>CM077644.1:247184796-247197296 GCA_039707465.1 Rhabdophis nuchalis
AATCAGCATGATCAACATTTGAAGAATATGCGAGGCTTGGAAAACACAATAATACTCAATAATAAAACACAATAATACAATAATACTCAGTAAGCCATACAGTTGCTGTCTTTATACGATGCAAGGTGGATTGAGGGTTAACATACACAGATCAGTATGGGACCCCTATGCTTGTGGGGCCCATGAGCAAGTGCCTATTAGGCCCATGCGTTAAGACGGCCCTTCTTCTTCTTCTTCTTCTTCCTTCTCCTCCTCCTCCTCCTCCTCCTCTGCAATGGGGAGAAGGAGAGTAGGTGGAGACAAAGACCGAGGGTCCTTTTTGCTGTATGAGCTTGGCTAATTTCAGTACCCAAGTAGGCAATATCCTACAGCCCTGATGATGTTACCTAGCTGGGTTGTGAAACATCTGCAAGCAAACAACCAAGTTCGAAAAGCATCCAGCACCTCACAAGCAAATTTGTCAATGGGAGCCCTCGTTGGGCCTTCATATTGGAGGGCGGGAAAATAGCCAGTGTAACCGGGGTTTGTTTTTTGGGGGGGGGGGAATAACTGAGTAAATTGAGGAAATCTGAGACAGAAGGAAAGATGGAGGAGCAGCCTGCCTTCTCAGAGAGAACGTTTCAAAGGCACTTGAGAACCCCAGCAATCAGGAGGGCTGGATGATCTCACAGAACCTCTTTTGTTGCGTATTTACAAAAGGCTTTGGATGCACTGTCTCATCCAAAACTCAAGAGACCGGATTAGCAGGACAAGAAACAAAGGATGGAAACTAATCAAGGAGAGAAGCAACCTGGAACCAAGGAGGAATTTCTTAACTGTTAGAGCGATCGGGGGGGGGGGGGGGACAGCTTGCCTCCAGAAGTTGTGGGCCCTCCAACACTGGAGGTTCTCACCAAAAGACCGGACCGCCGTTTGTCTGGGATGGTATAGAAGGGGGTTGGACTAGAAGACCTCCAAGGTCCCTTCCAGCCCTCGGATTCTACGATTCTACCATGAAGGAACTTAACAGTCCACCCAGGAATCTTATTTGGAAGGCGGCTTTCGATATTTATTCGTATAAAGGATTTGGAATAAGTGGGACCCTGGCTTGTTTGTTTATCTCGATGGCCCCAATTAAAGAGCTTAGTGCAAATGTGATTCCATAAGCAAACATAAAACTATGCGCCAAGGGCACATAATGCTGACTTCACATATATGCGGCCGCTCGGTCGGGCAAAGGCTGAATTAAGGATGGCATTTTGATGGACTTGAAAACATCGACTTTGCAGATCTCTCCCTCTCTCTCTCTCTCTCTCTCTCTCTCTCCAGTCACCATAGAGCTGGAAGGGACCTTGGAGGTCTTCTAGACCAACCCCCTGTTCACGGCAGCAGACCCTCTGCCAGTGATGGTGAAACTTTTGGGCACTGAGTGCTGAAAAGAGAGTCCGTGCATGTGCACTCCTCAGGGATGTGCCCCGGAAGAGAAGCTGCCAAGTGGCCGCGGGTGCGCTGGGAAATGAACCTCCAGTGTCCGGCACACGCATGTGCACCAGCCAGCTTGTCTTACGGTTACTGGCATGCACAATGGAAACCGGAAGACCAGCTCTTCTGGTTTCTGGGACTGCCACAAAAGCTAGCTGATTGTTGCGTGCGCATGCATGCCAGAAACCTGGAAGAGGAATGGGTGATGCCGTGCGTGCCAGCTGACATGGCTCTGCATGTGTTTGCCAGAGGTTTGCCATCACAGCCCTATACCCTTTCAAACAAATGGTTCTTATTTATTTTATTTATTTATTTTCGGATTTATACCCCGCCCTTCTCCTTGTTAGGACCCAGGGCGGCGCACAGGTATTATTAAAACCATAACAAAAAAACAATATACATCATTAAAAACATA
Source organism: Rhabdophis nuchalis (assembly GCA_039707465.1). Lineage (NCBI taxonomy): Eukaryota > Metazoa > Chordata > Lepidosauria > Squamata > Natricidae > Rhabdophis > Rhabdophis nuchalis. Next base: position 247,186,673 of record CM077644.1, read on the forward strand.
TTAAATTATTAAACCCGTGCTAAAAACCCATTTAAAACCCTGCAAATTACAATTTATATATAAAAAGGCAGACACGAGGGGCTATGCCAGGCCGGCTTGTTGGAATAGATACGTCTTAAGATGTTGGCGGAAGAGGCGGAGGTCCGAGGTGGTGCGTAGGTCGGGGGGTAGGTTGTTCCAGAGGGCCGGGCCCGCCACAGAGAAGGCCCTTCCTCTGGGCGTCGCCAACCGGCATTGCCCGGCCGATGGCACCCAGAGTAGACCCTCTCTGTGGGAGCGGATCGGACGAAGGGATGTATGGGGCAGGAGGCGGTCTCGTATATAGTCTCCAGTCTCTTCTTAACCCCCCCCCCCCCCCCCCCCAAGTTCTGGTGGCAAGCCGTTCCACTGATGAATTGTTCTCACAGTCAGGAAATTTCTACTTAGTTCTAGCTTGGATCTGTCCTTGATTAGTTTCCATCCGTGGCTCTTCGTTTTGACAGCATGCCAGAGGCTGAGCGGGGCATTCTGGGTGTTGTAGTCAAACGCGGTTGGAAGATGCCAACTTCAATCAATATCAGAATAGAGCTGGAAGGGACCTTGGAGGTCTTCTAGTCCAACCCCCCTGCTGGAGCAGGAAACCCTATCCCATTTCAGACCAATGATTGTCCAGATCCTTTGCGAATGCCTCCAGTGGTGGAGAAGTTGATGGAAAAGTTATTCCATCGGTTAATTGTTCCCACTGTTAAGAAGTTTCTCCTTAATTGCTTCTCTCCTTGATTGATTTCCATCCGTTGCTTCGTTTCCTGCCTTCAGGGGCTTTGACCCCCTCTTCTTTGGGGAAGACCCTCAAATGCCCTTCAACAACTTCATCAATAGGAGCCAGCAGCTGCCAAAAAAGCCAACACAGTTCTAGGCTGCCTCAACAGAGGGAGAGAATCAAGATCACGTGAAGTGTTAACACCACTTTATAAGGCTTTGGGAAGGCCACACTTGGAATATTTGCATCCAGTTTTGGTCGGCACGATGTAGAAAAGACGTGGAGACTCTAGAAAGAGTGCAGAGAAGAGCAAGAAAGAGGATTTGGGGACTGGAGGCTCAATCATATGAGGAACGGTTGCAGGAACTGGGGATGTCTAGTTTAATGAAAAGAAGGACCAGGGGAGACATGATAGCAGCCTTCCAATATCTCAGGGGTTGCCACAAAGAAGAGGGAGTCAAGCTGTTCTCCAAGGCACCTGAGGACAGAACAAGAAGCAATGGGTGGAAACTAATCAAGGAGAGAAGCAAACCTAGAAATAAGGAGAAATTTCCTGACAGTGAGAACAATTAATCAGTGGAACAGAAGTTGCCTCCAGAAGTTGTGAAGGCCCCAACACTGCAAGTCTTTAAGAGGATGTTGGATAGCCATTTGTCTGAAACTGTATGGGGCTTCCTGCCTAGGGAGGGTGTTGAGTCCCCAAGCCTATGTCCCAGACAGCTCGTCTGGTAACCTATGAGTCACCGCATTCCGGAGCTGAGCCAGCAGCTGCAGTGATTAACAGAGACAAGCTGTCTGGAATCTGTCTGGAAAGGAGTTACAATGTTGCAATTGCATTGCTAGGAGTTTCCTGCCTGGTAACTCTATATAAGAGGTTGCCAGAGAAGAAACCTTGCCAGTTGAATCTTGTGTGTGTTGTAAATAGTGTGAATAAACGTTCCTGTTGTTTTGACCATGCCTGAGTCGGAATCCTTTGTCTGATCTAACAGAGGGGGTTAGACTAGAAAACCTCCAAGGTCCCTTCCAACTCTGCTCTTGTATTGTATTGTAAATATTGGAATACTGCTATAGTATATCACAGAAGTGAATACACCCTCTCATATTTTGTAAATATTTAAGTATATCTTGCCAACGGTTTAGGCATTAAAGGCATTAAAGAATTGCCATTCTGATACATATTTTTGACCAAACCTGCAGGCATCCCTACCCTTATCTAAGGCTTGATGGGAAAAAGGCTAATTTCCCAGTAGAAACTTCAAAGTCCAAGGGCCACATAGAATGTCCTTGTAGGAATTTATGATGCATCCCTTTTTGTGAGTGTACATTTCTCATTTTCCCTCTAAAAAGTTGAAAAAGATGTGAGAAGTCGGCAGAACAGGTAGTGTCAGCCTCCGCTTTGCTGCTTCCTTCGGCTGCCATTGAAACGGGGAGCGAGGGGGCTATGGTATTTGGGAATGGGACTGTATGGTGCAGGAGGGAGATTTGGAGAAGGGAGTTATGTTCTCACCATCTACTTCGCATACCGATGGCTGGTGCCTTGAGATGGTCAAGGCCAACCGTCCTGCATACCAACCTGATGATGCTCCTGGAGATGCAACCCACATGACACCTGAAGGATTTGCGGATTGGACAATAGGGAGGGGACTGTTGGGGGGAGGGAGCTGGCCATATATTGATATGTATGATTTTGCACGCTCGGGTCTCAGACCTTGCTTTACCTAGCTGCTTTCTTTTCATAACCAGTAAAAGTGCGCTTAATTCTTCAAAAGGGAATTGAGTGGTTTCTTTCTTGGTTAATATCAGAGGCAGACCTGACGGGTAGTCCTCGACCTACGAACCACAACTGAGCCCCACAATTCTGTTGCTAAGTGAGCTTTGCCTCGTTCGACGACCTCCCTTGCCGCAGTCGTTAAGTGAATCTGGATTTCCCCTTGAGTTTGCTCGTCGAGAAGGTCGCCAAAGGGAATCACGGGTCCGCGAGACCCTGCAACCGTCATAAATGTGAGTCGGTTGCCATTTTGATCCCGTGAGCCCGAGGATGTAATTGGGATAAACGGCCGTAAGTCATGCTTTTCAGTGCCGTTCGAACGCTCACTAAATGAACTGCTGTAAGTCGAGGACTACCTGTGTTTCTTAATTACATTAATTGGCCGCCCATCTTGGTGAAGTGATTGAAATGCATCTGAATTATACGTGGAGTAGAGAAAGCGGTTGGGTGGCCTTCCCCCCCTCTCTTAATTGATGGACCCTCTGCAGAAGCTACCAGATGGCCATAAATATGCATGACTTACAAAAGGATTAGATTAATTTATGGACAGCAATGAATCCTGATAGCCACAGAGAGCGTTCAGAGAGACTGTTCCTCTCAACCCTTAATCCCAAAGGGGCTTTTGTTTCAAGAGGCAACTGGGCTTTCTGGCTTTTCCTTTTGAAGATGTTTTGCTTCCCATCCAAGAAGCTTCTTCCACTCCGACTGGATGGAGGGGAAGGGAAGGATTGATGCTCCTTGCAGACAGCTGGTCCTTGGCATCCTTTTTAGAGGGTCCTTGTGGCCACTTGGAGGTTCATCTGTGTCCCCAGGGTCACCTGAGTGGTGCAAAGGGTTCCTGCAGTCTGCAATTTTTTTTCTCTGGAAATCCATCCCTACTCCCACCCCATTCCAAGGGTCTTCATCTCAAACTGTATAGCTCAAAGTCTGTAGAGATTCTCAGTCATCCTGGTCATGGTTTTTCCCAAAGGTGCTTTTTTCAGGAGGCAACTGTACTTTCTGTTTTTTTTCTTTTGAAGACATCTCCCTTCTCATCCAAAAAGCTGCTTCAGCTCTGACTGGATGGTGGGCAGTGGTGGGATTCAAAATTTGTTTACTACTGGTTCGGGGTGTGTGTGGCTTGATGGGGGTGGCTGGGGAAGGATGCTGCAAAATCCCCATTCCCTCCCCACCCCACCAACCTGCTTTCCAGCTCCGTTCCCCTGTGCAGGGCAACAAAAGAAGACCCAGCCGATCAGCTGAGACTCAGGAGGCAGAGAATAGATGGGGGCGAGGCCAGCCAGAAGTGGCATTTGCCAGTTCTCCAAACTTCTCCAAACTTCCGCTACCGGTTCTCCAGAACTGCTGTATGCCACCTCTGCCTATACCATTCCAGACAAATGGCAGTCTAGTTTCTTAGGGCAACCAGAAGGATTAGGGGGCTGGAACACCTTCCTTACCATCTGAGGCTGCAACGGCTGGGCCTCTTCACTCTAGAACGACGGTGCCTGAGAGGGGACCTGATTGAAGTCTATCAAATCATGCACGGTGTGGACAAAGTAGAAAAGGAAAAACTGTTTTCCCTATCGCACAACACTAGAACTAGGGGCCACTCCATGAAACTTTTGGAAGCTAGACCTCAAACAAATAAGAGGAAGGACTTTTTCACCCAGAGGATCCCTGGTCTATGGAACTCCCTGCCAGAAGAAGTGGTGACAGCTGTCAGCCTCGACACCTTCAAGGAAGGATGAGAGGAGTTCATGGAGAACAATGGTATCCATGGCTATCTTTATGGATGCCTAAGGACACCCTCCGGGTTGGAGAGATAGGCAGGAGATCTCTCAATGCCATTTGCAGGGAATCCTAAGCAGGTGAAGACATCTTACAGAAGACATCTCCCATTACAGAAACTTGGTGGGATGAAACCCACAAATGGAACATACAGCTAGAAGGATTTAAATTATTTAAAAGAAATAGACCAAATAAAAGAGGAGGTGGAGTTGCACTATATATAAGAAATAATTACATCTCTACAGAAATAGAGCACAACAATGATGAGAACTATCTTGAATGTATTTGGGTCAATATTAAAGGTTGGGGGGGGAATGATATTGTCATAGGTCTATACTACAGGCCACCCAACCAAGCAGAGGAAGTGGATGTACTTTTTGCTAACCAGCTAACTAAGGTATGTAGGAAGCACACTGCAATAGTAATGGGAGATTTTAACTACCCTGACATCAATTGGGAAACAAACTCTGCACCAAGTGGAAGATCCAACAGGTTCCTAACAAACCTAGCAGACAACTTTGTTTCCCAAAAGGTAGAGAAGGGAACAAGGGGATCAGCAATATTGGACTTAATTCTCACTAACAGAGAGGAAATGATAGAAGGTGTAGAAGCTACAGGAACTTTGGGGGCAAGCGATCATGAAATACTGGAATTCAACATTATGCAAACAAAAGTAGTTGAACAAAGTCAAACTAGAGTCTTAGACTTCAAGAGAGCTAATTTCAATAAACTCAGAGAGAGCTTGGGAAGGATTCCATGGATGAGAATCCTCAAGGGGAAAACAACTCAAGAAGCTTGGGAAATTTTGAAAAATGAGATTATAAAAGCCCAGTCCAGCGCAATACCAATGAAGAAGAAAAATAACAGTTCCCAAAAGAAACCAGCATGGCTGCATAAAGAACTCTCTGACAAATTGAAAGACAAAAAGGATAAATATAAAAAGTGGAAAAAGGGGGACATAACCAAGGCAAAATATCAGCAAATAGCCCGAGCCTGTAAAGATGAAGTGAGGAAAGCTAAGGCTCACAATGAAGAAAGGCTTGCCAAAAAAGTAAAAAATAACAAAAAAAGCTTCTTCCAACATGTTAAAAATAAGAAAAAAGTTAAGGAAACAATTGGTCCACTGCTGGGAGAAAATGGCAAGAAGATGATAAGCAACAGGGAGAAAGCAGAACTATTTAACTCTTTTTTTGCATCTGTCTTTACACAAAGGGATAAAACAGTCCAATCAATCAAAAACAGCACCACAAATATCAGATTAGGAACACAAGTTGAAATAGGGAAGAAAATGGTAAGTGAGCACCTGTCTGCCCTGGACGAGTTCAAATCACCAGGACCGGATGGATTACACCCCAGGGTTCTGAAGGAACTGGCAGACGAGATCTCAGAACCACTGAACTATATCTTTCAGAGATCCTGGAGCACCGGGGAACTGCCAGAAGACTGGAAAAGAGCAGATGTGGTTCCCATCTTCAAAAAAGGAAAAAAAACAGATCCAGGAAACTATAGACCCATCAGCCTGACCTCAATACCAGGAAAGATTCTGGAAAAGATAATTAAACAACAAATAAGTGAACACCTAGAAGCAAACAAAGTAATAGCCAAAAGCCAACATGGGTTTGTCAAAAACAGATCATGCCAGACGAATCTAATTGCATTCTTTGACAAAGTAACAAAATCAGTGGACCAGAGGAATGCTGTTGATATAATTTACCTGGACTTCAGTAAGGCATTTGATAAAGTAGACCATAACCTACTATTAGATAAAGTAGAAAATTGTGGGTTAGACAGCAGCACCACCAAATGGATTCGCAACTGGCTGACCAACCGCACTCAACGTGTAGTCCTCAATGGAACTGCATCTACATGGAAGGAAGTATGCAGTGGAGTCCCCCAAGGCTCTGTTTTAGGCCCAGTACTCTTTAACATCTTCATCAACGATTTGGATGAGGGGATAAATGGGGAACTCATCAAATTCGCAGACGACACCAAGCTGGCAGGAATAGCCAACACTCCAGAAGATAGGCTTAAGATACAGAAGGATCTAGACAAACTTGAACATTGGGCACTGTCTAATAAAATGAAATTCAATTGTGAAAAAAGTAAGGTCGTACATATAGGCAAGAAAAACCAAATGCACAAGTACAGTATAGGTGGTACCTTGCTCAATAGTAGCAACTGTGAGAGGGATCTCGGAATCCTAGTGGACAACCATTTAAATATGAGCCAGCAGTGTGCAGCAGCTGCCAAAAAAGCCAACACAGTTCTAGGCTGCATCAACAGAGGGATAGAATCTAGATCGCGTGAAGTGTTAATGCCACTGTATAGTGCCTTGGTAAGGCCACACTTGGAATACTGCATACAGTTTTGGTCGCCACGATGTAGAAAAGACGTGGAGACTCTGGAAAGAGTGCAAAGAAGAGCAACCAAGATGATTAGAGGACTGGAGACTAAGACATATGAAGAACGGCTGCAGGAGCTGGGTATGTCTAGTTTGATGAAGAGAAGGACCAGGGGAGACATGATAGCAGTGTTCCGATATCTCAGAGGGTGCCACAAAGAAGAGGGACTCAAACTTTTCTCCAAGGCACCTGGGGGCAGGACAAGGAGCAATGGGTGGAAACTAACCAAGGAGAGAAGCAACTTAGAACTAAGGAGAAATTTCCTAACAGTAAGAACAATTAACCTCTGGAACAGCTTGCCTCCAGCAGTTGTGAATGCCCCAACCCTGGAAGTCTTTAAAAAGATGTTAGACAGCCATTTGTCTGAAATGGTATAAGATTCCTGCCCATGCAGGGGGTTGGACTAGAAGACCTACAAGGTCCCTTCCAACTCTGCTATTGTATTGTATTGTATTGTATCTGCTTGGGAAGACCCTGAAGCAAATGGGGAGCCACTGTGTGAGAAAGAAGGCTGGACCAGATGGGCTGTGGCCTCTTCCAGCAAGGCTGTCCTTATGTTCTTATGTTCTTGAAAGCCTCCAGACATAGAGCACCCACAATGTCTGGTGGCAAGCTGTTCCACTGGTTAATTGTCCTCACTGTCGGGAAATTTCTCATTAGTTCTGGGCTGCTTCTCTCCTTAATTAGTTTCCATCCATTTCTTCTTGTGCTTCTGATACCTTGGAGAATAGGTTGAAGTGGACAGAACAAGCTGAATACCACCTTTGATGGTGGGGAAGGGAAGGACTGATGCTCCTTGCAGGCAGCTGGTCCTTTGTACCCTTTGAGAGGGTCCTTGAGGCCACTTGGAGGTTGATCTGGGTCCTCAGGGTCACCTCAGGGTTACAATACAATACAATAGCAGAGTTGGAAGGGACCTTGTAGGTCTTCTAGTCCAACCCCCTGCGTGGGCAGGAACCTTATACCATTTCAGACAAATGGCTATCTAACATCTTCTTAAAGACTTCCAGGGTTGGGGCCTTCACAACTTCTGGAGGCAAGCTGTTCCAGAGGTTAATTGTTCTTACTGTCAGGAAATTCCTCCTCAGTTCTAAGTTGCTTCTCTCCTTGATTAGTTTCCACCCGTTGCTTCTTGTCCTGCCCCCAGGTGCCTTGGAGAATAGTTTGACTCCCTCTTCTTTGTGGCACCCTCTGAGATATCGGAACACTGCTATCATGTCTCCCCTGGTCCTTCTCTTCATCAAACTAGACATACCCAGTTCCTGCAATCGAATTAGACATACCCAGCTCCTTCTCCTCCGGTTGATCTGGGTCCTCAGGGTGCAAATGGTTCCTGTAGTCTGCAATCTTTTCCTCTGGAAATCCATTCTTATTCCCCTCCCCCCATAACAAGGGTCTTCATCCCAAATTGTATAGCTAAAAGTCTGTAGATATTTTCAGCCATCCAAGGTCATGGTTGTCCCAAAAGGTTCTTTTTTTCAGGAAGCAACTGGACTTTTCTTGTTTATTCTTTTGAAGATGCTTTGCTTCTCATCCAGGAAGCTTCTTCAGCTCTGACTGGAGGGTGGGGAAGGGAAGGATTTATACTCCTTGCAGGCAGCTGGTCATTTGCATCCTTTTAGAGGGTCCTTGAGGCCACTCGGGGCTCTTGAGTGGTGCAAATGAGCGTGGAGTCATCATCCTGCAGCCCAAAAGGCTCCACACCCATTTGCACTACCATTTCCCCATTGGTGATGAAAAAGTATTCTGCGAAAACTCCTGAAATATATTGGTTGTTTTTCTTCCCCTTGCCCATTTTGCTCTTAGTGGCGGGCCCTGTCGCGTCCCTGGTTTTGGACTTCGATGCCCTGGACGCTGAACTGAAAGAAGCCGAAGCCGAAGGAGGCGAAGAAGAAGAAGTAGAAGTGGTGATTGGAGAGAAGCAGGAATCGCCGGTGAGTCTATAGATAGAGGAATCTTCTAACTGAGGGTGGTCAGATGAACAGAGTGGGAAGGCACCCTTGGAGGTCCTCTAGTCCAACCCCTCCCCCCCCCCCACTGCCCAAGCAGGAGACCCTCCACCATTCCTGACCGAAGTCCAGTCTCTTCTTGAAAGCCTCCAGGGATGAAGCTCCCACAACTTCCGAAGGCAACTTCTGTTCCATGGGTGGATTGTTCCTCACTGTCAGGAAAATTATCCTTATTTCATTGATCACTTTCCATCCATTATTCCTTGTCCTGCCTTCAGGTGCTTTGGAGAACAGCTTGACCCCCTTCCTCCTCTCTGGGGCAGCCCCTCGAATACTGGAAGTCTGCTCTCCTGTCTCCCCTGGTCCTTCTCTTCCCTAGACCAGCCAGGCCCAGTTCCTGCAACTGTTCATCATGTTTTAGTCTCCAGGCCTTTGATCATCTTAGATAGATTCAGATTAAGAGAGTTGGAAGCAGTGGTGGGTTTCTGCAGGCTCGCACCTACTCGCAAGAGCCGGTTGGTGAAATTTAGAGAACCGGTGAGAGGGGGTTCCACCGGCATACCTGGAAGTAAATCTGGCCCGCCGCTGCCAGTGACCCCATGGGAAAGAAAGGAAAGGAAAGGAAAGGAAAGGAAAGGAAAGAAAGAAAGAAAGAAAGAAAGAAAGAAAGAAAGAAAGAAAGAAAGAAAGAAAGAAAGAAAGAAAGAAAGAAAGAAAGAAAGAAAGAAAGAATTTATCATCACAATTGAGTCCAAAATTTTGGTTGCTAAGCAAGAGCGTTGTTAAATGAGTTTCCCCACATTTTAAAAGGTGGCCACTCCCACCCTGTCACATGACTGCCCACAAAATAGGCCACACCTACAGAGTAGGTTCTAAAAAATTTGAAACCCACCACTGGCTGGAAGGGACCCTGTAGATCATCTAGTCCAACCCCCACTGCCCAAGCAGGAGACCCTCCACCATTTCTGACCGAGGGCAGTCCAGTCTTTTCATGAAAGCATCCAGGGATGAAGCTCCCACAACCTGTTCCATGGGTGGATTGCTCTCCCTGTCAGGAAAATTATCCTTATTTCATTGATCACTTTCCATCCATTATTCCTTGTCTGACCTTCAGGTACTTTGTAAAATGATCCTCTCCTCTCTGGGGCAGCCCCTCAAATATTGGAAGATGCTCTCCTGTCTCCCCTGGTCCTTCTCTTCCCTAGACCAGCCATGCCCAGTTCCTGCAACCGTCAATACAAGACAATAGCAGAGTTGGAAGGGACCTTGTAGGTCTTCTAGTCCAACCCCCTGCGTGGGCAGGAACCTTATACCGTTTCAGACAAATGGCTATCTAACATCTTCTTAAAGACTTCCAGGGTTGGGGCATTCACAACTTCTGGAGGTAAGCTGTTCCAGAGGTTAATTGTTCTAACTGTCCGGAAATTTCTCCTCAGTTCTAAGTTGCTTCTCTCCTTGATTAATTTCCACCCATTGCTTCTTGTCTTGCCCCCAGGTGCCTTGGAGAATAGTTTGACTCCCTCTTCTTTGTGGCACCCTCTGAGATATCGGAACACTGCTATCATGTCTCCCCTGGTCCTTCTCTTCATTAAACTAGACATACCCAGCTCCTGCAACCGTTCTTCATATGTTTTAGCCTCCAGTCCCCTCATCATCTTGGTTGCTCTTCTCTGCCCTCTTTCTAGAGTCTCCACATCTTCTTTTATAGTGTGGAGACCAAACCTGGATGCAGGACTCTACGTGTGGCCTTACTAAGGCTTTATAGATTGGTATTAGTCGCTCCCTTGATCCTGACTGCATCCTTCTGTTAATGCAATTTAGGATTGCATTGGTCCTTGACTTACGACTGCAATGGAGCCCAAAAGTTTTGTTTGCTAATCGAGACAATGGTTAAGTTGAGTTTCGTTCCATTTTGGCAACCTCCTTGCCAGAATAGTTCAATGCAGCACGGCACTTGTTACCTTAGTCATCTGGTTGTTAAGTGAATCGGACTTCC
>CM077644.1:247202296-247229796 GCA_039707465.1 Rhabdophis nuchalis
TAGCAGTCTTCCAATATCTCAGGGGTTGCCCCAAAGAAGAAGGAGTCAAGCTATTCTAGTGCAGAGAAGAGCAACAAAGATGACGAGGGGTTGTTTTTGTCAGTTGCGAATTCATGTCCGACCCATCGCAACGCCATGGACCACGTTCCTCCAGGCCTTCCTGTCCTCTACCATCCCCTGGAGTCCATTGAAGCTCATGGCTACTGCTTCAGTGACTCCATTCAGCCACCTCCTTCTCTGCCATCCCAGTCTTCTTTTGCTCTCCATCGTTCCCAGTGGATGGCTCTTCTCCAGAGGGTCCTTCTTTCTTCTCATTAGGTGGCCAATGAGAATGAACGATTAGGGGACTGGAGGCTAAAACGTATGAAGAACGGCTGCAGGAACTGGGAATATCTAGTGTCAACTCCTAAAGTTGTCATAATGAGAGAATGGGAGGGGGAGCGCATTCCACACATACTTTCGACTCAGATGACTGCAGCAGGCTTGGGAGGGGTGCACCTCATTGGGGAATGTGATTGATGACACAGACTGAGGGGAGGGAAGGAACAGGCATAAACCTCAGCTATGACTCAAACAAAGCTTAGATCTGACTGCGAAAAGGTCTTGCCGGAACAGTGAAGGGCTTTGTCTCCAGATTCTACCTTTCTATCTTCTTTGCTTTTTCCTTCCCTCTTTCCTAAACCCACTTTCTTGTTTGCTGCAGTTCTTTCTGGCTTGGGCCTCTCTCAGCCTGGACCTCTCCCTCTCCTTCATCCTGTTTCGATTCCTGTCGGGATTCAAATTTTGCAAACCTTTGCGCTCAGGTATCGTCGCACGACAGCAATTGCTTTCTCTGCTTGCTTGGCATTTTCTAGGAGCGTGCATGGGAACCGAATTAGTGTCTTTTCAAAACTTGGTCAGAGGTCTGGACGTCAACTCCCAGAATTCAAGCTATGCTGGCTGGGGAATTCTGGGAGTTGAAGTCCACCCCTCGCACAGCTGCCAAAACAGCTGGAAAACCCTGGAGTAGCTGGACCAAGTGAAGCATCTTCCACTTCTGTGAATCTATGACTGAAGTGCTCTTTCTTCTTCTTAGTGGACCATCTACGACGTTTATGTGGAAGAACTCCAAAAACTGGAGAAGTCAAAGGAGAAAGAAAAACAGAAGGCTCCTGTGACCAAGAAAGAAGACAAGATGATGGGAAGGAAATTAACTTCTCTGGAATCACAGGTACACCGGTTGCATCTTTCCCTGTTGAGTGTGCTTTAATTCCAGTCTTCCTTCAGGCCATCTCCTTATCTCCACCATAGAATAGAATAGAATAGAAGAGAAGAGAATAGAATAGAATAGAATGGAATGGAATGGAATGGAATGGAATGGAATGGAATGGAAGTTAAGAGAAAAGATAATAGAATAGAATAGAATAGAAGTTAAGGGAAAAGATAATAGAATATAGAATAGAATAGAATAGAGAATAGAATAGAAGAGAAGAGAAAAGAGAATAGAATAGAATAGAAGTTAAGAGAAAAAAGAATAGAATAGAATAGAATGGAAGTTAAGAGAAAAGAGAATAGAATAGAATATAGAATATAGAATAGAATAGAATATAGAATATAGAATAGAATAGAATATAGAATAGAATAGAATAGAATAGAATAGAATAGAATAGAATAGAATAGAATAGAATAGAATATAGAATAGAATAGAATAAAGAGAAAAGAGAATAGAATATAGAATAGAATAGAATAGAATATAGAATATAGAATAGAATATAGAATAGAATAGAATAGAATAGAATAGAATAGAATAGAATATAGAATAGAATAGAATAGAAGTTAAGAGAAAAGAGAATAGAATATAGAATAGAATAGAATAGAATATAGAATAGAATTGATATTGGAATATAGAATAATAATAAAAAGAAATGAATGGAAGGGAATGGAATGGAATACAATAAGTGTATTAACTGGAACAACCTACCCCCCGAACTTCGGACCACCACGGACCTCCGCCACTTCCGCCAACGTCTTAAGACCCACCTCTTTCACCTAGCCGGCCTAGCCTAGAACCCCGTGACCATTTTTACAGACTGAGTTTTAATGACTTTTAACCTTTGGTAACTTTTATTATTTTAGTGGTATTTTAGCACAGGCTATTTTCAAATTTAATTATATTTTAACGTTTGTAGTTGTATTTATTTGTATGTTTGTATATCTTCATTTTTAATTTTCCTGTGCACCGACCTGAGTCCCTTCCGGGAGATAGGAGCGGTATAAAAATGAAATGAAAGAAAGAAAGAAAGAAAGAAAGAAAGAAAGAAAGAAAGAAAGAAAGAAAGAAAGAAAGAAAGAAAGAAAGAAAGAAAGAAAGAAAGTAGAATAGAATAAGAATACCATAGAATAAGAATAGGATAGGATAGGATAGGATAGAAGAATAGGAATAGAAGTTAAGAATAGAATAGAATAGAATAGAATAGAACAGAACAGAATAATAACTTTATTGTCACTTTGAATGTACACTAATTGGCATACATTAAAATGAAGTTCCAGTGACTAAAGCCCTGAAAAGGTTACCTCCTCTAATATACACTACATCAGGGGTTCCAAACTCGGCAACTTGAAGACTTGTGGACTTCAACTCCTAGAATTCTCCAGCCAGCAGAGCTGGCTGGAGAATTCTGGGAGTTGAAGTCCACAAGTCTTCAAGTTGCCGAGTTTGGGAACCCCCGCACTACATGAACACGACAAAATAAATAAACACAAAACCATGCACACACCCACCTATCCCCTGTGACACAGAGAAGCAACACAGTCCACCACGGATGTATGCATGTAACATGGGGAGAAAAACGAATCTTGCGAGGTTACCAGACGGGCAGACCTAGGGAACAAAGCCGTTCCAGAATCTGGCAATCCTGCTGGGACTACCACATTAACGGTGGTTTGTTGAATCCAAAAATCAGCGCACGAGTTACCCCAGCTCATGTGGGACACTGAAACCAAAAGCGAGGAAGCCTCATTACGGCTGCCCTTGACGGAGCCCGGTGGGTGGCCGGGAAAGAGACGGTCGATTTAAGCCTATTAATTGATTTTTCGGAAAGGAAAACGGATGGCAAGGAAAAAGGATCGGACAGCTGATTTAATTAGACCGACAATGCAGGGGCTAATGATGGATTAAGCCCCAAGCCCTCGCTCGGCTCGTTTCCTTCCCCTGGACGGGAAGAAAAACATCCTCCTGTATCCGTCTGAAGCCTGAAACTTCACTGCTGCATTATGCACCCCTGCACAGCTAGTCCTCCACTTACAGCAGTTCATTTAGTGACTGCTTCACATTACGACGTCATTGAAAAAAAGGGACTTGCGGCCTTTCCCCTGACCCTTAAACAGTTTCATTAGATTATAGGATCAAATACAAAAGAGAAAAACGAAGACACGTTGGATTCGGATTGGAAAAAGCTTTGATTTGCTTCTCCCTCTGTTGTAAAATGAAGCGTTAACTTCAAAGCACAACTTTTTACTTTTCCATAATAGCCATAGCCCTTAGACTTATATACCGCTTCACAGTGCTTTTCCAGCCCTCTCTAAGCGGTTTGCAGAGTCAGCCTCTTGTCCCCCAACAATCTGGCTCCTCATTTGACCCACCTCGGAAGGACGGAAGGCTGAGTCCACCTGGAGCCTGGGGAGATTTGAAGTGCCACTGTGGCTCAAGGAAGGAAGGAAGGAAGGAAGGAAGGAAGGAAGGAAGGAAGGAAGGAAGGAAGGAAGGAAGGAAGGAAGGAAGGAAGGGTGCTAGTAATAGCCCTTAGACTTATATACTGCTTCACAGTGCTTTCCAGCCCCCTCTAAGTGGGTTACAGAGTCAGCCTCTTGTCCCCCAACCATCTGGCTCCTCATTTGACCCACCTCGGAAGGAGGGAAGGCTGAGTCCACCTCTACCTACCTACCTACCTGCCTACCATCTCCATCCATCTTGTTTGTTTGTTTGTTTGTTTGTTTATCATGTCTATCTATCTATCTATCTATCTATCTATCTATCTATCTATCTATCTATCTATCTATCTATCTATCTTATCTATCTATCTATCTATCTATCTATCTATCTATCTATCTATCTATCTATCTATCTATCATCTTTCTATCTATCTTTGATCGATCTACCATCCATCCAATCCATCCTCGTCCACCCATCCAATCCTCCATCTATAGCAATAGCACTTAGACTTACTTATATACCGCTTCACAGTGCTTGTATAGCCCCTATCTAAGCGGTTTACAGAGTCAGCATATTTGCCCCCAACAATCTGGGTCCTCATTTTACCCACCTCGGAAAGACGGAAGGTTGAGTCGACCTTGAGCCAGTCAGGATCGAACCGTTGACTTAGGGCAGATTTAGCCTGCAATACTGCATTCTAACCACTGCGCTGCAACAGCTCATGGAAGGAAGGAAGGAAGGAAGGAAGGAAGGAAGGAAGGAAGGAAGGAAGGAAGGAAGGAAGGAAGGAAGGACGCACTACTATTTAGACATACATCCCTTCGACCGATCTGCTCCCACAGAGAGGGCCTTCTCAGGGTGCCGTCGGCCAGGCAATACCGGTTGGCGACGCCCAGGGGAAGGGCTCTCTCTGTGGCGGGTCCTACCCTCTGGAACGACCTGCCCCCCCGAACTACGCACCATCTCAGACCTCTGCCTCTTCCGCCAGCGTCTTAAAACGGACCTATTTCAACAAGCCGGCCTAGCATAACCTCACGTTCCTGACTGTTATTAGCTATATTTTAATTAGGGGGATTTTACATTATTTTAGCACAGGGTATGGATTTAATAGGTTTTTTAAAAATGGTATTTTTGTATATTTGTATTGTTTTTTAAATTTTCCTGTGCACTGCCCTGGGTCCTTTTTTAGGAGAAGGTGCGGGGTATAAATTCAAATAAATTAAAATTCACAGTGCTTTACAGCCCTCTCTAAGCGGTGTACAGAGTCAGCCTCTTGTCCACATTTTACCCACCTCGGGAAGACGGAAGGCTTAGTCGACCTGGAGCCTGGTGAGATTCGAACTGCCACTTGGAGGCAGACAACAGTCAGCAGAAGTAGCCAGCAGTACTGCACTCTAACCTCTGCGCCACCAGGTCTCATAATAATATAAGCTAGCCATTGCTATAAAAACGAATCAATCTAATCAGTAAAAGCCAAAATCAAAAGTTTCATTTTCCCCCCACCTCGAGCACAAAGCCCAGAAGTGGTTTCCATGCAGCCACAAAATTACTTACATTCTTTTCTTTGATCAAAAGGGCCAATTTAGCCATTTCTGCCAATTCCATCAGCTCCTGTAGCCATTCGTCCATGGTGGGAATCGAAACTGTCCTTCCATTTTTGTGCCTACAGTAGGTTTTAGGTTTAGGTTTTATTAGTTTTTTATACCGTCCTACTCCCGAAGGACTCAGGGCGGTGTACAGCCAAAGTAAAACAGATATATAAAAGTTTAAAAAGTTTTTAAAAAAACATATTAAACAATTTGGCCTCAAAATTAAAAAACCAAACAAACCCTGATTAAAATTAATAAAAATTCGTAATTTAAAATTCATTTTTATGCCAGCCCAGCTTGTTGGAAGAAAAAGGTTTTGAGAGCACAGCGGAAGGTGCGTAAGTCAGGGCTAGTTCTTAATCCCGGGGGCCATTCGTTCCAGAGGACAGGGGCTCCCACGGAGAAGGCTCTCCCCCTGGGTGTCGCCAGTCGACATTGTCTAACCGACGGCCCCATGAGGAGACCCTCTCTATGGGAGCGTCCTGGCCGGTGGGAGGCTCTCGGGGGCAGAAGGCGATCTCGTAAGTACCCCGGTCCTAAGCCATGGAGCGCTTTAAAGATGGTAACCAACACCTTGAATCGCACCCGGAAAACCACCAGAAGCCAGTGCAGCTTGCGCAGGAGAGGTGTTACACGGGAGCGTCGCGTCGCCCTCATAATTACCCGCGTGGCCGCATTCTGGACCAGTTGGAGCCTCCGGGTGCTCTTCAAGGGGAGCCCCATGTAGAGAGCATTGCAGTAGTCTAGACGGGAAGAGACAAGGGCGTGAGTGGCTGTGCATAGGGCATCCCGTTCTAGGAAGGGACGCAACTGGTAAATCAGGTCCGTAAACGAGCCTCTTTAACAGTCACCAAAGTCTCTACTGGGAAGTGAATCTCAACTGACGGTGGCACATCTCATGAGGACTGGGCACTTGGGACGTTATTCCCGGCTCAAAAAGATGAACCGCTGTGCTTTGGAATTTCTGGAAGTCTGGCATTCACACCAATCAGCCATCGACGGGCACATAGAGATGAACGACGTCTACACACCGTTCAAAAGAGACAGTAAAAAAAGGAATAACAGATTGACAGTGTTGCATCTCAGAGAGATGAGCCTGCCAGAAATAGATCATTAGGAAGAAACAGAAATTGTTCCGGGGGGGGGGGGGGGTCTCCATTAGCGCTTTCTCGGCACGCTTCATTAATTCCCACCGGGAAGCTGTAATTGGCGTGTTGTTGGCTGTTGTTTTCTGCTGCTAATTCTGGGGAAGAAGACACGGGAATAAGCAAGAGGTTGGAGTAGAAGACCTCTAAGGTCCCTTCCAACTCTGTTGTTCTATATATTCCGTATCCCTAGAAACATTCAAAAATAGACTTGTAGGAGAAGACCCCAGGAGTCCCTTTCAGCCCTATGGTCATCTCATCTTTTCACTAGCAGCTTTAAAGGGGAATAATGCCCCCCCCACCCTCTGTATAGTAATGCCTCAGCTCCTTGACCAGCTTCGGCTGCTGAATCCTACAGCTGTGAAAACCTGGCCTTCATTTCTGTTTAGATGGCTTTTTTTTCAGTTAGGTATTAAATATCATAAAAGTAACTGTAGAAAAGATGTCATTTCCTCCTATAAGGCTGTTTTATAAATATATTCTATTTTAGTCTATTCTATTCTCCTCCTACTCTCCACAAACCTCCTCCTCCTCCTCCTCCTCTTCCTCCTCCTCCTCCTCCTCCTCCTCCCTCCTCCTCCTCCTCTCCTCCTCCTCCTCCCTCTTCCTTCTCCTCCTCCTCCTCCTCCTCCTCCCCCTCCTCCTCCCTCCTCCTCCCTCCCCCGCCCCAAACCCTCCTAGCCTTGCAGATGCTACCCTCCCTCCATCCTAGCTGGGGGTCTTGCCCTCCAAGGCAGCCCCACCTCTTGCGATAGAAAATTCCATAGCCGAAGGGTGCGTTGGCGAGGGCACCAAGCAGACGTCCTCGCAGGGCCTCCTTCCTCTCCCTTTTCTCAACAGAGCGACGACATCAACAAAGTGGCCAAGGTGGCGAAGATCGTGGAGCGGATGGTCAACCAGAACACCTTTGATGACATCGCTCAGGGTGAGGACCCCGAAGGGTGGCTGGGAAGCTTCCTGAAAGTGGCGCCTTCTTCTCCCAAGCATGTGCTTTTTTCCAAGAGGCAACTGTGTTAGGGAAAATCCCCGTTAGGAGACCGAAAGTGTGTAGCGAAATATAGCGAGAGAGATGTTGCCGAACACTCACACTGACACTAGCAGTCACAGACACTGAATTGCAAAACAAATAGATGTTTACTTTCGTAGAAAAATAAAGTGATAGAAACTTCTTCATCAACAAGCGAGAAGCAGCCCCTGAATCATATAAACAGTCTCGTACTCAAAGTTGGCTAACAGTTGCACAACTCACCATTATCCACGCTGATCAATCCCCGACATACACAACAGCCATCATCTAAGGATCAGCATCTAACAGTGATTCTGGCTCCCTCTTATGGCCGATTGAGGAACAGCAGCCAATCACATTTGACTGCAGTAGTTAAAGTTACAGATACAGTATGGCAATCGTGGTTTATATATTGCCAACCCAACAGTCGGATTACATTCCTAACAAACTGGACTTGTCTCGTTTTTCTTTGAAGACGTTTTTCCCTTCTCATCCAAGAAGCTCCTTCAGCTCTGCCTGGATGGTGGGAAGGGAAAAGACCCGAGACCCCGCACGTTTTCGGCACCGAGGGCTCAAACTGGAATGTGCACGTATGCGCATGCATGTGTGCACGCCGGACAACCAGAAACCCCAAGACCATGCCGGCCAGCTGATCTTCGGGTTTCTGGCACACGCATGTGCGCCAACCAGCTGGTCTTCTCATGCCCACCGGAGCACCAGAGACCCGAAGACCAGCTGGCTGGTACACGCATTCCTGGGTTTGGGCCATTTTTGGGCCATTTTCAAGGCCGCTTTTTGAGGTCATTTTCAGGTCATTTTCCAGCACTCCAGCACCCATGAATACCAGCTGGCCAGGGCACATGTGCACGCCAGATACCAGAAGAGTAACGGGCCACCACGCACATGCTGGTTTTGGGGGGCCGTTTTTGGGGCCATTGTCTGGCACTCTCCTGCCACAAAGACCAGCTGGCCAGGGCACATATGCACGCCAGAAACCAGAAGTGCACCTGGTGACGGTGGGCGTGCCCACAGATAGGGCTCGGTGGCCACCTCTGGCACGTATGCCATACGTACAATACAATACAATAGCAGAGTTGGAAAGGACCTTGTAGGTCTTCTAGTCCAACCCCCTGCGTGGGCAGGAACTTTATACCATTTCAGACAAATGGCTATCTAACATCTTCTTAAGACTTCCAGGGTTTGGGGCATTCACAACTTCTGGAGGCAAGCTGTTCCAGAGGTTAATTGTTCTAACTGTCAGGAAATTTCTCCTTAGTTCTAAGTTGCTTCTCTCCTTGATCAGTTTCCACCCATTGCTTCTTGTCCTGCCCTCAGGTGCCTTGGAGAATAGCTTGACTGCTTCTTCTTTGGGGCAAACCCTGAGATATCGGAACACTGCTATCATGTCCCCCCTGGTCCTTCTCTTCATCAAACTAGACATAGTTTGGTCGCCGCGATGTAGAAAAGACGTGGAGACTCCAGGAAAGAGGTGCAGAGAAGGGCAACCCAAGAGGATGAGGGGGACCTGGAGACTAAAACATATGAAGAACGGTTTGCAGGAACTGGGTATGTCTAGTTTGATGAAGAGAAGGACAGGGGAGACATGATAGCAGTGTTCCGATATCTCAGAGGGTGCCACAAAGAAGAGGGAGTCAAACTATTCTCCAAGGCACCTGGGGGCAGGACAAGAAGCAATGGGTGGAAACTGATCAAGGAGAGAAGCAACTTAGAACTAAGGAGAAATTCCTGACAGTTAGAACAATTAACCTCTGGAACAGCTTGCCTCCAGAAGTTGTGAATGCTCCCAACACTGGAAGTCTTTAAGAAGATGTTGGATCGCCATTTGTCTGAAACGGTGTAGGGCTTCCTGCCTAGGCAGGGGGTTGGACTAGAAGAACCTCCAAGGTCCCCTTCCAAACTCTGCTATTGCATTGCATTGCATTGAAGTTGTGCAATCCTAATTGGGCCCACCTTAGTCCCCCGAAAGTGTGATAATTTTGCTGGTGCAGATTTGAAAACGCAGATTCTGCTTTTGCGCTAGATTTCAAGTACTTCGAAGACGCCTCCGACGAGTACCGGGACAACATGGGAACGCTGCTGCCCCTCTGGAAGTTCCAGTACGACAAAGCCAAGCGCCTGGCGGTCACCGCCCTCTCCTGGTGAGTGCCTGCTCTGCAGGCGGTAAGGGAGGGGCGCCCTCTGGAAACCCAGGCTGCGTAGCTTTACGATTGAAGACATGGAATGGGGGAAAGGAAAATCTTTACTCTTTAACTTGTGATTTGTTACGCACTTCTTTTCTTTCTTTCTTTCTTTCTTTCTTTCTTTCTTTCTTTCTTTCTTTCTTTCTTTTTGCTTTCTTTCTTTCTTTCTTTCTTTCTTTCTTCCTTCCTTCCTTCCTTCCTTCCTTCCTTCCTTCCTTCCTTCCTTTCTTTCTCTTGCTTTCCTTTCTTCCTGCCTCTTTCTTTCTTTCTTTCTTTTCTTTTCTTTCCTTCTTTCTTTCTTTCTTTCTTTTGCTTTCCTTTCTTCCTGCCTCTTTCTTTCTTTCTTCTTTTCTTTCTTTCTTTCTTTCTTTCTTTTTTTCTTTCTTTCTTTCTTTTTCTTTCTTCCTTCCTTCTTTTCCTTCCTTCCTTCCTTCCTTTCCTTCCTTCCTTCCTTCTTTTCTTTCTTTTCTTTTCTCTTTCTTTCTTTGCTTTCCTTTCTTCCTGCCTCTTTCTTTCTTTCTTTCTTTCTTTCTTTCTTCCTTTTCTTTTTTCTTTCTTTCTTCCTTCCTTCCTTTCTTTCTTTCTTTCTTTCTTTCTTTCTTTCTTTCTTTTCTTTCTTTCTTTCTCTTGCTTTTCCTTTCTTCCTGCCTCTTTTTCTTTCTTTCTTTCTTTCTTTCTTTCTTTTCTTTCTTTCTTTCTTTTCTTCCTTTCTTTTCTTGGGTCAGGTTTACAGGTTCTGTTTGGTTATATCTGCTTACTTTGCATTTCATCATGGGGAGGGAAGAAAACAAAGGCAGAATAATTATAGTCCGGGGTTGAAATGAAATGAGGGGTCCTTGGTGCTCCCTGAGCTTGGTTGGTTTCCTTGTAGATGTTTCATAACCTAACTGGGAAATGTCATCAGTGCTAGAAATGATTTGTGGACAGGAAGAGGAGGAGGAGGAGGAAGAGATGAGGACTGTGGGGTCCTTGATGCTCTCTGAGATTGGTGGTTTTCATGCAAATGTCGCACGATCCAATTAGGCAACATAATTAGTGCTAAAATGGAGGGAATTTGGGTGGTGATGGTGGTGGAGGAGGAAGAGGGAGGAGGAGGGAGGAGGAGGGAGGGAGGTGGAGGAAGAGGAGGAAGAGAAGGAGGAGGAAGAGAAGGAGGAGGAGGAAGAGGAGGAGGAGGAGGAGGAAGAAGGAGGAGGAGGAGGAGGAAGAGGAGGGAGGAGAGAGAGGAGGAAGAAGAGGAGGAGGAGGAGGAAGGAAGGGAGGAGGAAGAGGAGGAGGAGGAGGAAGGAGGAGGGAGGAGGAGGAAGAGGAGGAGGAAGAGGAGGGAAGAGGAGGAGGAGGAAGAGGAAGAGGAGGAGGAAGAAGAGGAGGAGGAGGAAGAGAGGAGGAGGGAGGAAGAGGAGAAGGAGGAGGAGGAGGACTTGTGGGGTTATTGGTGCTGTCTGAGCTTGGGTGGTACTCATGCAAGATGTTTCATGACCCAACTAGGGAACGTCATCAGTGCTAAAAGGGAGGGACGTTTGTGGACAGGAAAGGAAGAGGAGGAGGAGGAAGAGGGAGGAGATGAGGACAGTGGGGGGTTGGTGCTCTTTGAGTTTGGTGGTTTTCTTGTAGATGTTTCACGACCCCAGCTAGGCAGCATCATCAGTGCTAGAAGGGAGGGGAGTTTGAGGACAGGAGGAGGTGGAGGAGGAAGAGGAGGAGGAAGGAGATGAGGACTGTGGGGTCACTGGCGCTCTTTGCGCTTCCTTGTTTCATGCAAACGTTTCATGACCCAACTAGGCAACATCATCAGTGCGAAAACGATGTGGGCAGGAGGAGATCCGTGGGGCGGTTGGTGCTCTCTGAGTTTGGGGGTTGTCCTTGTAGATGTTTCATGACCCAACTAGGCAGCTTTGAGTCCACGTTGGGTTGAGCCTGGCTTCTTCCCAGGTGCCCTGTGGTGAGATGGGGAAAGGGATAAATATTCCTCATGCCTCAATCCCTTCACCCTGGAGCTGAAGGGGGGAGATCTTTGTTATGTAGAATAGACTGGCCCAGGCTTTTAGATGGCCCATTGACAAAGGTGGGGGCTATTAAGAGTGAGCCTGTTTCCTGCCTAAAAACATGTTTCTCCATTTCTGATCCAGGGAAATATAATATGTTGGCTGAAGAAGAAAAAAGAGCTAATACTTTCATGCCTTAAATCTGGATTTGAAGGAGGGATCTTTGTTATGTAGAGTAGACTGGCTCAGCCTTTTTTTTTTTTTAAAGGTGGGGCTATCAAGAGTGAGTCTGTTTCCTGCCTAGAAACATGTTTCTCCATTTCTCATCCAGGGAAATATAATATTTCTGCCTTTTTCAATATTTCCCAGGATATTCATTTTTTCGAGGAGAGGGCTGGGTGCGAACCTCCGACAGTCCCAAGTCTGGAAGGCTGACCGCTGACCTCTCCTTTGTCTTGCAGGAACCCCAAGTACAAGGACTCGTTTCTCGTTGGACACGGCTCCTGTAAGTTGCGACTCTCGGCTACGTTATGCCAACGCTTGGCGATCAAATCCGGAGTTTCGGTCCTGTTGCTTCATTTTTATTTTTATTTTTCCTTCCTGGGTTCCACAGTCCGACTTTTACATCCTGATTGGCTTTGTCTATCTCGGTGGGGCTTCAAGGGCACGTCAGCTGGTTGCTCTTTTCTGGTTGTCTTCTTTCCAGTTGGGGCAAGGAGAAAGATTTGCAACAACAGTCAATTAGAATAGAACTGGAAGGGACGTGGGAGGTCTTCTAGTCCAACCTCCTTGCTCAAATGGGAGACCCTATATATCAGGGGTCTCCAACCTTTGCAACTTTAAGTCTGAAGGACTTCAGCTCCCAGACTTCTCCAGCCAGCTTTGCTTTGGGAAAGAATCAAGATCACCTGAAGGGTTAATACTACTTTGCAAGGCCTTGGAAAGGCACAATGGGAATATTTGAAGAGCTCCACGTGGAACTCCCCTCCTGTTCCTTCTTCACCTGTTTGAAGAAGCCACGCGGGGCGCACTCCCTTGCCTTTGACAGCTGCCTTGTTGTCAAAGCACGTTGAAGGATTTCTGCAAGTATTTGCATGTGGTGGGGTCCCTGGGAGCTGAAGTCCTTCAGACTTAAAGTTGCAAAGGTTGGAGACCTCTGATATATATCATTCCAGACAAGCTGTCCAGTCTCTTCTTAAAGACCTCCACTGATGGAGCACCCACAACTTCTGGTGGCAAGCTGTTCCACTGGTTAATTGTCCTCACTGTCAGGAAGTTTCTCCTTAGTTCCAGGTTGCTTCTCTCCTTGATTTGTTTCCGTCCTTTGTTTCTTCTCCTGTCTTCTAGCTTGACCCCCCCCCCCCACTTTCTACTTTGAGGCAGTGCCCCAAATATTGGAACACTGTTATCATGTCACACGGGGAAGATTCGGGTTAATGTCAGGGTTCCAAGGAGCACCCAAAAGCAAATCAGAGCCCAAGGCAAAGGATTCCTCCAAGTTCCCATTGATGAAGGGAGCCACGTTGGTACATCTGGGAAAACCCGAATCTGAAAGCTTCCCGGTTTCCCCCACCCAGTTGAAAGTTCAAGATCTTTCCTCCCCCCCCCCCCAACACCCACCAGTCCATCCCATGGTCCAATCTTCCACTGCCACGCTGGCAGCTTCCACCCACCCAGTTCCGGTCAGGCGCAGAGGTGCAGAGACAAAGGATGACCTTGGCTTTCTAGAAAGAATGTTGTTATGGCTGCCTATCCTCTAACTCCGTACAATCCCTCCTCCCGTTTTCCCACCATAGAAAAGGCATAGCAGGATAATAGAAAGTGTGGCAGGCCAGAGATCCCAAAGGAAAAGATGGCTGCAGGGCTGACCCTTAGATTTGCACACTATAAAGACTGTAACACACAAAATATCTCAGGGGTTGCCACAAAGAAGAGGGAGTCAAACTATTCTCCAAGGCACCTGGGGGCAGGACAAGAAGCAATGGGTGGAAACTAATCAAGGAGAGAAGCAACTTAGAACTGAGGAGAAATTTCCTGACAGTGAGAACAATTAACCTCTGGAACAGACGTTGCCTCCAGAAGTTGTGAATGCCCCAACCCTGGAAGTCTTTAAGAAGATGTTAGATAGCCATTTGTCTGAAATGGTATAAGGTTCGTGCCCACGCAGGGGGTTGGACTAGAAGACCTACAAGGTCCCTTCCAACTCTGCTATTGCATTGTATTGTATTGTATAGGGCTTCCTGCCTAGGAAGGGGGTTGGACTAGGAGACCTACAAGGTCCCTTCCAACTCTGCTATTGTATTGTATTGTATTGTAAAAAAAGAGTTTTGCATCCCTGCATCCCTTAGGAGTCAAGTTTAACTGAACACCTACACAAACAAACACAAAGGGTTGCTGAGGTCTTTCCTTCCTCTGGAGTTTTTCTCACTCTCAAGTCAATCAATCAGAATAGATCCCAAAGGGACCTCGGAGGTCTTCTAGTCCATCCCCTGTACCCTATGCCGTTCGAAACAGGTGGCTGTCCAATCTCTTCTTAAAAACCTCCAGGGATGGGGCACCCACAAATTTTGGTGGCAAGTTGTTCCACTGGATAATTGTCCTCCCCGCTTGGAAGTTTCCCCTTAGTTCCAGGTTTGCTTCTTTCCTTGATTAGTTTCCATCCATGGCTTCTTCTCCTGCCTTCAGGTACTTTGGAAGATAAGTTGACCCCCTCCTTCTTTGGGGCAGCCCCTCAAAAATACACGAACACTGACGGAATTCGAGAGATTTTACAGATCCATGTTTGAGTTATATCTTATATTTAGCTCGGTATTTGAGATATACAATGGCTGGTTACACAAAGCTTCCTCAGGATGCCATCATTAGCTTAAAAAACCTCTTGATTGCCGTCCCAAATTAGCCTCTGCAAATCAAAGTGAGCAAATCTGTCAATGCGGCTGCTGGTGCTAATACATTTTCTAAACTGAAAACCTGTGCAAAACGGATGGTCCTTATTAGATTATACGCCTGCCCCAAGGAGGGGTGGGGGGAATGGCCAACACAAGCCATCAATCCTAGCCAGCCACTTGATTGTTGCTGCAACATTTAAGTTCTCCAATATTGTGCCTAATTTCTTTCAGGACGTTTGCAGATCCATTTTGTGTTTAATTGGCCAATTGGATCCTGCGCCGTGGCTTATTTAGAAGAAGAATAGAATAATAACAGAGTTGGAAGGGACCTTGTGAGTCATCTAGTCCAACCCCCGCCCCTCCCAAGCCAGAGACCCTACACAAATAAGATCTTATAATTCTTTTTTTTTAAAGTTTTTATTTTTAAAACAAACAAAGACAAAACAACACCTATCAAAGACTTTCCTCAATTTCATCGAGCATATCGTTTGGTTCCAAGCTTTTGTGCATCAGTTGGGCACTATCTAATAAAATGAAATTCAATGGCGAAAAGAGTCAGGTTCTACATTTAGGCAAGAAAAATGAAATGCACAGGTACAGTGTAGGTGGTACCTTGCTCAATAGTAGCAACTGTGAGAGGGATCCTGGAGTCCTAGTGGACAACCATTTAAATAGCAGCAGCTGCCAAAAAAGCCATCACAGTTCTAGGCTGCATCAACAGAGGGAGAGAATCAAGATCACGGGAAGGGTTAATACC
This sequence comes from Rhabdophis nuchalis, assembly GCA_039707465.1. Lineage (NCBI taxonomy): Eukaryota > Metazoa > Chordata > Lepidosauria > Squamata > Natricidae > Rhabdophis > Rhabdophis nuchalis. The sequence continues at coordinate 247,217,559 of CM077644.1, forward strand.
ACTTTATAAGGCCTTGGGAAGGCCACACTTGGAATACGGCATCCAGTTTTGGTCGCCACGATGTAGAAAAGATGTGGAGACTCTGGAAAGAGTGCACAGAAGAGCAAGATGATTAGGGGACCTGAGACTAAAACATATGAAGAACTGTTGCAGGAACTGGGGATGTCTAGTTTAATAAAAAAAAAAGGACCAGGGGAGACAGGATAGCAGTCTTCCAATATCTCAGGGGTTGCCACAAAGAAGAGGGAGTCAAACTATTCTCCAAAGCACCTGAGGGCAGGACAAGAAGCGATGGGTGGAAACTAATCAAGGAGAGAAGCAACTTAGAACTGAGGAGGAATTTCCTGTCAGTTATAATAATTAATCAGAAGTTGCCTCCAGAAGTGGTGAATGCCCCAACACTGCAAGTCTTCAAGAAGATGTTGGATAGCCATTTGTCTGAAATGGTATAGGGCTTCCTGCCTAGGCAGGGGGTTGGACTAGATGACCTCCAAGTCCCTTCCAACTCTGCTATTGTATTGTATTGTATTGTATAGTTTTTGCAATTAGAAAGAGAATCACCAGTTATCTATCAAGCATAACCAAATACATCGCTATTATTGAGCATTGTGTGCTCAGATTACCATTAGTGTTCCTTCTTTTTAAACAAACCTTCCTTCCTTAGATCCTTAATTGTCTATTGATAACGGTAAATCTTTGTAAAAGATTACCACCACCCAAAACTCCCTCCCTCCTAGCACTGATGACATTACCTACTTGGGCCACGAAACGCCTGGAATAAAACAACCAAACTTCAGAAAATCTAAATTATTTCTGAAGCAATCTATTTCCTTTAAACTTGCTATCGCTGGATAAATGACTGAAGAAAACTAAGCTGTTTTTCAGCATTAGAGTTACATAAAAACCTCTGTTGGGGAGTTTGGTCGCTCACTGCTCTCCATCGGAATCTCCTAAGACAGGGGTCTGCAAAGTCGGCTCTTTTAAGACTGGTGGACTTCAACTCCCAGAGTTCCCCAGCCAGCATAGCTGGCTGGGGAATTCTGGGAGTTGAAGTCCACCAGTCTTAAAAGAGCCGACTTTGCAGACCCCTGTCCTAAGATTTTGCATATATTGGACATCCGTCTGTTTCTTTGACAAACGGACGTCCAGAATTGTTTCCAGCTCATCCAGGCTGCGAAATCCTGCCCCTCTATAACCCCCTAGAATTTTTACCAGCTTGTGCAATCCTCCGAGAACCGTTCATGAATCTAAGCCCCGCAGGATCCCACCAACGAGATGATCTCCTTCGAACTGAGTGGCAACTGCAACTCGCACATCGCTGTTTACAAGGATTTGGAACCGAAAAACCTTTTGCCACTTGATGGCACTGTTAAATATTTAGTGAGCCTCCTGCAAGGGGGGGAGGGGGGTGGAAATGGTAAAAATCCTTATTAAAAATAGACAACCATTCAGCAGTTGCTCAAGGCGAACAGAAGGCCTGGGGTGATGCAAACGTTCATTTTCCTTCTGTGCTCTAGGTCAGGGGTCTCCAACCTTGGCAACTTTAGGTCTGAAGGACTTCAGCTCCCAGAATTCTCCAGCCAGCTTTGCTATGTGGGTATATACATAATAAGCAAAGCTGGCTGGAGAAGTCTGGGAGCTGAAGTCCTTCAGACTTAAAGTTGCCAAGGTTGGAGACCCCTGCTTTAAAGCAAAGCCGGCTGGAGAAGTCTGGGAGCTGAAGTCCTTCAGACTTAAAGTTGCAAAAGTTGGGGATCCCTGCTCTAGGTTAATTGTTACTAGGAAATGTTTGATCCTGGAAATTCCCCTGGATGAAGAGTCCCTAAATTCTGCTTCTCAAGTACAATACAATACAATAGCAGAGTCAAAAGAGACCTTGGAGGTCATCTAGTCCAACCCCCTGCCTAGGCAGGAAGCTCTATACTGTTTCAGACAAATGGTTCTCCAACATCTTCTGTTCCACTGATTAATTGTTTTCACTGTCAGGAAATTCCTCCTTAGTTCTAAGTTGCTTCTCTCCTTGATTAGTTTCCACCCATTGCTTCTTGTTCTGCCCCCAGGTGCCTTGGAGAATAGTTTGACTCCCTCATCTTTGTGGTAACCCCTGAGATATTGGAAGACTGCTATCGTGTCTCCCCTGGTCCTTCTTTTCATTAAGCTAGACCTACTCAGTTCCTGTTAGCTAAAGAAGTGGTTTTCAGCAAACTTTAAGCAAATTGTGTAATAGAGAATACTAGCCGTTCCCGGCCACGCGTTGCTGTGGCCCAGTCTGGTTAAATGGCAAACCAAACTGTGTGTAGATCTACACCTGCACACATACACACAACCACCATATAACCCCCCACCTACCTACCTACCGTATTTCTCCCTCTCTATCTATCCCTCTACCTACCTACCTACTGTATTTCTTCCTTTCTCCCTCTACCTACCTACCTACCGTATTTTCCCTCTCTCTCTATTCCTCTACCTACCTACCTACTGTATTTCTTCCTCTCTCTCTATTCCTCTATCTACCTACCTACCTACCTACCTACCTACCTACCTACCTACCTACCTACCTACTGTATTTCTCCCGATCTATCCCTCTACCTACCTACTGTATTTCTTCCTTTCTCCCTCTACCTACCTACCTACTGTAATTCTCCCTCTCTATCTATCCCCCTATCTACCTACCTACCTACCGTATTTCTCCCTCTCTATCTATTCATCTACCTACCTACTGTATTTCCCCCCTATCTATCCACCTACCTACCTACCTACCTACATACATACATACATACATACCTACCAACCTACCTACTATATTTCTTCCTTTCTCCCTCTACCTACCTACCTACCTACCTACTGTATTTCTCCCTCTCTATCTATTCACCTACCTACCTACCTACCTACCTACCTACGTACTTACATACCTACCAACCTACCTACTATATTTCTTCCTTTCTCCCTCTACCTACCTACCTACCTACTGTATTTCTCCCTCTCTATCTATCACCCTACCTACCTACTGTGTTTCTCCCTATCTATCTATCCACCTACCTACCTACCTTATTTCTCCATCTCTATCTATCCCTCTACCTACTGTATTTCTCCCTCTCTATCTATTCCCCCATCTACCTAACTACTGTAATACAATAATACAATAGCAGAGTTGGAAGGGACCTTGGAGGTCTTCTAGTCCAACCCCCTGCCTAGGCAGGAAGCCCTATACCATTTCAGACAAATGGCTATCCAACATCTTCTTAAAGACCTGCAGTGTTGGGGCATTCACAACTTCTGGAGGCTACTTCTGTTCCACAGATTAATTGTTTTCACTCTCAAGGAACTTCTCCTCAGTTCTAAGTTGCTTCTCTCCTGGATTAGTTTCCACCCATTGCTTCTTGTTCTGCCCTCAGGTGCTTTGGAGAATAGCTCGACTCCTTCTTCTTTGGGGCAGCCCCTGAGATATTGGAAGGCTGCTATCGTGTCTCCCCTGGTCCTTCTTTTCATTAAACTAGACCTGCCCAATTCCTGCAACGGTTCTTCATATGTTTTAGAACGTACGTTTTAAACATAAGATGTAGATGAGGATGTCCTTGCTACCCGTATTTAAGGAACTGGTATGAAAAGGCAGACTCCCCCCCCCCCCCCAATTTACCTGCAGGGGATTCGTGTGTCCATAAAGTCATATTGGTGTTGGGGGCCCAGCTGTGAAGTCAAAATCTGGCCCTGCGCATGAAATAGGGCAGGTTCCAGAGTCATGACTGTGGCCGCCTTGGTGCCCTCTGAGCTTGGCTGGTTTTTTGCAGACGTTTCATTACCCAACTAGGTAACATCATCAGGGCTTGAAGGGAATAAGGCTTGTGGAATGGAGTAGAAAGGAGGAGGAGGAGGAGGAGAGGAATCAAGGAGCCCTAGGTGCTCTTTGAGCTTGGTTGTTTTCCTGCAGACGTTTCATGACCCAGCTAGGGAACATCATCGGTGTTAGGAGGGATGGGGTCTTTGCAGATTAGTGGCGCTCTTTGCTGTGGGCTGGTCAGCACCTTCCAAAGAAGCCAAGGGTAAGCAGCCCAACCAGAGAGCAGGGCTGTTGTGGTGGGCGAAGAGAGGAGGAGGAAGATGCCTTCGGTCGATCTGTTGCCAGTTAAGGAAGATATTGCTTCAATAAATGGAATGGCTTTTGGGGTTCCCTACTGCAAGACGTGGGGTTCTGGCCCTGGATGTCCTGACTGAAGTGGTTTCCTCCTCTCTTCCTCCTCCTCTTCCTCCTCCTCCTCCTCCTCCTCTTCTTCTTCTTCTTCTTCTTTCTCATCCTCCCTCTTCCTCTTGCTCCTCCACTTCCTCCGCCTCCTCTCCTTCTCTTGTTCCTCTTCTTCCTCCCCCTCTCTCGCTCCTCCTCCTCTTCTTCCTCCTCCTTCTTCCTCTTCTCTCGTTCCTCCTCAACCTCTCCTCCTCTCCTCTTCTTCCTCTTCCTCCTCCCTCCTCCTCTTGCTCCTCCTCTTCTTCCGCCTCCTCTTCCCCCTCCTCCTCTTCTTCCTCTTCTTCCTTCTCCTCTCTCACTCCTCCTCTTCTTCCTCTTCTCTCGTTCCTCCTCCTCTCACTCCTCTTCTTCTTCTTCCTTCTCCTCTGTCACTCCTCCTCTTCTTCTTCCTCTTCTTCTTCCTCCTTCTTCCTCTTCTCTCATTCCTCCTTCTCCTCTCCTCCTCTTCTTCTTCTTCCTTCTCCTCTTCTCTCACTCCTCCTCTTCTTCCTCCTCCCTTCCTCCTCTTTCCTCCTTCTCTTTTTCTTCCTCTTCTCTCCTCCTCTTCTTCTTCCTCCTCCTCCTTCTCCTCCCTTCCTCCTCTTTCCTCCTTCTCCATCGGTAGGCGAGAATTCCGAGGCCGCTCGGGAGTTCATGGCCTCCATGACGGCCATGGACCTGACCCAAGTAATTCAGGGCCCCACACACGAGGGAGGACACACACTGGATCTCATCTTTGTCTCTGGCCAGTGGATGAGTGATCTGGGAGTCGGGGATTTAGTCATCACACCCCTGTCATGGTCAGATCACTCACTTCTCCGGCTCGACTTTCCCATCGCTACACCCCACTGCGGGGAGGCGGAACCGGAACACCCAAGATGGTTCCGCCCCAGGCGCCTGATGGAACCTGAAAGGTTCCAGACGGAGCTTGGGCCATTTCCTGTAGCCCTGACCCGCGCCCGGATGGAGGACCTAGTGGCTGCATGGAATAGTGCGGCCACTGGGGCCTTGGACCGGGTTGCGCCTTTGCGGCCTCTCTTGCGGCAGCGAACCACCCTGGCTCCCTGGTTCTCCGAAGAGCTGAGGGTGATGAAGCGCCACAAGAGACGCCTAGAGAGGAGATGGAGATCCACACGCTCTGAATCTGACCGAACACAGGTAAGAGCCCATTTGAGGACTTACATTGTGGCGATAAGAGTGGCCAAACGTCGGTATTGTGCCACTCTTATCGCGTCCGCAGATAACCGCCCTGCCGCCCTGTTTGGGGTAACCCGCTCCCTCCTTCAACAGAGGCCGCGGGAAGCCCCTTTACAGGGCAGAGCAGAGGAATTTGGGGAGTATCTGCAGGACAAAATCGCTCAGATCCGGAGCGAGTTGGCCTCCACCGAAAGTGGTCCGGAGGAGACGTCGGAAGCGGGTCTTGAGGCACCATTCTGGGAGGAGTTTGACTCTGTTACTTCCGAAGATATGGACAGGATGCGTAGGCGACTGAAAGCCACCACATGTTTATTGGACCCGTGTCCCTCCTGGCTTGTACTGGCATCCTGGGAGGTGTCACGAGGCTGGCTCCAGGAGGTGGTCAACGCTCCTTTGAGTGAGGGGTCCTTGCCTGCCGTCTTGAAAGAGGCGGTGGTGAGGCCCCTCCTCAAGAAGCCCTCTCTGGACCCAGCTTTGTTAGTCAACTACCGTCCCGTCTCCAACCTTTGCTTTTTGGCGAAGGTTGTTGAGAGTGTGGTGGCACAACAGTTTCCACGTCATCTGGATGAAATTGATTATCTAGACCCGTGCCAGTCCGGCTTCCGGCCCGGCCACAGCACCGAGACGGCATTGGTCGCGTTGGTGGATGATCTCTGGAGGGCCAGAGATGGGGGTTGTTCCTCCATCCTGGTCCTATTAGACCTCTCGGCGGCTTTTGATACCATCGACCATGGTATCCTATTGCACCGACTGGAGGGGTTGGGGGTGAGGGGCACCGTTTTACGGTGGTTCTCCTCCTACCTCTCCGGTCGGTTGCAATTTGTATTGACGGGGGCAGAGGTCGACCTCTAGGCCCCTCACTTGTGGGGTGCCTCAGGGGTCGGTCCTCTCGCCTCTCCTGTTCAATACATATATGAAGCCGCTGGGCGAGATCATACGTGGGTTTGGGGTAGATTACCATCTGTACGCGGATGACACCCAGCTGTACATCTCTACCCCAAACCACCCCAATGATGCCGTCGAAGTGATGTCCCGGTGTCTGGAAGCCGTGCGGATCTGGATGGGAAGGAACAGACTCAGGCTCAACCCGTCCAAGACTGAGTGGCTGTGGCTACCGGCGCCCCGGTTCAACCAGTTGACGCCATCACTGGCCATAGGGGGCGAACACCTAGCCCCCGTGGAGCGGGCACGCAACTTAGGCGTCCTCCTGGATTCCCGGCTGTCTATAGAAGACCATGTGACAGCTGTGGCCAGGGGGGCATTTTACCAGGTTCGCCTGGTACACCAGTTGCGTCCCCTATTGGACCAGGACGCCCTTCGCACGGTCACTCATGCGCTTGTGACGTCTCGGCTGGACTACTGTAATGCTCTCTACATGGGGCTCCCCTTGAGATGCACCCAGAGGCTACAGCTGTTCCAGAACGCGGCCGCGCGGGCAGTTATGGGAGTCACTAGATACTCCCACGTAACACCACTCATGCGCGAGCTGCACTGGCTTCCTGTGGTCTTTCGGGTGCGTTTCAAGGTGTTGATTATCATCTTTAAAGCGCTCCATGGCACAGGACCTAGTTATTTGCGGGATCATATCCTGCCCCATACATCCCTTCGGCCGATTCACTCTCACAGAGAGGGACTACTCCAGGTGCCGTCCACTAGGCAGTGCCAGCGGGCGACGCCCAGGGGAAGGGCCTTCTCTGTGATGGGCCCGACTCTCTGGAACGACCTCCCCCCCGATATTAGAACTACCACGGACCTCTGCGCCTTCCGCCAAAAAGTAAAAACCTATTTGTTTCATCAGGCCGGCTTGGCCTAATCTATGCTCCTCGCCCCAGTCTGTTTTCTCAAATTGTGTATTGGGTTTTAATGCGTGGTAATTTTAATGGTTTTTAAATTTAGTACAGGGTAGTTTAATTCGTTTTTAAATTTGTGTGTATTGTATGTTTTTAGTTGGTTTTTTAATTTTCCTGTACACCGCCCCGAGTCCCTTCGGGGAGAAGGGGCGGTTTATAAATATAATAAATTAATTATTCTCTTTTCCTTCCTCCCCCTCCTTCCTGCAGACGACTTCATGAAGCAGAGCCGGGGGATGCTGCTGCTGTACACCCTGAAGAACCCCTCCTTCCCCGAGTACGTCTTCCCCAGCGAGAGCGGCGTCATGTGCCTCGACATCCACATGGAGCACCCCTACCTGATCGTGGGGGGCTTCTACGACGGCAACGTGGCCATCTACAACCTGAAGAAGCCCCCGGCCACCCAGCCAGCCTACAAGAGCAACAGCCTGTCCGGGAAGCACTCCGACCCCGTCTGGCAGGTGAGCGGTGGGGCCCCTCCCTCCTCTGCCTCTCCCGCCGGGGTCTCCACGGGGAGCCCAGTTGATTGGCAGAACCTCGGGTGGGATAGAAGGGGATCTCGGGGTCTCCGGACGGAACCAGATTGAGAGAGAGAGAGAGAGAGAGGGAGAGAATAGAGATAGATAGATAGATAGATAGATAGATAGATAGATAGATAGATAGATAGATAGATAGATAGATAGGGATGGATGGATGGATGGGATAGATACAGCTAGATGATAAATAGATAGATGGATGGATGGATGGATGGATGGATGGATGGATGGATGGATAGATAGATAAGAGAGAGAGAGATGGATGGTTGGATGGATAGATAGATAGATAGATAGATAGATAGATAGATAGATAGATAGACAGACAGACAGACAGACAGACAGACAGACAGACAGATGTATAGATATGATTGATAGACAGACAGACAGATAGATGATGGATGGATGGATGGATAGAGATAGATAAGAGAGAGAGAGATGGATGGATGGATAGATAGATAGATAGACAGACAGACAGACAGATGTATAGATATGATTGATACAGATGATGGATGGATGGATGGATGGATGGATGGATGGATAGATAGATAGATAGATAGATAGATAGATAGATAGATAGATAGATAGATAGATATGATTGATAGACAGACAGACAGACAGATAGATGATGGATGGTGGATGGATAGATAGCTAGATAGCTAGATAGCTAGATAGCTAGATAGCTAGATAGATAGATAGATAGATAGATAGATAGATAGATAGATAGATAGATAGATAGATATGATTGATAGACAGATAGATAGATGATGGATGGATGGATGGATGGATGGATGGATAGATAGATGGATAGATAGATAAGAGAGAGAGAGATGGATGGATGGGTGGATGGATGGATAGATAGATCGATAGATATGATTGATAGACAGACAGATAGATAGATGATGGATGGATGGATGGATAGATAGATAAGAGAGAGAGAGATGGATGGGTGGATAGATAGATAGATAGATAGATAGATAGATAGATAGATAGATAGATAGATAGATAGATAGGCAGACATTTTCCGAAAACTGGGTGTGGCTACTCCGTAGGGGGTTATATACATGGATTAGAGAACAGACGAAGGTCTATGAGATCTTCACGAGAGCCATAGAATTGAAAGGGAGACCTAGCCAGAAGGGCAGGGGGAGGGCAGGGGGTGGGCCAAGACAGTCCTAGAATGGATCTCCCTTGATCAAACACGTCCACGAAAGACATCTCAAACAAGATGGGGCGACCCCATCAGCAAGTACTGGCAGTCCTTGGGTTACAACCGCAATTGAGCCAAAAATTTATGTTGCTCAGTGAGACGTTGGTTAAGTGATGCTTTGCCCCCATTTTACGGCTTTCTTTATCACCGTTGCTAAGTGAACGGTTGCCTTGGTTAAGTTATTAAGAGGGTAGTTAAGGGAGTCCGTCTTCCCCACTGACTTTCCTGGTCGGAAGGTCACAAAAGCGGAATCACGTGATCCCAGGACACTGCAACTGTCATGAGTCGTTTGCCAAGTGCCTACACAACACACACACACACACACACACACACACACACCTGACTGCAGTAATCGTGGTCTTAATACAGGGGTGTCCAAACTTGGGAACTTTAAGACTTGTGGACTTCAACTCCCAGAATTCCCCAGCCAGCTATGCTGGCTGGGGAATTCTGGGAGTTGAAGTCCACAAGTCTTAAAGTTCCCAAGTTTGGACACCCCTGGCTTAATAGACCCGGAGAGCCCTGCCCTTGTGAAAATCTTCAAATATTTTTAAGTCCTTGACTTCATGATCAAAACTGAACTCAAAATTTCTGTGGCTGTGCGAGACGTTGGCTAAGTAAACTTTGCCCCATTTTACTGTGACCTTCCTTGCCACAGTCGTTAAATGAATCACTGCCGCCGTTAAGCTAGTCACGTACCGTAATTCTTCTGCAAATCCAGCTTCCCCCTGGACTTTGCTGGTCAGAAGGCCACAAAAGGGGATCACGTGACTCCAGGACGCTGCAACCGTCATAAGTACATGCCAGTTGCCGAGCCTCTTGAGTTTTGATGACGTGACCGAGGGGAGGCTGCTGCAACGGTCATAAGTGTGAGGAAAACGGCCCTTCCTTCAGGGCCCTGGTAACTTTGAATGGTCACAAAACGAATGGCTTCCCTCTGCTGCTTGTGAAAGTCGTCCCTGCTTTTATGTTATTTTATGTTTCAAATAGTTTTTTGTTAAGCATTTTTACCTTTGAGAACAGAAGAAAAAGCACATCATCAAATAAGTAAAAAGAAAAAAACAAGGCATACATAACAATATAAAGTAATTATACAGCATTTCTGAAAGAAAGGAAGGAAAGAGAAAGAAAGAAAGAAAGAAAGAAAGAAAGAAAGAAAGAAAGAGGCAGGAAAAAGGAAAGAAAGAGAAAGAAAGAAAGAAAAAGGCAGGAAAAAAGAAAGAAAAGAAAGAAAGAAAGAAAGAAAGAAAGAAAGAAAGAAAGAAAGAAAAAGGCAGGAAGAAAGGAAAGAAAGAAAGAAAGAGAAAGAAAGAAAGAAAGAAAAAGGCAGGAAGAAAGGAAAGAAAGAGAAAGAAAGAAAGAAAGAAAGAAAGAAAGAAAGAGAAAGAAAGAAAGAAAGAAAGAAAGAAAAAGGCAGGAAGAAAAAAGAAAGAAAGAAAGAAAGAAAAGAAAGAAAGAAAGGAAAGAAAGAAAGAAAGAAAGAAAGAAAGAGAAAGAAAGAAAGAAAAAGGCAGGAAGAAAGGAAAGAAAGAGAAAGAAAGAAAGAAAGAAAGAAAGAAAGAGAAAGAAAGAAAAAGGCAGGAAGAAAGGAAAGAAAGAGAAAGAAAGAAAGAAAGAAAGAAAGAAAGAGAAAGAAAGAAAGAAAGAAAGAAAAAGGCAGGAAGAAAAAAGAAAGAAAGAAAGAAAGAAAGAAAAGAAAGAAAGAAAGGAAAGAAAGAAAGAAAGAAAGAAAGAGAAAGAAAGAAAGAAAAAGGCAGGAAGAAAGGAAAGAAAGAGAAAGAAAGAAAGAAAGAAAGAAAGAAAGAAAGAGAAAGAAAGAAAAAGGCAGGAAGAAAAAAGAAAGAAAGAAAGAAAAGAAAGAAAGAAAGAAAGAAAGAAAGAAAGAAAGAAAGAAAGAAAGAAAGAAAGAAAGAAAGAAAGAAAGTTGTCCCTGCTTTTATATCTCGGATTTCTCCTTCCCTCCCCAGGTGAAGTGGCAGAAAGACGATATGGACAACAATTTGAATTTCTTCTCGGTGTCTTCAGATGGCCGCATTGTCTCCTGGACCTTGGTCAAGGTAAGGCAGGACTCTTGAATCGGACTAGAGCGGGAAGGGGCCCTGGAGGTCTTCTAGTCCCCACCCTGCTCCTCCCCATTTTCCTCCGAAGCCAACGAAGCTGCCCCCTCCATCTCCATCGTCTTCCCCAGATCCATAGGGAGGATGTTCCATATACATCCTCCTCCTTACCCAATTAGCTCACATCATCATCAAGGGAATAAGGTGTGTGGAATGGAGTAGAAAGAGGAGGAGGAGGAGGAGGAGGAGGAAAAAGACTGTGGGCACCTTGGTGCTCTCTAAGCTTGGCTGGGTTTTTTTGCAGACGTTTCATTACCCAACTAGTGACATCATCCAGTTGCACACCTTCCTGCCCGCCCTCCTTCCTTTTTCTGCCTTTCTGAGACGCTCTTTGTTCAACCTCTCCCCAAATCCCCCATTGCACAAAACATATTTCGATCCTCGAAGCCATTTCCCCAAAATTAAAGCTATGGGGACTGTGGTCTTGAAAGGAGAGAGAGAGAGAGAGAGAGCTGAGCTGTGCTTGGTCGGGAGGTTTTTCACGGGGAGTGAACCTGTAAAATTCCCCCCCCCCCATTCCTCCTTTTCAAGACTTTGACAGCCCAACCAAGGGAGAGGCAACAATATAGGTCTTTGGTTGTTCGGGTTTTCTCCCGCGTAGAATTGGAAGTATCTTCACGACGTTTCGATGAAGTCTCATTCACCTCTTGGGGAGGGGCAGGGGCGGAGGGAGACGAAATGGCCATCATCGGTTGGAAGACCGTGGCCGCTGGATTCAGGCGGTCACGTGCTCCAACTCTCCGCTCTCCCATCGCAGACTAGGTGGGCAGGAATCACAGACCCGGGGCCCGAGGCTGATGTTATGCAACGCCAGGTCCGTGGTTCAAAAAGCCCCCCTCATTCGTGACCTTGTGTCAGAGGGGGACCCGGACCTGGTGGGTATAACGGAAACCTGGTTGGGCCACGAAGGGGGTATGCCCCTCGTGGACATGTGCCCACCAGGTTACCGTGCCTTCCATCAGCCAAGGGCCCTAGGGAGGGGTGGGGGGGTGGCGATTATCGTAAAGGAAGGTCTTGAACCGAAGGAGACCACAGTCCCTCAGACAACCGGGTGTGAATCTCTCTGCGTGAGATGGGGCCTAGGGAGGCAGTTGGGCGTGTTAGTTGTATAC
>CM077644.1:247234796-247269749 GCA_039707465.1 Rhabdophis nuchalis
AGAATAAGAATAAGAATTTATTTTTATTTTTCATTTTTTTTTCCCGGATTTATACCCCGCCCTTCTCCTTGTCAGGACCCAGGGCGGCGCACAGGCATTTAAAAAACCATAACAAAGACAATACATATCATTAAAAACATATTAAATTAATAAATTATGAAACCCGTGCTAAAAAGAAGAAGAGGAAGAGGAAGAAGAAGAAGACGACAGTGGGGTCCTTGGTGTTCTTTGAGTTTGGTTGTTTTCATGACCCAACTAGGGAACGTCATCAGTGCTAAAAGGGAGAGAGGTTTGCTCTCTGTTTATATGTTGATGATTTGCTCTGTCACAGTTGATGGGAATGTTAAACGAACCCAGGGCAAACCTTACTTCCTTCTAGCAATGATGATGTTGCCTAGCTGGGTCATGAAATGTCTGACCAAGTTTAGAGAGCACCAAGGACCCCACAGTCTCCTCCTCCTCCTCCTCCTCCTCCTCCTCCTCCTCTCCACAAACCTCCCTCCCTTGTAGCCCTGATGAGGCTACCTAGTTGGGTCACGAAACATCTACATCTGGGAAATTCTGGGACTTGAAACCCACAATTCTTAACATTGCCAAGGTTGGACCTAGATGGGTGTCTGATAGGACACTATGTACAACGTCCTCATGCTCACCGTCCTTCCATAAGTTATGGGATACCTTCATGAAGCATTCAGGCCCTTCCGCCTCTTCCTTGCTTTTTAATCTTACTAAATTAAAAAAAAACTAATACTTTTTCTCGTTGACACCACGTGGCCGACCTGACTTGGCTCTTTCTCCCCGCAACAGAACGAGCTGGTCCACACGGACATCATCAAACTGCTGGTGGAAGGAACGACAGTGGAGGGACCGGAGGGGCTACAGCTGAACACCATTGGTACGGCCCCCGGTTGAAGGGACATCTCGGTGGCTCAGGGTTGGCCCGTGGGCTCCTTGGGGCTCTCAGAGCTGGGTGGTTTCCTTGCAGGCTAGAAGGGAGTGGGGGTTTGTGGAGGGGAGGAGGAGGAGGAGGACAACGACAGCGTGTTCTCTGAGCCTACTTCTTTTCTTGAAGACGTTTCATGGCCCAAGTAGGTAACATCATCAGGGCTTAGGAGGAAGGGGTTTTGTGGAGGGAAGCAGAAGGAAAACTGTGGGCTCCTTGGTACGCTGGGTGGTGTTCTTGCAGGCGTTTCATGACCCAACGTGGTAACATCATCAGTGCTATAAGAGAGGAGGGGTTGTGGAGAGGAGGAGGAGGAGTTCTCTTCCTTCTCCTTTCTGCAAACACCGCTTTCTTCTAGCACTGATGATGTTCCCTAGTTGGGTGATGCAACATCTGCAAGAAAACCGCTAAGCTCAGAGAAGAACCAAGGACCCCACAGTTCTCCTCTTCCTCCACCTCTTTTTCTCATTCTCTTCCTCCTCCTCCTCCTCCTCCTCCTTGGAAGGTCTTGAGATGAGCCCAAGGTCTCTCAAAGTGACTGAAGCTCAGTGCAGGTCCCTTCCATCAGATGAAAGCTCATGAATGAAGATTCGACAGCTGACCTCCAGAGGTGGTGGGAGCTCCATCCCTGGAAACTTCCAAGAAGAGGCTGGACCAGGGGTCTCCAACCTTTGCAACTTTAAGTCTGAAGGACTTCAGCTCCCAGAATTCTCCAGCCAGCAAAGCTGGCTGGAGAAGTCTGGGAGCTGAAGTCCTTCAGACTTAAAGTTGTAAAGTTTGCCCACCCCTGGGCTGGACAGTCACTTGTCTGAAATGGTATAGGGTTTCCTGCTTGAGCGGTGGGCTGGACTAGAAGACCTCCAAGGTCCCTTCCATATTCTCTATTCTACAGGGGAAAGACAAAAAATTAGAATATCGTGCAAAAGTTCATTTATTTCTGTAATGCAACTTAAAAGGTGAAACTAATATACGAGATAAGACTCATTACATGCAAAGCAAGATAGTTCAAGCTGTGACTGGTCATAATTGTGACGATTATGGCGTACAGCTCGTGAAAACCCCAAATCCACCATCTCAGAAAATTAGAATATTACATGCAATCAATAAAACGAGGATTGTACATAGTGCAATATCGGACCTCTGAAACGTATAAGCATGCCTATGGACTCAGTACTTGGTTGGGGCCCCCTTGGTAGCAATTACTGCCTCGATGCGGCGTGGCATGGAAGCTCTCAGCCTGTGGCACTGCTGAGGTGCTATGGAAGACCAGGATGCTTCAATAGCGGCCTTCGGCTCTTCTGCATTGTTCGGTCTCATGCCTCTCATCTTTCTCTTGGCAAGGCCCCATAGGTTTTCTAGGGGGTTCAGGTCAGGCGAGTTTGCTGGCCAATCAACCACAGTAATCCCACGGTCATTGAACCAGGTTTGGTGCTTTTGCACGATATTCTAATTTTTTGAGTTTCACCTCTATTCTATTCTATTCTATTCTATTCTATTCTATTCTATTCTATTCTATTCTATTCTATTCTATTCCATATCCTATCCCATCCCATCCCATCCCATCCCATTCCATTCCACTCTTCCATTCACTTCTCTTCCATTCTCTCCTCTCCCTCCTCTTCCCTTCCCTTCCACTCCTCTCCTCTCCTCTCCTCCCTTCCCTTCCATTCCATTCTTCCATTCTATAAATTCTCTTCTCTTCTCTTCTCTTCTCTTCCCTTCCCTTCCCTTCCATTCTTCCATTCTATAAATTCTCTTCTCTTCTCTTCTCTTCCCTTCCCTTCCATTCTTCCTTTTATAAATTCTCTTCTCTTCTCTTCCTTCCCTTCCATTCCATTCTTCCATTCTATAAATTCTCTTCTCTTCTCTTCCCTTCCCTTCCATTCCATTCTTCCATTCTATAAATTATCTTCTCTTCTCTTCCCTTCCCTTCCTTCCTTCTTCCATTCTATAAATTATCTTCTCTTTCTCTTCTCTTCCCTTCCCTTCCTTCCCTTCCATTCTTCCATTCTATAAATTCTCTTCTCTTCCCTTCCCTTCCCTTCCATTCTTCCATTCTATAAATTCTCTTCTCTTCTCTTCCCTTCCCTTCCCTTCCATTCTTCCTTTCTATAAATGTCTCTTCTCTTCCCTTCTCTTCTCTTCCCTTCCCTTCCCTTCCATTCCATTCTTCCTTTCTATAAATTCTCTTCTCTTCTCTTCCCTTCCCTTCCCTTCTCTTCCCTTCCATTCTTCCATTCTATAAAGTTCTCTTCTCTTCCCTTCCCTTCCCTTCCATTCCATCCATTCTTCCATTCTATAAATTCTCTTCTCTTCTCTTCCCTTCCCTTCCCTTCCCTTCCCTTCCATTCTTCCATTCTATAAATTCTCTTCTCTTCTCTTCCTTCCCTTCCCTTCCATTCCATTCCATTCCATTCTTCCATTCTATAAATTCTCTTCTCTTCTCTTCTCTTCTCTTCCCTTCCCTTCCCTTCCATTCCATTCCATTCTTCCATTCTATAAATTCTTCTCTCTTCTCTTCTCTTCCCTTCCCTTCCCTTCCCTTCCATTCCATTCCTTCTTCCATTCTATAAATTCTCTCTTCTCTTCTCTTCCCTTCCCTTCCCTTCCCTTCCATTCCATCATTCCATTCTTCCATTCTATAAATTCTCTTCTTCTCTTCCCTTCCCTTCCCTTCCCTTCCCTTCCATTCCATTCTTCCATTCTATAAATTCTCTTCTCTTCCCTTCTCTTCTCTTCCCTTCCCTTCCATTCCATTCTTCCATTCTATAAATTCTCTTCTCTTCTCTTCCCTTCCCTTCCCTTCCCTTCCCTTCCATTCTTCCATTCTATAAATTCTCTTCTCTTCTCTTCTCTTCCCTTCCCTTCCCTTCCATTCTTCCTTTCTATAAATTATAAATTCTCTTCTCTTCTCGTCCCTTCCCTTCCCTTCCATTCCATTCCATTCTTCCTTTCTATAAATTCTCTTCTCTTCTCTCCCTTCCCTTCCCTTCCCTTCCATTCCATTCTTCCTTTCTATAAATTATCTTCTCTTCTCTTCTCTTCCCTTCCCTTCCCTTCCTTTCCATTCCATTCCATTCTTCCTTTCTATAAATTATCTTCTCTTCCCTTCCCTTCCCTTCCCTTCCATTCTTCCTTTCTATAAATTCTCTTCTCTTCTCTTCCCTTCCCTTCCCTTCCATTCCATTCTTCCTTTCTATAAATTCTCTTCTCTTCCCTTCCCTTCCCTTCCCTTCCCTTCTTCCTTTCTATAAATTCTCTTCTCTTCTCTTCCCTTCCCTTCCCTTCCCTTCCATTCCATTCCATTCTTCCTTTCTATAAATTATCTTCCCTTCCCTTCCCTTCCATTCCATTCCATTCTTCCTTTCTATAAATTATCTTCTCTTCTCTTCCCTTCCCTTCCCTTCCATTCCATTCTTCCTTTCTATAAATTATCTTCTCTTCTCTTCTCTTCCCTTCTCTTCCCTTCCCTTCCATTCCATTCTTCCTTTCTATAAATTATCTTCTCTTCTCTTCCCTTCCCTTCCCTTCCATTCTTCCTTTCTATAAATTATCTTCTCTTCTCTTCCCTTCCATTCCATTCCATTCTTCCTTTCTATAAATTATCTTCTCTTCTCTTCCCTTCCCTTCCATTCCATTCCATTCCATTCCATTCTTCCTTTCTATAAATTATCTTCTCTTCCCTTCCCTTCCCTTCCCTTCCCTTCCCTTCCCTTCCCTTCCCTTCCATTCCATTCCATTCCATTCCATATATTCTGTTCCGTTCCATTCCATTCTGTTCTTGAGGAATGTATGTCCTTCCTTTGGTTTGAGGAGATCCCTGAGCAAATTCCCACCAAAATAAAAAGCTAAGTAAAGGCTCAGCCACGTCTCCATCTGGTTGGCCATCTTCTTGCACACCTTGCTGGTGTGCGCTGGTAGAGGCTGGGTGGACAGACAAACGGGGGGTTCCCTGGCCGAGGTGGTCTTCCTGCAGTCGGCTGTTTCCATCATGAGCTCGAAAGAACTCCATATACGTTTTGCTTAAGCAGAGGCCTCCCGTGGATCAAAGCCCAGCTTTGGTGCCTTATTTTTCCTTCGCTTGCCAAACAGGTTGTGGGACTTCCTTTGATTTCCACAAGAAGATCGACTATCTCTTCCTGGTGGGCACTGAGGAAGGCAAAATCTACAAGGTAAGAGACGCTTTCACTTAAAACCAGAGTCAGATTCGAGTTAATGTCAGGGTTCCAAAGAGCACCCAAAATTAAATCAGAGTCCCAGGCAAAGGATTCCTCCAAGTTCCCATGGATGAAGAGAGCCACGTTGGCCCATCTGGGAAAACCCCAATCTGGAAGCTTCCCGGTTTCCCCCACCCAGTTGAAAGTCCAAGATCTTGCCCCCGCCTCACACCCACCAGTCCATCCCATGGAAGCCAATCTCCCACTGCCACGCTGGCAGCTTCCACCCATCCAGTTCCGGTCAGGTACAGAGGTTCAAAGACAAAGGATGACCTTGGCTTTCTAGAAAGAATGTTGTCATGGCTGCCTATCATCTAACTCCGTCCAATCCCCCCTCCCATTTTCCCACCATAGAAAAGGCCTAGCAGAAGAATAGAAAGTGTGGCAGGCCAGAGATCCCAAAGGAAAAGATGGCTGCAGGGCTGACATAGTCAACACTCCAGAAGATAGGCGGTGGGTCCACAAAGATCTGGACAGACTTGAACAAGGGGCTCTCTCCAGCAACATGAAATTTAATGTGGAGAAGAGCAAGGTTCTCCACCTAGGTAGGAAAAAGCAAAGATACAAGGACAGTTTAGGTCAGGGATCTGCAAAGTTGGCTCTTTTAAGCCTGGTGGACTTCAACTCCCAGAATTCCCCAGCCAGCCTGGCTGGCTGGGAAATTCTGGGAGTTGAAGTCCACTAGGCTTAAAAGAGCCAACTTTGCAGACCCTTGGTTTAGGTGAAACCTGGCTCAAAAACAGGAACTGTGAGAGGGATCTCGGAGTCTTAGCAGACGATCACTTGAATATGAGCCAGCCGTGTTCAGCAGCAGCCCAAAAAACCGAATGCAATCCTTGGTTGTGTAATCAGAGCAGTGGTGGGTCTCAAATTTTTTAGAACCTAGTCTGTAGGTGTGGCCTATTTTGTGGGCGTGGCTTGGCAGTCATGTGACAGGGTGGGAGTGGCCACCTTTTAAAATGTGGTGAAACTCATTTAACAACGCTCTTGCTTAGCAACCAAAATTTTGGACTCAATTGTGATGATAAATTCTTTCTTTCTTTCTTTCTTTCTTTCTTTCTTTCTTTCTTTCTTTCTTTCTTTCTTTCTTTCTTTCTTTCTTTCTTTCTTTCTTTCTTTCTTTCTTTCTTTCTTTCTTTCCTTCCTTCCTTCCTTCCTTCCTTCCTTCCTTTCCTTTCCTTTCCTTTCCGTTCCTTCCCATTGGGACACTGGCAGCAGCAGGCCAGATTTACTTCCAGGTAAGCCGGTGGAACCCCCTCTCACCAGTTCTCTAAATTTCACCAACTGGCTCTCGCGAGTAGGTGCGAGCCTGCAGAAACCCACCACTGAATCAGAGGCACAGAATCAAAATCCCGTGAAGCATTAGTACCGCTTTATAAAACCCTAAGGGTGGCTCAGGGGCTAAGACGCTGAGCTTGTCGATCAGAAAGGTCGGCAGTTCGGCGGTTCGAATCCCCAGCGCCGCGTAACGGAGGGACCTCCCGTGACTCGTCCCAGCTTCTGTCCACCTAGCAGTTCGAAAGCAGGTAAAACATGCAAGTAGAAAAATAGGAACCACCTTTAGTGGGAAGGGAACAGCATTCCGTGCGCCTTCGGCATTGGCCACATGACCACGGAGACGTCTTCGGACAGCGCTGGGTCTTCGGCTTTGAAACGGAGATGAGCATCGCCCCCTGGAGTCAGGAACGACTGGCACATACTGTATGTTCTTTTATCTTTATAAAACCCTAATAAGGCCACACCTGCAACCAGTTTTGGTCACCATACTACAAAAAAAGTGGTTGAGACTTTGGAAAAAGTCCAGAGAAGAGCAACTAAGATGATTAAAGGCCTGGAGACTAAAAGATATGAAGAACGGTTGCAGGATTTGGGTTTGGCTAGGCTAGAGCAGGGCTCTCCAACCTTTGCAACTTTAAGTCTGAAGGACTTCAGCTCCCAGACTTCTCCAGCCAGCTTTGCTATGTGGGTATATACATAATAAAGAGTGCAGAGAAGGGCAACCAAGATGATTAGGGGACTGGAGACTAAGACATATGAAGAACGGCTGCAGGAGCTGGGTATGTCTAGTTTGATGAAGAGAAGGACCAGGGGAGACATGATAGCAGTGTTCCGATATCTCAGAGGGTGCCACAAAGAAGAGGGAATCAAACTATTCTCCAAGGCACCTGAGGGCAGGACAAGAAGCAACGGGTGGAAACTAATCAAGGAGAGAAGCAACTTAGAACTAAGAAGAAATTTCCTGACAGTAAGAACAATTAACCTCTGGAACAGCTTGCCTCCAGAAGTTGTGAATGCCCCAACCCTGGAAGTCTTTAAAAAGATGTTAGATAGCCATTTGTCTGAAATGGTATAAGGTTCCTGCCCACGCAGGGGGTTGGACTAGAAGACCTACAAGGTCCCTTCCAACTCTGCTATTGTATTATTGTATTATTGTAATAAGCTTTGCTGGCTGGAGAAGTCTGGGAGCTGAAGTCCTTCAGACTTAAAGTTGCAAAGGTTGGGGACCCCTGCTTTAAAGCAAAGCCGGCTGGAGAAGTCTGGGAGCTGAAGTCCTTCAGACTTAAAGTTGCAAAGGTTGGGGACCCCTGCTTTAAAGCAAAGCCGGCTGGAGAAGTCTGGGAGCTGAAGTCCTTCAGACTTAAAGTTGCAAAGGTTGGGGACCCCTGCTTTAAAGCAAAGCTGGCTGCAGAAGTCTGGGAGCTGAAGTCCTTCAGACTTAAAGTTGCAAAGGTTGGAGACCCCTGCGCTAGAGGAAAGAAGTATTGGGGGGGGGAGGGGGTGACATGATAGCAGTATCCCAGTATTTGAGGTGCTGCCACATAGAAGAGGGGATCAACTTACTTTTGAAAGCACCTGAAGGCAAGGCAAGAAATAATGGATGGACACGAATCAAAGAGAGAAGCAAGCTGGAATTAAAGAAAAACTTCCTAACAGTGAGGACAATCAACCAGCGGAACTGCTTGCCACCGGAAATGGTAGGTGCTTCATCACTGGAGGTTTTTAAGAAGAGACTGGACTGTCACTTGTCTGAGATGGTATAAGTTCTCCTGCTTGAGCAAGGGGTTGGACTAGAAGACCTCCAAGGTCCCTTCCAACTCTGTTATTCTGCCTTCCTTCCTTCCTTCCTTCCTTCCTTCCTTCCTTCCTTCCTTCCTTCCTTCCTTCCTTCCATCCATCCATCCATCCATCCATCCATCACTGGAAGTTTTTAAGAAGAGGCTAGATAACCACCTGTTTGAAATGATATAAATTCTCCTGCTTGAGCAAGGGGTTGGACTAGAAGACCTTAGAGATCCCTTCCAACTCTGTTATCCTTCCTTCCTTCCTTCCTTCCTTCCTTCCTTCCTTCCTTCCTTACTTACTTACTTACTTACTTACTTACTTACTTACTTACTTACTTACTTACTTATCACTTATCGCTTCCAGCTATTCTGATTCTGATTCTGATAGGCAGGCTTCATTACGGTCGTAACTCAAGGACCACCCGCAACCTACTTGCCCAACTGTTCCCAAATGAAAATAAGAGCGCCCTCAAAAGCCTTCCTAAAATTCTGCCTGGCAAAGCCTTAATTTTCAGCTGCAGCACCGTTAGAGAATGCCAGATTTCCACACCGGGCAGATGTTGGCTCAGTTAATGTCCATTTTGGAAGCCCGAGGGGGTCGTTATCTAGATCACACCAGGCCTGTCTCCATCACTGAATGGTTTCCACGTTAAAAAAAAACCATGTGTAATCTTTAATTAATAACCGGAGCCATAATATAGCTAGTGACAGGGTTCCAAATAGCCTCCAAAATTAAATCAGAGTCCCAGGCAAAGGATTCCTCAAAGTTCCCATGGATGAAGAGAGCCATCTTGGCCCATCTGGGGAAACCCAGAATCCGAAAGCTTCCCGGTTTTCCCCACCTAATTGGAAGTTCAAGATCTTGCCCCCCCCCCCCCCCCCAACACCCACCAGTCCATCCCATGGTCCCATCTCCCACTGCCACGCTGGCAGCTTCCACCCATGCAGTTCCGGTCAGGTGTAGAAGTGCAAAGACAAAGGATGGCCTTGGCTTTCTAGAGAGAATGTTGTTATGGCTGCCTATCATCTAACTCCATTCAATCCCCTCCTCCCATTTTCCCACCATAGACAAAGGCATAGCAGAAGAATAGAAAGTGTGGCAGGCCAAAGAGCCAAAATAAAAGATGGCTGCAGGCCTGACAGCTAGAATTTTTAGGGCAGGGGTCTCCAACCTTGGCAACGTTAAGACTTCTGGACTTCAACTCCCAGAATTCCTCAGCCTGCAAAGCTTCTGGGACTTGAAGTCCACAGGTCTTAAAGTTGCCAAAGTTGGAGACCCCTGATCTAGGCAACAGAGAGTCCTCGACTTACAACTGTTCACTCAGGGACCTTCCAAAATGACAGAGAACACTGACGAAGTGTTAGGAGCAACCGCAGGGACCCTATCTTGGCCCTGCTTTGAAAGATGGCGCATCACAACCGATGTCAATCCCATTCAAATCAAACTCCAGTTACCAGTCCAACCCGCAGGTCGATGCAGGCAGCCCTTGACTTCATTTAGTGACCCTTTGAAGTTCCGACGGCCCTTGAAAAAAGTGACTTAGGACCGTTTTTCACACTTAACGACCGTTGCAGCCATCCCCGTGGTCAGAAGTCAGAACTCTTGGCAACTGACTCATATTTATGACGGTCGCAGCGACCCAGGAGGTCACATGATTCCCCTTTGGGACCTTCTGACAAGCAGAAGGCAGATTCACATAACGACTGTGGCCGTTGTAACTTCAAACCGTCACTAAATGAACTGTTGTAAGTCAAGGACTCTATTCCAGCATTGTCAATGGATGCCTGGAAAGGTTTTACTGTTCGTTTCCTCTCCTGAGAGATGAGCTTGGCCCTTGGTGAGAGGAAAAAGGGAATATAGAATAGAGTATATAGAACAACAGATTTGGAAGGGACCTTGGAGGTCTTCTAGTCCAACCCTCTGCTTAGGCAGGAAACCCTATTCTACTTCAGACAAATGGCTGTCTAATGTTGGAGCATTTACAATTTCCAAAGGCAAATTCTGTTCCACTGATTAATTGTTCTAACTGTCAGGAAAGCTCTCCTTCATTGTTGGTTACTTCTCTCCTTGATTAGTTTGAAAGAGAAAGAAAGAAAGAAAGAAAGAAAGAAAGAAAGAAAGAAAGAAAGAAAGAAAGAAAGAAAGAAAGAAAGAAAGAAAGAAAGAAAGAAAGAAAGAAAGAAAGAAAGGAATAACAGAGTTGAAGGGACCTTGTAGGTCATCTAGTCCAACCCCCTGCCCAAGCAGGAGACCCTCCACCATTTCTGACCGATGGCAGTCCAGTCTCTTCTTGAAAGCCTCCAGTGATGAAGTTCCCACAACTTCTGGAGGCAACTTCTGTTCCATGGGTGGATTGTTCCAACTGTCAGAAAGTTCCTCCTTAATTCCAGGTTGAATCTCTCTTTGATTAGCTTCCACCCATTGCTTCTTACAATACAATACAATACAATACAATAGCAGAGTTGGAAGGGACCTTGGAGGTCTTCTAGTCCAACCCCCTGCCTAGGCAGGAAACCCTATACCATTTTGGAGAAATGGCTCCCCAACATCTTCTTAAAGACTTGCAGTGTTGGGGCATTCATAACCTCTGGAGGCAACTTCTGTTCCACTGATTAATTGTTCCCACAGTCAGGAAATTTCTCCTCAGTTCTAAGTTGCTTCTCTCCTTGATTAGTTTCCACCCATTGCTTCTTGTTCTGCCCTCAGGTGCTTTGGAGAATAGCTTGACTCCCTCTTCTTTGGGGCAACCCCTGAGATATTGGAAGACTGCTATCATGTCTTCCTCAAGTCTTCCTTATCATTCAACTAGACCTACCCAGTTCCTGCAACCGTTCTTCATATGTCTCGGCCTCCAGTCTTCGCCCTCTTAGTAACCTTGGCACAAATGATTTAGGAATAGAAAATAGAAAAGTCGTCCTAATTCGCCCTCAAAAAAAACAACAACATAAAACCCCCATAAAATTTGCTTTTGCCTATTTTTGGGAGAGCAGCAGAAGCCGGCTGCTTTGCCACACGCTGAGCTGTGATAAATCTGAGCGGTGATGAGAGTGATTTAGGAAAAGAGGCTGTTGCCTTTTTACTTGGCGATGGTTACGTTTCGTGTTTAAGAAGTGAATTGGCAAAGGGGGAAGAGAGAAACCTCTGAATCACCAGGAGGTGTGAATGCTCCAACCCTGGAAGCTTTTAAGAAGATGCTGGATAACCATTTGTCTGAAGTGGTTTAAGGTTTCCTGCCTAGGCAGGGAGTTGGACTAGATGACCTCCAAGGTCCCTCCCAACTCTTATTCTTATTCTAATCAGCCGAAGGTCTCAAACCATCTCAAAGGTTCTTTTGTTTCAAGAGGAAACTGGACTTTCTGGGGGTTTTTTTCCTTGAAGACGTTTCACTTCTCATCCAAGAAGCTTCTTCAGCTCTGACTGGATGGTGGGGAAGGGAAGGATTGATGTTCGTTGCACACAGCTGGTCCTTTGCATCCTTTGAGAGGGTCCTTGAGGCCCCTTGGAGGTTTGTATGTATCCTCAGGGTCACCTGAGTGAGGCAAATGGTTCCTGTAGTCGATAATTTTTGGGAAATCAGTTGGAAACAGACAAACCTCCAAGGGGCCTCAAGGGGCCTCTAAAAGGTGCAAATGACCAGCTGTCTGCAAGGAGCATCAATCCTTCCATTCCCCACCATCCAGTCAGAGCTGAAGAAGCTTCTTGGATGAGAAGGGAAACGTCTTCAAAGAAAAACCTGACACAGCCCATGACCTGAGGACACAGATAAACCTCCAAGTGGCCTCAAGGACCCTCTAAAAGGTGCAAATGACCAGCTGTCTGCAAGGAGCATCAATCCTTCCATTCCCCACCATCAGTCAGAACTGAAGAAGCTTCTTGGATGAGAAGGGAAACGTCTTCAAGGAAAAACAAAAAACAAGTCCAGTGGCCTCTTGAAAAAAGCACCTTTGGGACAACCAGGACCTTGGAGGATGGAGAATCTCTACAGACTTTGAGCTACACAATTTGGGATGAAGACCCCTGGAATGGGGTGGGAGGAGGAATGGAGGGGAAAAAACTGCAGACTGCAGGAACCATTTGCACCACTCAGGTGAGCCTGAGGGCACAGATGAACCTCCAAAGGGCCACAAGAACCCTCTAAAAAGGATGCAAAGGACCAGCTGTCTGCCAGGAGCATCAAACCTTCCCTTCCCCACTGTCCAGTCAGAGCTGAAGAAGCTTCTTGGATGGGAAGTGAAATGTCTTCCAAGAAAAACAAGGAAGTCCAGTGGCCTCTTGGAGAAGCCCCTTTGGGACAACCATGATCTGGATAACTAAGAATCTCCATAGACATCTCAAACCATCTTTCAAGACAACATTACAGCAATCCTGTAATGGAGCACGGCTGGAAGGGACCGTGGAGTTCTATTGGTCCAGCATCTCTGTCCAAGGTGGTAGTCCTCATCCTATCCCTGAAAGGGCTGTCCAATCTTTCCTTGACGACTTCCAATGATGGAGCACCCACAGCGTCTGGTGGCAAGCTGTTCCACGGGTTGATTGTCCTCACTACCAGGAAATTTCTCCTGAGTTCTAGGTTGGTTTCTTCCGTGATTAGTTTCCATCCGTTACTTTTTATCCTGCCTTCAGTTGTTTGGGGAAACAAGTCGGCCCCCACTTCCATATCACAACCTTTAGAAGATGCTATCAGGTCTCTCCCCAAGTCTTCTCTTTGTGAGGCTAGATATACAAGGAACAATGGAAGGAAACTGACCAAGGAGAGATTCAACCTGGAAATAAGGAGGAGTTTTCTGACAGTGAGAACCATCAACCCGTGGAACGGAAATTGCCTTCAGATGTTGTGGGAGCTTCATCCCTGGAAGCTTCCAAGAAGAGACTGGGCTGCCATCTGTCAGAAATGGTGGAGGGTCTCCTGCTTGGGTGGGGGTTGGAGTAGATGACCTACAAGGTCCCTTCCAACTCTGTTAATCTGAATCTATCTACATGATCAAAAGCCAGGAGACTAAAACATGAAGAACAGTTGCAGGAACTGGGCCTGGCTAGTCTAGTGAAGAGAAGGACCAGGGGAGACAGGAGAGCAGCCTTCCAATATTTAAGGGGCTGCCCCAGAGAGGAGGAAGGGGGTCCAGCTATTCTCCAAAGCACCCGAAGGCCAGAGAAGGAACAATGGATGGAAACTGACCAAGGAGATATTCAACCTGGAAATAAGGAATTTCCTGACAGCTTCATCACTGGAGACTTTCAAGAAGAGACTGGACTGCCTAAAGATGTAGAGACATCTTAAAGAGCGCAGAGAAGAGCAACCAAGAGGATTAAGGGACTAGAGACTAAAACATGAAGAACGGTTGCAGGAACTGGGTAGGTCTAGTTGAATGAGAAGAAGGACCAGGGGAGACATGATAGCGGTCTTCCAATCTCTCAGGGGCTGCCCCAAAGAAGAGGGAGTCAAACTATTCTCCAAAGTACCCGAGGGCAGAACAAGAAGCAATGGGTGGAAACTAATCCAGGAGAGAAGCAACTTAGAACTAAGGAGGAATTTCCTGAGAGTGAGAACAATTAGTCAGTAGAACAGAAGTTGCCTTCAGAGGTTGTGAATGCCCCAACACTGCAAGTCTTTAAGAAGATGTTGAATAGCCATTTGTCCGAAATGGTATAGGGCTTCCTGCCTAGGCAGGGGGTTGGACTAGAAGACCTCCAAGGCCCCTTCCAACTCTCCTATTGTATTGTATTGCCATCTGTCAGAAATGGTGTAGGCAGGGCAGTGATAGCTAACCTTTTTCATACTCACCCCTCCCCCCGCACATGTGCGCACCTGGCCAGCTGATTTTCAGCCTTCTGGGGGAGGCCATTTTTCACCCTCCCCAGGCTTCAGGAAAGCCTCTGGAGCGAGGGGGGGGGCGAAAAACACCCCAGTGGCTCAATTTGCCCTCCCCAGGCTCTGGAGGCTTTCCTGAAGCCTGGGGAGGGCGGAAAATGGCCTCCCCCCAGAAGGCCGAAAATCAGCTGGCCAGCATGTGCATGCGTGTCAGAGATGAGGTCTGTGAGCTGGCAAATATGGCTCTGCGTGCCACCTGTGGCACAGGTGCCATAGGTTTGCCATGATGGGTATATGGGTCTCCTGTTTTGGGGGGGAGGGGTTGGACTAGATTCCAATGGTGTTAATCTAATCCAGGGGTGGGCAAACTTTGCAACTTTAAGTCTGAAGGACTTCAGCTCCCAGACTTCTCCAGCCAGCAAAGCTGTCAGTGTCAGGGCCTGGGCCAGGGGTCCCCAACCTTTGCAACTTTAAGTCTGAAGGACTTCAGCTCCCAGAGTTCTCCAGCCAGCAAAGCTGTCAGTGTCAGGGCCTGGGCCAGGGGTCCCCAACCTTTGCAACTTTAAGTCTGAAGGACTTCAGCTCCCAGACTTCTCCAGCCAGCAAAGCTGTCAGTGTCAGGGCCTGGGCCAGGGGTCCCCAACCTTTGCAACTTTAAGTCTGAAGGACTTCAGCTCCCAGACTTCTCCAGCCAGCAAAGCCATCAGTGTCAGGGCCTGGGCCAGGGGTCCCCAACCTTTGCAACTTTAAGTCTGAAGGACTTCATCTCCCAGACTTCTCCAGCCAGCAAAGCTGTCAGTGTCAGGGCCTGGGCCAGGGGTCTCCAACCTTTGCAACTTTAAGTCTGAAGGACTTCAGCTCCCAGACTTCTCCAGCCAGCAAAGCTGTCAGTGTCAGGGCCTGGGCCAGGGGTCCCCAACCTTTGCAACTTTAAGTCTGAAGGACTTCAGCTCCCAGACTTCTCCAGCCAGCAAAGCTGTCAGTGTCAGGGCCTGGGCCAGGGGTCCCCAACCTTTGCAACTTTAAGTCTGAAGGACTTCAGCTCCCAGACTTCTCCAGCCAGCAAAGCTGTCAGTGTCAGGGCCTGGGCCAGGGGTCCCCAACCTTTGCAACTTTAAGTCTGAAGGACTTCAGCTCCCAGACTTCTCCAGCCAGCAAAGCTGTCAGTGTCAGGGCCTGGGCCAGGGGTCCCCAACCTTTGCAACTTTAAGTCTGAAGTCCTTCAGACTTAAAGTTGCAAAGTTTGCCCACTCCTGATCTAATCTAATCTAATCTAATCTAATCTACCCAGTTCCTGCAACCGCTCATCGTATTGTTTAGCCTCCAGAGCTCTTAGCCCCTTGGAGGCTTTTTCTAGCGTCTCAAAATCTGTTTTGTATCGTAATCATCCTTGGCAAGATCAGACTCGGCTGGGCTGCCAGCTTAAGCTAGCAAGAAAATTTGCTGACAGCCAGGATCTGCCAGCTGAGCATCTGAGGCAACTCTGGATTTTATTTTATTGGTTAGTTTATTACAAAAAAAGCACTGCGGAGTCCATTCCAAAGGGTTTGGTAGAATAGACCTGGAAGAGACCTTGGAGGTCTTCTAGTCTAACCCCTTGCTCAAGCAGGAGGACCTGTACCACTTCAGACAAGTGGCTGTCCAGCCTGTTCTTAAAAACCTGCAGTGATGAAGCACCAACAACCTTTGAATAAAATAGGAATAGGAATAGGAATAGGAATAGGAATAGGAATAGGAATAGGAATAGGAATAGAATAGAATAGAATAGAATAGAATAGAAGTGTAATGGAATGGAATGGAATGGAATAGAATAGAAAATATGGAATTGAATAGACTAGAATAGGGAATGGGCATGAAATGGAATGGAATGGAATCGAATGGAATAGAATAGAATAAAAAATATGGAATGGAATGGAACGGAATAGAAAATATGGAATGGAATATATGGAATGGAATGGAATGGAATGGAATAGAATGGAATAGAATGGAATAGAATGGAATAGATGTGGAAGGGACCTTGGAGGTCTTCTAGTCCAGCCCCCTGCTCAAGCAGGAGATCCTATACCATTTCAGACCTGTGACTGTCCAGTTTCTTCTTAAAACCTTCCAGCATTGGGGCATTCACAACTTCTGGAGGCAACTTCTGTTCCACTGGTTAATTGTTCTGACTGTCAGGAGATTCCTCCTTAGTTCCAGGTTGCTTCTCTCTCTCCATCCATGGCTTCTTCTCCTGCCTTCTTTGGGGCTTTGGAGGATAGCTTGAGCTCCCCTTCCTCTTTGGGGCAGCCTCTCAAATGCTGGAAAACTGCTATTTCCTTCTTCTTCCTTGGAGGGCAGGGGAACAAATCTAGTAGCTGTCTGAAATAATTTCTCTGAGCCTCGGTTCTGTCCTCTGCAAAATGGTTTCATGTTGACGCTACAGAGATTTTAATGAGGAACAATGAGCTTTTTTACAATCCCTGCTGGAGTTTGTGAATGGGCCATTAGTAAGATTTAGTGCGGCTGCAATGATTTCGCAGCTTGGCCGAATGCTCCTTTAGGTAAAGTGCTAGATTAGAAGCACCGAGACTGTGGTTCAAGAAGCCCTTTAGGCACAGAAGTTCACTGGCTGTCTTGGGTTCAAATCACACTCTTTCTTTTCAAAATCCAGCTCTCAACATTACTATTATGGAGACGGAATTTCTCCTATATGCTGCCTCGAACTCTTGGAGGAAATCAAATTAATAAGAGCCAGTTTGGTGCTTTCTGGCCTAGAAACTAGGAGACGGTGAGTTCTAGTCCCACTTTAGGCATGAAAGCCAGCTGGGGGACTTTGGGCCCATCACCAGGAGACGGTGAGTTCTAGTCCTGCCTTAGGCATGAAAGCCAGCTGGGGGACTTTGGGCCAGTTCCTCTCTCTCAGCCCAGTCCACCTCACAGGCTTGTTGTTTTTTCCCTTCACGGGGAAAATAGGTAGATTAGATAAGTTTTAGATAAATTTGCTGCCTTGAGTTGGCCAAAATATGTAAAAGTCAGGATAAAAATATAACAATAGTAGTAGTAATAATAATAGTAATCATAATATTAAGAACAGTAAGAATAGTAGTAGTAGTAGTAGTAGTAGTAGTAGTAGTAGTAGTAGTAGTACCACCACCAGGGGATGCAGAGTCAAAGAAAAAGAACTGGAAAAAATCACAAAATATCACAACCTGGCCATCGAAAGTATGGATGAAACACGTAACCATGATACCCATTGTCATCGGGGGGCTTGGTACCATGTCCAAGAATTTTACAAAACACATAAATAAATTGCAGGTTCCTGCAATAACACCAGCCAAACTGCAAAAAAACTGCCGTTAGGAATATCTTATATTTTAAGAAGGTACTTGGTTGATAACCTGTATCAACCATTAGCACCAGTCAATGGGATTTGTGATGCATTTTTGAATGTTCAGTTGACTGAGTTTCATGTTTAATGAATAAAAGATACTACTACTAGTAGTAGTAATAGTAGTAGTAGTAATTTCAGTTGACTGAGTTTCATGTTTAATGAATAAAAGAAATAATAATAATAATTTCAGTTGACTGAGTTTCATGTTTAATGAATAAAAGATACTACTACTACTACTAGTAGTAGTAGTAATATTAGTAGTAATTTCAGTTGACTGAGTTTCATGTTTAATGAATAAAAGAAATAATAATAATAATTTCAGTTGACTGAGTTTCATGTTTAATGAATAAAAGATACTACTACTAGTAGTAGTAATATTAGTAGTAATTTCAGTTGACTGAGTTTCATGTTTAATGAATAAAAGATACTACTACTACTAGTAGTAGTAATATTAGTAGTAATTTCAGTTGACTGAGTTTCATGTTTAATGAATAAAAGAAATAATAATAATAATAATTTCAGTTGACTGAGTTTCATGTTTAATGAATAAACGATACTACTACTACTAGTAATAGTAGTAATTTCAGTTGACTGAGTTTCATGTTTAATGAATAAAGTATATAACAACAACAACAACAATAATAATACAGGTACACCTCAATTTACAATCCTTTGTTTAATGACCCTTCAAATTTACAATGGCAAAAAGCGATTTATAACCAGTTCTCACTCTTTTGACTGTTGCAACATCCCCACAATTATGGGACGAAACTTTGGTGGCTTGTGTGGCAAGCAAAGCCAATGGGGAAAGCCAAATTCGCTTATCAACTGTGTGATTCACTTAACAACCGTAGCGATGTCCTTAATAGCCATGGCAAAAAGACCGTACAATGGTGCGGGATTCACTTAACATCTGCCTTGTCTTGCTCAATCATGTTCGTAAGCCGACAGCTATCTGTAAACAAAATATAGCTGATGCCATGTGCAAATAATATTTTTTTCTCCAAATATTTCTTTTTATTTTTCAGTAATAAACATACATAATTTGTGGATGTTGCATTGACAGGGTCAAATCTTCTTTAAACAACATTAGCAATAATAATACAAATAGTATGTGAAATTCTTATCTTCCAACTTCAACAATATTTATCTGAGTTCATATTCCTTTTACATTTCCTCATTAATTCATTTAAACATAAATAACATTTCTGGATGCTCTGTATTTATTATCCCTTCCTAGGTATTGTCCTTTAATATTATGAAAATCATTATTCCACCATGTTCCAAATGTGTGGGACTATTAATAACACCAATTATTAACAACATTCAATCCATCACGGGAGTAGAATATATTTTAACCCACTCTTAATATTAATAATAGTTACATTCTCTAATCTTAGATTAACATCTACTAATCTGCACTTATTAGAATTATGGTATTTTCCCATTTCGCTAGTATGTTTTCTCATTATCCATCATCTCTTAATCTTTCTAGAATTCCATCATTTATTGATTTTTGGGTCAGCCTTTTATCTCTCTCTCTTGAGCTCTTATCTCTTTGTTTTAGGGGTTTTTTTTTTTTTTTGTATCTACTAATCTTTTTGCTCTTGAGTGCCTTTTGTCTTTTTTTGTTGCGTTATTTGAACACACAACTCCAATATGGTTCCTTTAGTTGTTGTTTTTTAGCAAGGTTTTTTTCCTCTTCTCTTTTTGTACTGTTATTCCTTGCTTCTCATTTCTATTTTTCCCCTTCCCCTGCTTTTTCAAAGTCGGTGTTTCTCAACCGTGTCCACTTGAAGATGTCTGGACTTCAACTCCCAGAATTCTGGGAGTTGAAGTCCAGACATCTTCAAGTGGACGAGGTTGAGAAAACACTGTTCTAAGTACAATACAATACAATAGCAGAGTTGGAAGGGACCTTGTAGGTCTTCTAGTCCAACCCCCTGCGTGGGCAGGAACCCTATACCATTTCAGACAAATGGCTGTCTAACATCTTTTTAAAGACTTCCAGGGTTGGGGCATTCACAACTGCTGGAGGCAAGCTGTTCCAGAGGTTAATTGTTCTTACTGTTAGGAAATTTCTCCTTAGTTCTAAGTTGCTTCTCTCCTTGGTTAGTTTCCACCCATTGCTCCTTGTCCTGCCCCCAGGTGCCTTGGAGAAAAGTTTGACTCCCTCTTCTTTGTGGCACCCTCTGAGATATCGGAACACTGCTATCATGTCTCCCCTGGTCCTTCTCTTCATCAAACTAAACATACCCAGCTCCTGCAACCGTTCTTCATATGTCTTAGTCTCCAGTCCTCTAATCATCTTGGTTGCTCTTCTTTGCACTCTTTCCAGAGTCTCCACGTCTTTTCTACATCGTGGCGACCAAAACTGTATGCAGTATTCCAAGTGTGGCCTTACCAAGGCACTATACAGTGGCATTAACACTTCACGTGATCTAGATTCTATCCCTCTGTTGATGCAGCCTAGAACTGTGTTGGCTTTTTTGGCAGCTGCTGCACACTGCTGGCTCATATTTAAATGGTTGTCCACTAGGATTCCAAGATCCCTCTCACAGTTGCTACTATTGAGCAAGGTACCACCTATACTGTACTTGTGCATTTGGTTTTTCTAGTTTTTCTAGTCTTTCCAGAGTCTCCACGTCTTTTCTACATCGTGGTGACCAAAGTAATAATGATTGTTAGGATATTCATCCTTAAATTGGGTTGCCAATATATATAAGCCAGGAGTATGTATCTTTAAATGTATCTTTAAGAACTAAGTATAATCTGATTGGCTGTGCTTCCCAGCTCAACCATATAAGGAAGCTCAGGAACTCAGTCCATTCCCTTTTCGATTCCTTGTGATTTCCTGGGCTTACTGTTTGCCGTTGAGGAGCTGAAGCTGAAGTATTGGTTTTGCATCACTGTAAGATAACTCTGTTTGGTGAAGGACTGTTATTGTTTTGAGAAGTTAGAATCACTGGTTGGAAGAAGCATTTTAGTTGCTACAAAGTAAAGACTATTTATTTTCTTACTATCACTGTTTTAGAGTTTGTTTGTAGTTAAAGCAACGTATGTCTTTACTGTCCGGTGTATTACACTATTCCGCATTTATTTCTAAACACTGGTTACAAGACCAGAGTTGTGACACTGGTTCTGAACCAGGGATGGGTTTCAAAATTTTTATAACCTACTCTGTAGGTGTGGCCTATTTTGTGGGCGTGGCTTGGCAGTCATGTGACAGGTGGGAGTGGCCACCTTTTAAAATGTGGTGAAACTCATTTAACAATGCTCTTGCTTAGCAACCAAAATTTTGGACTCAATTGTGATGATAAATTCTTTCTTTCTTTCTTTCTTTCTTTCTTTCTTTCTTTCTTTCTTTCTTTCTTTCTTTCTTTCTTTCTTTCTTTCTTTCTCCTTTCCTTTCTTCCTTCCTTTTTTCCTTCCTTTCCTTTCCTTCCCGTTGGGTCACTGGCAGCGTCGGGCCAGATTTACTTCCAGGTACGCCGGTGGAACCCCCTCTCACCTGTTCTCTAAATTTCACCAACCGGTTCTCGCGAGTAGGTGCGAACCTGCAGAAACCCACCTCTGTTCTGAACCCAGAGGTGCTGACAATGATGATCCCCTTCCTGTGACTTTGCAGTGCTCCAAGACCTACTCGAGCCAGTTCCTGGACATCTTCCACGCACACCACATGGCAGTGGACGCCGTGAGCTGGAACCCCTTCCACGCCAAGGTCTTCATCTCCTGCAGCTCGGACTGGACCGTGAAGATCTGGGACCACACCATCAAGTAAGCGCCTCCAGCCACGCTTCCCGGTGACCACACACCTAGGACCAATTGCAAATTCGTGGTCCTAGCTGGAGCTCCCGCGGGTCCTCCATAGGGGTGTGGGGGCCAGTCCCTTATTTCCCCCCAGCAGTGGTGGGTGCTTGGGTGTCCAAAGCTAGCAAGCGAAAGGTTCAAAGGGGATACAAGTTGCCCTCGACTTATGACCAATTGTTCAGTGACCATTCTAAGTCATAAAGGCACTGTCATTGTCAGCCTTATATTGGGTTGACAATATATATGAGCCTATGTTCTTAAGGAGTTATGTAGCTTTAAGAACTGTGTTTGAATTCTGATTGGCTGTGATTCTAAGCTCTACCATAGAAGCAAGCTCAGAATCACAGTCCATTCCCTTTTCGATTCCATTCCTGTTCTTATTGTTTGCCGTCTGAGGAGCTGAAGCTGAATATTGAAGAAGGAGGAGGATTTGTTTTTGCATCACTGTAAGATAACTCTGTTTGGTGAAGGATTGTTTTGAGAAGTTAGACTCACTGGTCGGAAGAAGTATTTTAGTTGCTACAAAGTAAAGACTATGTATTTTCTTACTAGCAGAGTTTGTAGAGTTTGTTTGTAGTTAAAGCAACGTATCTCTTTACTGTCCGGTGAATTACACTATTCCGCATTTATTTCTAAACACTGGTTACGGGACCAGAGTTGCCAACAGGCACTTAGGACCTTTTTTTCGCACTTACGACCGTTGTGGCCTCCTCACAATCACACGATGAAAATCCAGACACTTGGCAACTAGCGTCTACGGGTCGACCTCGACTTACAAAAGTCTGCTTAGTGACCGCTCAAACTTACGACGGCACTGAAAAAAGCAACTTCTTTCCATTTTTCACACCTTCACGGGGGTCCCCTAATTTGCATTTGGAGGCTTGGCAACTGATTCGCATTTACGACGGTCGCAGTGTCTCCGGGGGTGGTGGTGGAGGGGTTTCACATGATCCTCCTTTTGCGACTTCTGACAAGCGAACTCAATGGGGAAGCCAGATTCACTTAACGACGGTGTGGCTAATTTAACCCCCCGCATCGATTCACTTAACAGATGCGGGAAGAAAAGTCGTAAACCCCCGCAAACTCACTTAACAAACGTTTCACTTTGCAACCTAAATCTTGGGTTCCGTTGTGGTGGTTACTCGAGGGCTGTCTGTTTTTGTGATGGCCACAGCGTCCTGGTTTCCATTTGTGACCTTCCCAACTGGCTTCCAGCAAGCAAAGTCAACGAAGGTAACGAGATCTGCTGAACAGCCACATGATTCGCTTAACGACTGGGGCAAAAATGGTCATAAAGTGGATTGCAGCTCCTCATCAACTGTCTTGCTTAGTCACAGAAATGCTGGGCTGAATTGTAGTCATGCGTAATCATGGTCTATCTGTGTTCATGGAAATCAAAGATGAAAAGTACCTTTTTGGACATCTATGGAGCTTCTCCATCATCCAAGATCCTGGTTGTCCCAAAGTTGCTTTTATTTTCAAGAGGCAACTGGACTTTCTTGGTTTTTCTCCGAAGACGTCACACTTCTCATCCAAGAAGCTTCTTCAGCTCTGGCATAGTTAAATGTCAGTGGAGCTTCTCCGTCATCCAAGTCATGGTTGTCCCAAAGATGCTTTTTCAAGAGGCAACTGGGAATGGTTGCCTCTTGTATTTTCTTGGAAGGCGTTTCACTTCTCATCCAAGAAACTCTGAAGAAGCTTCCTGGAGGAGAAGCGAAACGTCTTCAAAGAAAAACAAAGAAAATCCAGTTGCCCGCTTTTTCAAAAGTACCTTTGGGGCCACCTTCTTGGACCTTCCCCTTGGATGGAGAACTGCCCTAGCTGTGCATAAATTGGCGGTGGTCAGAGGTTCTCAGATGACTTGAGAAACCAAAGCCTTCAAAGAATATAACAGAATATAACAGAATAACAGAGTTGGAAGAGACCTTGTGGGTCATCTAGTCCAACCCCACCCACCCAAGCAGGAGACCCTACACCATTCCTGACCGATGGCAGTCCAGTCTCTTCTTGAAAGCCTCCAGGGATGAAGCTCCCACAACTTCTGAAGGCAACTTCTGTTCCATGGGTGGATTGCTGTCACTGTCAGGAAATTCCTCCTTATTTCCAAGTTGAATCTCTCCTTCCATTATTCCTTGTCTGGCCTTTGGGTGTTTGGGAGAATAGCTTGACCCTCTCTTCTCTGTGGCAGCCCCTCAAATATTGGAAGATGCTCTCCTGTCTCCTCTGGTCCTTCTCTTCACTAGACCAGCCAGGCCCAGTTCCTGCAACTGTTCTCCGTCTGTTGTAGCCTCCAGCCCTCTCATCATCCTGGTTGCTCTTCTCTGCACCCTTTCTAGAGTCTCAACTCTTTTTTATAGTGTGGTGACCAAAACTGGATGCAGGACTCTAGGTGTGGCCTTATTAAGGCTTTATAGAGTGGTAAAAAGACCTCATGTGTTCTTGATTATTGGAGACCTCTTTTCTTGTTCTCATTTTAGGAAACTTCTTAGTGTTGCTCAGTGGCTTTAGCTTCTGGAAAACATCTTCTGAGTTGAGCTTTCCTGCTTTCCTCTCCGGCTTTCCGCTTTCTCTCTGCAACCAGCTTCCCCTGGGCGCCTGACCTCGTTTTCTGACAGGGCCACCCGTATTCGGACCTCCCCTGGCCCCGTAGAAGCTATCCCATCCCTCTGGGCAGGAGAAAATCCTGCCGCTCTGCCTGACCTGTCGGATCTTCTGTTTGCAGGACGCCCATGTTTATCTACGACCTGAATTCTGCAGTTGGCGACGTGGCTTGGGCGCCTTATTCCTCTACCATCTTTGCGGCTGTAACCACCGATGGGAAGGTAAGCTTGGTGGCCACGGCGTGTGATAAACCCTGGGACTCCAGCAGGTGAAGGAGGCGGGGTGCAAGGATGATCCCAGAGCGCACGATTTCAGTTTTTCCTGAAGTGCCAAAAGATTAATATTGTTATGTCCTTTGATGGTGGTTAAAGATAATCAGTTGTGGTTGGATGTAAGCTGTGCCAACGAAAGCTGCCTTCTGCAATTGACCGATGGGGATTTTGTCAATTCCAGTGATCTTCAAATAGGACTCTATTGTTACGGTTATTTATTTTATTTATTTTATTTTATTAAATTTATAAACCGCGCCACTCTCCCCAAAGGGACTCGGGGCGGCGCACAGGAAATTAAAATAGAAAAATACAAAACATAGCAATTAATGATACTAAAAATAGATTAAATCTCAATACCCTGTGCTAAAAATCCTAAAGCCTTAAAATCCTAAACCTCTACCCCTTAAAATCCGAATTAAAACAATTTGAGCTTCAGTCTACAGCTTGATGGTGGGGATTAGGCCAGGCCGGCGAGACGGAAGAAGTGCGTCTTCAAACTTTGGCGGAAGGAGTGGAGGTCCGTGATAGTTCTGAGTTCGGGGGGTAGGTCGTTCCAGAGGGTCAGGCCCGCCACAGAGAAGGCCCTTCCTCTGGGCGTCACCCGCTGGCACTGCCTAGTGGATGGCACCCTGAGAAGTCCCTCTCTGTGGGAGCGAATCGGCCGAAGGGATGTGTGGGGTAGGATACGGTCCCACAGATAACTAGGTCCCGTGCCATGGAGCGCTTTGAAGATGGTAATCTAGAGTCAGAATTTAGACGGAATTTGACATTCTATCGAATCCTCCCCAAGCCCCTGGGGTAGGCAGATGTGAATGTTTGATGGCGTTAAAGATGTTAGCATCTCCAGGCAAAGCTGCCTTTTGCAATTGACTGTCAATGCTGAGGGTGTTCCAGTGGTGCTCCAGATGTTTTGGGACTGCACTCAGGCACCTACGACTATTGGTAGTTCCCTTGGAGTTATTTTGCCACTTCCGTTTTCAGCCCTTTCTATTTTGTGATCTTCTCCAGTTCTTTCTCTTCTCTTCTACCACATCCACTATCCAGATGTTTTGGCTTTTCTTAGCGGCGATCATTTATTGTTAGCCTTTTTAATCGAGTTATAAAGTATTATAAAATAGAAAAGTAAATAAAAGAGCTTTGAGGAGGGAGGGGAAAAGTGGAAGGAGAAGGGAGGAATGATAAGAGAAAGAAGCATTGACTTCCGACTCTCTCTCTTACAGTAAAATAAGGCATTAACACAGGGTTGGCGAAACCTTTTTGCCACTGAGTGCCCAAACCGGAACACACATGCATGTGTGTGAAAGTGCGTGTGTGCACATATCAGAGCATCAGAAACCAGCTAGCCAG
The DNA here is from genome assembly GCA_039707465.1 of Rhabdophis nuchalis. NCBI lineage: Eukaryota > Metazoa > Chordata > Lepidosauria > Squamata > Natricidae > Rhabdophis > Rhabdophis nuchalis. The sequence goes on from CM077644.1 coordinate 247,260,229, forward strand.
CACACATGCCTGGGTTTTGTCCATTTTTGACTGTTTTAAGGCCATTTTTCGGGCTGTTTTCAAGCCATTTTTGGGCTGTTCAAAACTGAACCAGAAAACGGCTCGAAAAACAGCCTGATTTTTGGCTCGTTTTGGCCATTTTGGAGGCTGTTCTCAGATTGTTTTCTGCCACTTCGGCGCCTGCGAAGACCAGCTAGCCGGCGCGCATGTGCACACCGGAAACCAGAAGAGCAGCTGGTGATGGTGCACATGGCCACAGAGAGGGCTCTGCGTGCCACCTCTGGCACAGCATTAATATCAAATCACAACTTTTTACTTTTCCCTAATAATATGAACCAGCCATTTCTATAAAAGATCTGCCATCTAATCCAGGGGTCCCCAACCTTTGCAACTTTAAGTCTGAAGGACTTCAGCTCCCAGAATTCTCCAGCCAGCTTTGCTTTGCTGGCTGGAGAATTCTGGGAGCTGAAGTCCTTCAGACTTAAAGTTGCAAAGGTTGGGGACCCCTGGTCTAATCGGTAAAACCCAAGATCAGAGTTTCATTCTTCTCCACATCTAGCCTGAAGTCCAGAAGGGATTTCCACGTGGAAATAAAAGTTTTTATGTTCTTTTCTTTAATCAAAGTGGTCAAGTTTGCCATCTCAGCCAGCTCGATCACCTTCTGCAACCCTTCGTCCAGGGTAGGAATCGAAGGGGTCCTTCCGTTTTTGTGCATTCAATCCTCTTGCTGCTGCCAACATATATAGCAGGAAATTCCCCCATCCCTAGCCCTCATCTCCACAGGGGCAACACCGAAGCCCCAACGACGGCCTCATCCAGGCCAGCTTCAGAGGTGACAATTGGACTCTCAGGACCACTCGGATGGACGGCTGCCAGCCTCGAGCAGCAATGGAGAAACTGTGAAAGCACAAAATAGCCTTGATCTCAGGGGATCTTGCTAGGGTAAACTCTGCCCTTCTTCCCTCCTCATCTGATTTGTCCGGAGTTTTGCTCAGCAGCCCTGCCAGAGAAGCTGCTGTGCTCGCTTTTCATTCTGGGAAGGGGAAGATGGGTTAAGCAACGTGGGAAAATTGTCCCTGGATGCCGCCCCCACTTGGCACCAAATCTTCCTGCGGAAACTCCAGGCTGGAATAAATCTTCACACGAGGAACTGTGGACCGGAGGGCTCTATCAACACAACCTCCACAAAGCTGAAAAGGCAGAGCTGTGGATTATCTCCCCCTCGCCTTCATGGAGGTCTGGAGAAATGGAGGTCATCGTCCAACCCCACTCCCTGCCCAAGCAGGAGATCCTACATCAAGAAAGGAAGGAAGGAAGGAAGGAAGGAAGGAAGGAAGGAAGGAAGGAAGGAAGGAAGGAAGACAACTGAATAAAGTTGGAAAGAACCTTGAAGGTCATCCAGTTCAATCCCCCACCCAAGCAGGAGACAAGAAAGAAAGAAAGAAAGAAAGAAAGAAAGAAAGAAAGAAAGAAAGAAAGAAAGAACCAAATAAAGTTGGAAGGGACCTTGTAGATCATCTAGTCCAACCCCCCACCCAAGCAGGAGAGCCTACATCATGAAAGAAAGAAAGAAAGAAAGAAAGAAAGAAAGAAAGAAAGAAAGAAAGAAAGAAAGAACGAACCTAATAAATTTGGAAGGGACTTTGAAGGTCATCTAGTCCAATCCCCCACCCAAGCAGGAGATCTTACATTGTGAAAGAAAGAAAGAAAGAAAGAAAGAAAGAAAGAAAGAAAGAAAGAAAGAAAGAAAGGAAGGAAGGAATAACAGACAGACAGAGGTCTGGAGAAATTTCACATTGTCTGCAATGGTTGAACAGATTAATAGAGTTGGAAGCAGAGGTGGGTTCCTGCCGGTTTGGACTGGTTTGGCCAAACCGGTAGTGATTTGGCGACCTGGGTCGCTGGAACCAGCAGCGACCCAGGCTGGCCATGTCCCTGAACCAGTTCTTCCAGAGGGCTGCCATCTTGATATTCAGTTCTGTGCATGCGCAGAAGAAATTGTAATTGCACAAACGTAATTTTTTTTGCTTTTTTAACATTTTGCGCATGCACAAATTTGGTTCCCTTCCTTCCTTCCTTCCTTCCTTCTTTCCTTCCTTCCTCCCTCCCTCCCTCCCTCCCTCCCTTCCTTCCTTCCTTCCTTCCTTCCATGATGTAGGGTCTCCTGCTTGGGTGGGGGGTTGGATTAGATGACCTCTAAGGTCCCTTCCAACTCTGGGGGCTGGACTAGAAGACCTCCAAGGTCCCTTCCGGCTCTATTCTGATTAATCAAGGTGAGAAGCAACAGAGAACTAAGGAGAAATTTCCTGACGGTGGGAACAATCCATCAGTGGAACGGCTTCCCTCCAAAAGAGACCGGGCAGCCATTTGTCTGGAATAGTCTAGGGTCTCCTGCCTGAGCAGGGGGTTGGACTAGAAGACCTCCAAGGTCCCTTCCAACTCTGCTATTCTGAGGCGGCTGATTTGAGCAGAAGGCTGGAGTGAGCCAGGGTTCTTGAGTCATTTCTTCCTACGCCGCCGAACTTAACACTTCAAAATCAATCAAACACTTTGACTGGCTGTCTAAGGCAGGGGTCTCCAACCTTTGCAACTTTAAGCCCTCCGGGGTCCAGAGTACCTGCGCGTCTGTTTTACAGGAGGCCAGGCAGAGGGCATCCCCTCTTGAATGGGGACACCTTCAGCTATGGTTCCATAGCTCAGGGCTCTCCAACCAAGCAAAGCTGGCTGGAGAAGTCTGGGAGCTGAAGTCCTTCAGACTTAAAGTTGCAAAGGTTGGAGACCCCTGGTCTAAGGCATTTCATTTCTGCATTCCTCGCACCGTTGTCACCTGTCAGTGGGAGTCTCGAACACACTCCTGACTCTCTGGTAGCAGTGGAGTTGTGACACGATAGACCAGCGCCTCTATTTTTGGCCCTTCTGGGTTTTTTTGAAACCGCCTGCAAATAAGGACACGGCGTGTGAGCTAAATTAAGGCTTCCAGATTCTCTCGCTTTTCCTCTTGCAAGTGTGAGACGCACAGGCAGCAAATCCAGCTGCGCAAAGTGGGCAGGAGGAACCCCCCCCCCTCCTTCGAATTCTGTAGGAAACTGTGTAGACCGGTGATGGCAAAACTTTCCGGCACCGTGCCCAAACCAAATTTGCATGCGCACCAGAGCGCCAGAAACCCATAGACCAGCTGGGTGCATGCATGCCTATTTTGGGGGCATTTTGGGCCTGTTTTTCAGGCCGTTTTCAGGCTATTCATACATCCCTTCGGCCGATTCGCTCCCACAGAGAGGGACTTCTACGGGTGCCGTCCACTAGGCAATGCCAGCGGGCGACGCCCAGGGAAAGGGCCTTCTCTGTGGTGGGCCCAACTCTCTGGAACGACCTACCCCCCGAACTCAGAACAACTACGGACCTCCGCTCCTTCCACCAAAAGTTAAAGACCTATTTTTTCCATCAGGCCGGCCTGGCCTAATTCTACCTCACCTAGCCTGCAGTCTGAAGTCTAAATTGTTTTAAATCGGGATTTTAAGGGATATAGTTTTACATTTTTAAGATTTTAGCACAGGGTGATAACTATTTAATTTGGGTTTTAAATATTTATATTTGTTATGTATATATGTTTTTTAACTTCCTGTGCACCGCCCCGAGTCCCTTCGGGGAGAGGGTGCGGTTTATAAATTGAAACGAATAATAAAACTAATAATAATAATAATAATATTTTTCGGTAACTTCTGAGCTGTTTTTGAATCGAAAATAGTCTGAAAAAAGTCCGGAAAACAACCTGGAAAACAGCCCGAAAATGGCCCCCAAATGGTCTGAAAAACAGCCCCCCAAACAACCTGAAAATTGAAAATGCCCCAAATCTCAACCTGAAAACAGCCCGAAAAATGGACCGTTTGGGGGGCGTTTTCAGGCACCCACGAAGGCCAGTTGGCTGGCCCCCCAGAAGCTACAAAAACAGCTGGCTGGGGAATTCTGGGAGTTGAAGTCCACAAGTCTTAAAGTTCCCAAGTTTGGACATCCCTGGTGTAGACAGTGTCTCAGAGTTTGTCCTTAGAATACAGAACAACAAAGGTTGGAAATGTAATTTAAAAAAAAAAGGAACATACTATCATATGTGGTGGACTTATGGTAAAGCCAAACGAAAAATTTGGGGAAAAAATACATAAATGGCTAAAAAAGATGACCGGAAAGCATGTAGATTTTAAACCTGAACTATTTTTATTAGGGTATAATATCAGGTAAACTTGATAAGAAAAGTCTGTGTTTAATATCGCACGCCTTGAGAGCCATGAGGATTGTATTTGCGCAATGCTGGAAAAATGAAGAACCCCCACGAGATGGAGAACTAATTAAGAAGATGCTAGAGTGAGCAGAAATGGGCTGACTGGCATTAAAAATGAAACAGAAAGAATATTATCAAATGTGGAATCTATTTTATCAGGGGTTGGAAAAAAAGATTAGGTGGAGATTAAGAATGGAATATGTATTGTTCAACAAAATAAGCACCCAGACAATGCGATGTGTATTAAGCACTAAGAATGTAATTAGTACACAATTAAAGTTTTAAAAAATACAGAATAACAGAACTGGAAGGGACCTTGGAGGTCATCTAGTCCAACTCCCTGCCTAGGCAGGAAACCCTATACCATTTCAGACAAATGGCTATCCAACATCTTCTTCAAGACTTCCAGGGTTGGGGCATTCACAACTTCTGGAGGCAAGCTGTTCCAGAGGTTAATTGTTCTAACTGTCAGGAAATTTCTCCTTAGTTCTAAGTTGCTTCTCTCCTTGATTAGTTTCCACCCGTTGCTTCTTATCCTGCCCCCAGGTGCCTTGGTGAATAGTTTGACTCCCTCTTCTTTGTGGCGCCCTCTAAGATATCGGAACACTGCTATCATGTCTCCCCTGGTCCTTCTCTTCATCAAGCTACACATACCCAGCTCCTGCAACCGTTCTTCATATGTTTTACCCTCCTTCTCTCCTTCTCTCCCTCTCCCTCTCCCTCTCTCTCTCTCTGCCAGCTTCATTCCCTCTTCCCCCATGGAACTCTCAGGTTGCTTCCTCTTACATGCCTCCTCCTTCTACTTTGATTTGGTTGCTGGTTGTTGTTGGGGATCCCTGCTCTAGGTTAATTGTTACTAGGAAATGTTTGATCCTGGAAATTCCCGTAGATGAAGAGTCCCTAAATTCTGCTTCTCAAGTACAATACAATACAATAGCAGAGTCAAAAGAGACCTTGGAGGTCACCTAGTCCAACCCCCTGCCTAGGCAGGAAGCGCTATACCGTTTCAGACAAATGGCTATCCAACATCTTCTTAAAGACTTCCAGTGTTGGGGCATTCACAACTTCTGGAGGCAACTTCTGTTCCACTGATTCATTGTTCTCACTGTCAGGACATTTCTCCTCAATTCTAAGTTGCTTCTCTCCTTGATTAGTTTCCACCCATTGCTTCTTGTTCTTTGGAGAATAGTTTGATTCTCTCTTCTTTGTGGCACCCTCTGAGATATTGGAAGGCTGCTATCATGTCTCCCCTGGTCCTTCTTTTCATTAAACTAGACCTACCCAGTTCCTGCATATGTCTAGTTTAATCTCTTCTTGAAAACCTCCAGTGATGGAGCACCCAAGTTTCTGAAGGCAAGCTATTGCACTTATCAATTAAGGAAATAACAGAAATACCAGAGCTGGAAGGGACCTTGGAGGTCTTCTAGTCCAGCCCCCTGCTCAAGCAGGAAAACCTAGACCGTTTCAGACAAGCGACTGTCCAGTCTCTTCTTGAAAACCTCCAGTGATGAAGCCCCCACAACCTCTGGTGGCAAGCCGTTCCACTGGTTGATTGTCCTCCCTCTGAGGAACTTTCTCCTTAGTTCTAGGTTGCTTCTCTCTCTGTTCACTTTCTATCCATCGCTTCCTCTCTTTCCTTCAGCTGCTTTGGGAAATAATTGCTCTTTGCAATAGTGGCACAGATACCTGCAGCTCAGGTGTAGGATGAAGTATGCTCAGGTCCATTTGCTTGCCATTGGTCAATCTCCAAGGCCCTCTAAAGCAGGGGTCCCCAACCTTTGCAACTTTAAGTCTGAAGGACTTCAGCTCCCAGACTTCTCCAGCCAGCAAGCTGGCTGGAGAATTCTGGGAGCTGAAGTCCTTCAGACTTAAAGTTGCAAAGGTTGGGGACCCCTGCTCTAAAGAGATGAGAATATTGTGGCCCACCAGAGACCAGCAGAGCTGGCAGCAGATTCAGACAGTGAGGAGGGTTGGGGAGGAACCTGGGCCAGTCCTGGAGTCTGGGGAAGGCTTGGAGGAGGGCTCTGGGTCAGAGGCAGAGAGGGGGCCAGGGCCCTCTGACAGTTATCAGCTGCCTTCGGAGTCAGACATCAGTGAGGCAGAAGAACAGCTGGAGCCTGTTCCCAGAGTGCGCATGCGCAGAGTGGCCAGACGAAGGGAATCTCTAAAAAACAGGGGTCGACTTGGCAGTAAAGCCACAAGTGGACGATGAATGGCCCCTCCCAGAGGGAATAAAAGAGGAGCGACAGGGGAATGGAGTTTGCAGGAGGCCATTAGTTCACTTCATTGGTTCGTGACTCTCCGAGACCCCTTGCCAAGTTCTGCAGATCTCGGCCTGGCTGCTCTCCAAGCCAGAAAAGGTTTGTGACTATAAATCCTCCCTCGAAAGAGACTTTGCTGGATGTGAAGCAACAGAATTCACAGTCAATAAATAAATGGGTTTTTTTGTCGGGACCAGGAGTTGGCTTCAGACTCTCGGGAAGCCTCGGTCAGAACAGAGAAGAACCATGGCATGGACCAGCCGTAGACCAGGGCAGGAGATGCTCCCTGGGAGTAGAAGGCATCTCTGGTTTATATCCTTCCTCCTCCGACCTTTCAATATCTCAATTGGCAGGTTACCAAATTCTTGCTTGGCTTGTTATTGTCTTGGGTCCTGACTCTTGCGGTGATCGGAGCTCTGGTGGCCTCTTGGCCTTCAGAATGGTCCTTTAGAACAGGGGTCTCCAACCTTTGCAACTTTAAGTCTGAAGGACTTCAGCTCCCAGACTTCTCCAGCCAGCTTTGGTGTACAAGACGAGAGCTACCACGTTGTCTAACACATCTCCCTCTGTTTCAGCCGGAAAGGGTAGCAAGTCACAAAGCAGCCATTGACGCTGTTTGCATGTTGAGTACTAAACAAACGATGAGAACCGGGACAAAATGTTTGTGCCAAATGCCTTGAATCTCAAATTCGATGCGCTTCGAGTGCCAAGGTACCAATGTAAACAGCTGTCCAGGCCAACATCAAAAGTGCCCTGGACATGTGGGGAGGGCGCTCCCTCTCTGCGACCTAGGAGGAGAGGAACATGCCAGCGGGGGTTTTTTCCTTCTCCAACGGCTGTCGGTGCCATTCGCTTTAATGGAGAGGTCTGAACGGAGAGGTCGGGCGGATCGCCGAGGCTTCAGCTGCGAGAGGGAGTGAGTTTAAAAGAACACCTTTTTTTCCTTGCTGCCAGCCAGGCTGAACGGACTGGGAGGGGGGTGTTTAATTTTAAACCCCCCCCCCCTCGGATTTAAGCGGCACGCTAAGATGGCTTCTCTGCAAAGAGAAAGCGGAAACTTTCACTCCGGACGGTCTTTAACAAGGGAAAGTGGATTGTGACTTTCTGCAACATTGTTTCTAGGTCTGGCTGAGCTTAAAAAATTCTTTTTTTTTTGCTACTCTCTCCCTCTGGCTAGATGGGCGGTGGAAGTGGCTTCTCTTTGTCCCTGCCTAACTATTTCAACTAAGGAAAATTTCCAGCGTCTCTTTGAAAGCAGGACTCTCTGGATTTTTGAAAAAAATTTCTTTTGATGGATTTGTGACTTCTTCTCTGGAATACCTTCGTTATTACTATTTGCTGATTTGGGAAATTGTGTCTCTTTTGTGTTTCTGAATTGTTTGCAACTTCACAGCCCTGAATTGAACTGAGCTCCTGATCTGCTCCACCAGCCCCACCCGGAAAACGCCATCTTGGTGGCAGTGACTCTAACTTTTAACCATGGCACAAGAAGCAGCACTTGTAAATTTGGAACAAAGGATGGCTTCTCTTGAAACCTCTATGCAAACTTTGATATCAGAAATAAAGGCCCAGAGGGCTGAAAATAGTACTTTTAAAAAGGAACTATTGGATACCCGGAAGCAAGTGTTGGAGAATACACAGAAGACCGAGGAATTGGAGGGGGGCTGGAGGGGGCTAAGGGAGAGATTAAAAATGTTTCTAATGAGGTGGGGGAAATAAATGGGCATGTGTCTAGGATAGATATGGAAAGAATGACATATTTTTTGAGATTTCAGAATGTTCTTGAGGAATCTGGTGAATGCCTACCTGATCTTATGAGTACAATTTTAGCAGACTATTTACAAAAACCCAAAGATGAGATCAGGGGGGATATTGACCTAGCCTATAGAATTAATTCTGCATATGCCAAGATGAATGAAGTGCCTAGAGAGATACATGTGAAATTTGTTAGAAGGTCAACCAGAGAGGAAGTCCTGAAAGCGCAGAGAGAGAAACCTTTAATTTATCAACGAGAAATGGTCACTATCTTGAAGCAGATCCCTAGAAAAATTAGAGATTCAAGAAGGAAATTTTCCTTCTTGTCTAAAACCTTGTTTGATCACGGGATTTGGTTCAAGTGGATGACACCTGAAGGGATGCTGGTGTTCTGGGAAGGAGGAAGAGTGAGGATTAAAACAGTTGCTGAGGCGGAAGCCTTTCTTAAAAAACATTCCTCTGCCCTGGGGGAAGATCCAGGGGGGACGGAGGGGGTCACGGCCCCGCCTGCGGGGGGCCAGGGAGGAGAGAAAGAAGATACAATAGCCAAAAGACTTAGATCAAAAAAATAACTTTGCCTTGATTTTTCTTGAACAATTTTGTATAATATTTCTATCCGGACTTTTTGTGAATGTCTGACAGCATGGAAGGGAAAATTTAGGTAAATGTACTTGCTTCCATCTTGTAGTGGTATGGAAAATGTTTTCTATGTTAACTTTTTTAATGTGTATTTTGAGGTCTCGGAAGGTCCGACGACTCTGACGTGAATGCTCTCAAAATTTCTTTGTAACCATTACCCTATCCTGTTAAAAAATGTAAAACCAATAAAACTTTTTCAATTAAAAAAAAAAAAAAAAAAAGTGCCCTGGACATTATTTTTACACCGCCCACCAAGGGCCAAACTCAACGAGGGCCATCAGGAAACCCCTCCGGGGTCCAGAGTACCTGCGCGTCTGTTTTACAGGAGGCCAGGCAGAGGGCATCCCCTCTTGAATGGAGACACCTTCAGCTATGGTCCCATAGCTCAGGGCTCCCCAACCAAGCAAAGCTGGCTGGAGAAGTCTGGAGCTGAAGTCCTTCAGACTTAAAGTTGCAAAGGTTGGAGACCCCTGCTTTAGAAAGTGACCACCGGATTGCCAAGCCGTCTTGGGCTCCTCTGTGACCAGCCCTGTTTGCAAAAGCTTCGCATTCAATGCACGGTTCTTTCTCTCTCCCTCCACCCCCCCCCCCAC
>CM077644.1:247892349-247894849 GCA_039707465.1 Rhabdophis nuchalis
TGGCCTGGTCTAATCTATCCATCCTAGGCTGTAATATAAATTTAAATTGTTTTAATAGGGATTGCTGGGTTAAGGGTATTTAATTCTATTTTAAATATTGTATTGTTGTATTTATAAATATGCTTTTAAAGTCCTGTGCACCGCCCCGAGTCCCTTCGGGGAGAGGGTGCGGTCTACAAATAAAATAAATAAAATAATAATAATAATGATGATGATAATGATGATGATGATGATGATGATGATGATGATGTTGATGATGATGTTGGCCCATCTGGGAAAACCCGAATCTGAAAGCTTCCTGGTTTCCCCCACCCAGTTGAAAGTCCAAGATCTTGCCCCTACACCCACCAGTCCACCCCATGGTCCAATCTCCCACTGCTACGCCGGCAGCTTCCACCCATCCAGTTCTGGTCAGGTGCAGAGACAAAGGATGACCTTGGCTTTCTAGAAAGAATGTTGTTATGGCTACCTATCATCTAACTCCGTACAATCCCCCCTTCCACTTTCCCACCATAGAAAAGGCATAGCAGAATAATAGAAAGTGCGGCAGGTCTAGGATTCAAAAGAAAAGATGACTGCAGGCCTGACTTCCTCCACGATGACGCTGTTCTGACGCAGGCTTCCCAAAAACACGAAGCCGACTCCTTGTCCCGATAAAACCCCTTTTATTTAGTTTAAGGCAGTGGTTTCCAACGTGGGGTCCATGCCCCACAAGGGGGCAATTTGATTTGTATTGGAGGCAAGTTGAACCTTGTTTAAACCAAGTGAAGGGCCTTTTAGCCTTCCTCCGGGTGAGTAGAGTTCACTTGTTGGGTAACGTAAGAATTATATGTCACAGGGGGAGGGGCAGCAGGGTTTTAGAGACAGCCAAAAAAAAAAGGTTGGGGACCCCTGGCTGAAAGGGAATTCCTCTCCGGCAAAGCCCCGGCCAAGAGACTTTCAAGAGATTTCACAACTGCAAACCTTGATCAGGCTTGGAGAGCTGCCAGGCTGATAGCAGCAATTCCTTGGCAAGAAGTCAGGAACAGATCTTCACTCTCATGAATTGAACTCCTGCAAACTCCACTCCCCTTTCGCTCCTCTTTTATTCCCTCTGGGAGGGGCCATTCACCGTCCACCTGTGCCTTTACTCCCAAGTCAGCCCTTGTTCCTTAACTGTCCCCTCCTCCTGGTACGTCTGCGCATGCGTGCATTGAGCACAGGCTCCAGCTGTTCTTCTGCCCCACTGATCTCCAACTCCGAAGACAGCTGATAACTGTCAGAGGACCCTGGCCCCTTCTCTGCCTCCGACACAGAGCCCTCCTCAGAGCCTTCCCCAGACTCCAGGACTGGCCCAGGTTCCTCCCCAACCTTCCTCACTGCCCTAATGTGCTGCCATCTCCACTGGCCACTGGCAAGCCACAACAAACATCACTTTGACACCCCTGGCCTACAGCTGGCAAATCAAGCTGGCACCTGCGGGCCAGATGTGTCACACACAGGCCACACCCGCCCCAGCTCCGTGAAGGGGGGAAAAACCCTCCCTATTTATAGATTGGGTAACTTTCTTTTCTTTTGAAAACCTGTTGCCCACAATCTCCTCGGTGGAAGCCGACAAGGTTTGCGTGAATCTTGATGTAGTTTCTTGTCTCTTTCCCGGAGTCCGAGAAGAGCGATGTAGCCTTGCGCGAGTGTGTAAATCCAGATCGCGATAATAATTACCCGGCAAACCGGTTGTAATGAACCTCGTCATCTATTGCTCCACGCACAGTTAGCCCTAATTTAATAGGGCCGCCACTTTAGGCTGGGCTGGATCTGCATCTGGAGCGGTAAATGAAAACTCCCCATAAGTCAAGCGGTATTAAACTTTATGGCCGCTGTATTTAAAAATGAGACACTTTCCCCTATCAATCAGCCAGGGCGGGATTGTAAATATCAAAGCAGGATCCATATTGCTTAATTAAACAGCGGCTAATGAGCACCGGGGTTGTTGGGCTGTGATTTAGGACAAGGATTATGCAGATGGGGTGTGTGTGTGCAGTGGAGAGCATCTCCGGAAAGGTAGCGGAACAGGGAGTTGGTGAGGATGGCCGCGGATCGGTCGCTAAGAGAGGCAGAGTTGCAGAAACTAAATGGAGCAAGGAAAGAGCCAGAATGACTCGGAAGGATCTCTGGGTTCAGAGGCTACGAAAGCCTCAGTTCCCTTTATGGCAGGGGTCTCCAACCTTGGACGTAGGTATGGAACAGTCTTCCCAACATAGTGGAAGGGGCTTCCTGTAGAGCAGGGCTCTCCAACCTTTGCAACTTGAAGTCTGAAGGACTTCAGCTGCCAGACTTCTCCAGCCAGCAAAGCTTATTATGTATACACCCACATAGCAAAGCTGGCTGGAGAAGTCTAGGAGCTGAAGTCCTTCAGACTTAAAGTTGCAAAGGTTGGGGACCCCTGCTTTATGGGATTGTTTCGTGGTGGGGCAAGGCCTCCTTGGAAGACCAGTGTGGCACAACTGCACCTCCTGGCAAC
>CM077644.1:247899849-247937349 GCA_039707465.1 Rhabdophis nuchalis
TAGAACTGTTTGTATATTTTTTATTGTTTTTATTCTACCTGTGCACCGCCCCGAGTCCCCATGGAGAGAGGGGGCGGTTTATAAGTATTAAAATTATTATTATTATTATTATTCACAACTTCTGGAGGCAAGCTGTTCCAGAGGTTAATTGTTCTAACTGTCAGGAAATTTCTCCTTAGTTCTAAGTTGCTTCTCTCCTTGATTAGTTTCCCCCCATTGCTTCTTGTCCTGCCCTCAGGTGCCTTGGAGAATAGCTTGACTCCCTCTTCTTTGGGGCAACCCCTGAGATACTGGAAGGCTGCTATCCTGTCTCAAACACAAAGAACATGACAGCATAATGTAATTTTACAGCTTCCCACATCAGCCTGCATATTCTGCTTTTGTGGCCTGCTCTTCGATTCTTGCCTCATCACCGTCATCACGGTCCTAGGGTCACCCCAGAGCCAAGGGCTCCCCGTTAGCCACGCTCTTCTCTTGGAGTTGTGCAAAGAGGTAGTACCAGCTCCTCTTCCTTGCCTCTTCCTGCTCCAAGCTGCAGCACGAACCCTGCCTGACTTTTCCAGGCAGATGAGAAGCACCGGAAAAAATGTGCCTTTGTATGCCAACCCTTCTCCCCACCTGCGTTCTCGGAAGGAATCAAAGAGGTTTTCAGAGTGAAACACCCCCACCCCCCCAATCCCCTGGGTGTCAGGTTGGCCTTTCCCCAGAAATATCTGTTTTTCTAGCCATCATTTCCTCCCCCTGCGAAGAAGGACTCCCTTTGAAGCCGCACATTAATTTCTCCGAGTAAACAGCCTCTCTGAGCGAAAGCAGGTTTGGCTCCAGGAGACCAAAGGTCTGGAGTATTGGTATTAAATTTAACTTCCGTGATCTATCCCCTGCGATTCGGCTCCTCTGTCAAGCCCAAGGAGAGATTGCTGGCTTTAGATCAGGCTGGAGACAGGAGGTCCCTTCGCAGGAGGATCAAAACCAGACAGGTCGAGATAAATAAACCAGCTTCCCTTCGTCCGACAGACTCTGCAAATACTCCAAATACAGGCTTCTTGGAACTGGGGTCTCCATACTGCTCTTCTCCTTTTCTTTTAGTCTTTTGTCCTTTGTAAAAGTTTCAGAAAGGGCGGGAGTTTGAGCTGAATGGAGCTCAAAGCTTTTATAGAACAATGGAGTTGGAAGGGACCTTGGAGGTCATCTAGTCCAACCCCACCGCCCAAGCAGGAGACCCTCCACCATCTCTGACAGAGGGCAGTCCAGTCTCTTCTTGAAAGCTTCCAGGGATGAAGCTCCCACAACCTCCGAAGGCAACTTCTGTTCCTTTGGTTGGTTGTTCTCACGGTCAGAAAGTTTCTTCTTATTTCTAGGTTTGATCTATTTCCATCCATTCTTCCTTCTCTGGCCTTCGGGGGCTTTGGAAAATAGCTTGATCCCCTCCTCTTTGTGGCAGCCTCTCAAATATTGGAAGATGCTCTCCTGTCTCCCCTGGTCCTTCTCTTCCCTAGATTAGCCATGCCCAGTTCCTGCAACCGTTCTTCATGTTTTAATCTCCTGGCTTTTGATCATCTAGATAGATTCAGATTAACAGAGTTGGAAGGGACCTTGTAGGTCATCTAGTCCAACCCCCCACCCAAGCAGGAGACCCTTTGCCATTTCTGACAGAGGGCAGTCCAGTCTCTTCTTGAAAGCCTCCAGGGATGAAGCTCCCACCACTTCTGAAGGCAACTTCCATTCCACGGGTTGATGGTTCTCACTGTCAGAAAATTCCTCCATATTTCCAGGTTGAATCTCTCCTTGGTCAGTTTCCATCCATTCTTCCTTGTCTGGCCTTCAGGTGCCTTGGAATATAGCTTGACCCCCTCCCCCCTCTCTGGGGCAGCCCCTCCAATATTGGAAGGCTGCTATCCTGTCTCCCCTGATCCTTCTCTTCACTAGACTAGCCATGCCCAGTTCTTTCAACCGCTCTTCGTATGTTTTAGTCTCCAGTCCCCTCATCATCCTGGTTGCTCTTCTCTGCCCTCTTTCTAGAGTCTCCACATCTTTTTTATAGTGTGGTGACCAAAACTGGTTGCAGGACTCTAGGTGTGGTCTTCCTAAGGCTTTATAGAGTTTAGTCCCTCCCTTGATCTTGATTGTATCCCTCTATTAATGCAATTTAGGATTGCGTTGACTTTTTTGGCTGCTGCTGCACACGGCTGGCTCCTATTGAACTGGAAGGAGTGGAGGCATGTCACTTGCCAGAAGACTTCATGGTACACGCAACATGACATGTGACACTTCAATTAACTGCAATCTCATCAATTAATAGAATAATAGGGACTTCGGCGATTTTCTAGTCTCACCCCCTGCTCAGGCAGGAAGCCCTATATAGAATAGAATAGAAAGGAAATATAGCATAGCCCAGCACAGAATAAAAGAATTGAAAGGATCAGAGTGAAATAGAAGCTGGAAGGGACCTTTCCACCCATTGCTTCTTGTTCTACCCTCAGATGCTTTGGAGAATAGCTTGACTCCCTCTTCTTTGTGGCAACCCCTGAGATATCGGAACACTTCTATCATGTCTCCCCTGGTCCTTCTTTTCATTAAACTAGACATACCCAGTTCCAGCAGTCATTCTTCATATGTTTGAGCCTCCAGTCCCCTAATCTTCTTTCTTGCTCTTCTCTGCACTCTTTCTAGCATCTCCACATCTTTTCTACATCGTGGCGACCAAAACTGGATGCAAATATTCCAAGTGTGGCCTTACCAAGGCATTTTAAAGTGGTATTAACCCTTCACGTGATCTTGATTCTTTCCCTCTGTTGATGCAGCCTAGAACTGTGTTGGCTTTTTGGGCAGCTGCTGCCCACGGCTGGCTCCTATTTCAATGGTTCTCCACTAGGACTCCAAGATCCCTTTCACAGTTGCTACTATTGAGCAAGGTACCACCTATACTGTACCTGTGCATTTCATTTTTGTTGCCTAAATGTAGAACCTTACTCTTTTTGCCATTGAATTTCATTTTATTAGATAGTGCCCAATGTTCAAGTTTGTCCAGATACTTCTGTATCTTAAGCCTATCTTCTGGAGTGTTGGCTATTCCTGCCAGCTTGGTGTCATCTGCAAATTTGATGAGTTCCCCATTTATTCCTTCGTCCAGATCATTGATGAAGACATTGAAGAGTCCTGGTCCTAAAACAGAGCCTTGGGGGACTCCACTGCATACTTCCTTCCATGTAGATGCAGTTCCATTGAGGACTACACGTTGAGTGCGATTGGTCAGCCAGTTGCGAATCCATTTGGTGGTGATGCTGTCTAACCCACATTCTTCTACTTTAACTAGTAGTAGGATATGGTCTACTTTATCAAATGCCTTACTGAAGTCCAAGTAAGTCCAAGATGAGGGAGGGAGAAAGAGAGAGGGAAAGAGAGAAAGAAAGAGGGAAAGAGAGAGAAAGAGAGAGAAAAGAGAAAGAGAAAGAGAGAGAGATATGAGAGAATATTAGGCTGGGCAAAAGCTCATTTTGCTAAGAGAAGCAACCTGTTTTAGGGAAGCTCAAATGAAATGGAGCTGAACAGACCAGCTCCCTGTTTCCCCCCACCCCCCCAAAAAAGAATTTATCCTCATCAGGCAGGAGAGAAATGATAAGAGGTTGCCATAAGATTGTCTCCTTGAATCCGGCTGTTTATTATCTTCTCAGATGAGTGGGATAAAGAACAAGATGGCCTGCTCCTCAGATTTATAGCTGCCGTTAAATGGATGCCTTAAGACAGAAGATGGTTGCGAGAGGCTGGAGGAGAAGGCCGCAAGTAATGAAATAATGGGTTTTTTTTACAAAAATGAATACATGAGGACGATGGTGCACCCGGGCGAGATAAACAGCTTGCGCAAAGCAGAGGGAAAGGTGTGGAGCAGGGAGATGGACGGGAATATATCAATTTAAAATGTGAAGGTTTGCAATGGGGTGTAAATTCTGAGGTGGTTTCCAAGGTTTGTGGGGCCCTATTACTGTTATGGTGTTTTAATGAGTTATAATAGTATTCTGATTTGAAGGTGATGGACGGTAGATAGAAACGGACAGACAGACAGGCAGACAGAGACTCAGTAGCTACATGCAGTAGAGAGACCCACCCCATAAAGGGAAATATTTGATGAAGAGAAGGACCAGGGGAGACATGATAGCAGTGTTCCGATATCTCAGAGGGTGCCACAAAGAAGAGGGAGTCAAACTATTCTCCAAGGCACCTGGGGGCAGGACAAGAAGCAATGGGTGGAAACTAATCAAGGAGAGAAGCAACTTAGAACTAAGGAGAAATTTCCTGACAGTGAGGACAATTAATCAGTGGAACAGAAGTTGCCTCCAGAAGTTGTGAATGCCCCAACCCTGGAAGTCTTTAAGAAGATGTTAGATAGCCATTTGTCTGAAATGCTATAAGGTTCCTGCCCACGCAGGGGGTTGGACTAGAAGACCTACAAGGTCCCTTCCAACTCTGCTATTGTGTTGTATTGTATTATTGTATTGTAGCTCAGGGTTGAACTGAGGGGTCCTTGGTGTTGTCTGATTTAGGTTGGTTTCTTGCAGACATTTCATAACCCAACTAGGGAACATCATCAGTAGAAGGGAGGTTTTTTTTCTCCTCTCAAATTATAATCTCTGTTCCTCATCCCATCTTGTAGCTTAAATTGTTTTAATTAGGTTTTAATTGGGATTTAGTTTTAGGGGCGGTTTAGAAATTTGAATTAATAATAATAATAATAATAATAATAATAATAATAATAATAATAATAATAATAATAATAATAATAATAATAATAATAATAATAATAATAATAATAATATTTTAGTGGCTTGTTGATGAGAGAGTGCTTGGATACACTCCAAGAAAGGGCTTCGATACCACAAGGAGGCAGGCAAGTAGATGAAGGGGAGAGAGAGATGATCGATAGGTTAACAGATGAACAGAGTGGGAAGGGACCTTGGAGGCCATCTAGTCCAACCCCCTGCCCAAGCAGGAGACCGTACACCATTTCTGACTGAGGGCAGCCCAGTCTCTTCTTGAAAGCCTCCAGGGATGAAGCTCCCACAACTTCTGAAGGCAACCTCTGTTCCATGGGTGGATGGTTCTCACTCTCAGAAAGTTCCTCCTTATTTCCAGGTTGAATCTCTCCTTGGTCGGTTTCCATCCATTCTTCCTTCTCTGGCCTTTGGATGCCTTGGAGAATAGCTTGACCCCTTCCTCCTCTCTGTGGTAGCCCCTCCAGTATTGGAAGACTGCTCTCCTGTCTCCCCTTCCGTTCCTTCTCTTCCCTAGATTAGCCAGGCCCAGTTCCTGCAACCGTTCTTCCTATGTTTTAGCATCCAGTCTCTTAAGCATCCTGGTTGCTCTTCTCTGCACTCTTTCTAGGGTCTCCACCTCTTTTTCTATAGTGTGGTGACCAAAACTGGATGCAGTATTTTAGGTGTGGTCTTACTAGGTGTGGTCTTACTAAGGATTTATAGAATGGTCTTAGTACCTTCCTTCATCCTGATTGTATCCCTTTGTATGATAGATAGATGGTAGATAGACAGACAGATAGATAGAAAGAGAGACAGAGAGTGATAGAGAGAAAGAGACAGACAGACCAATGCAATAGATAGTAGATACAGTAGATATAGGATAGAGTAGATACAATAGGTAGATAACTGATAAAGTAGATACAATAAATAGATGATAGAATAGTTGAAATAGATAAATACATAATGTCAGGCCTGTTTCTTCGTTGACTCAGGAAAGACCACACTTAGACATTATTTTGAAATGTTAAGGCTCCTTTTACTAAGTTACGACAGCGTACAGACCAAGTAAAGCTGAGAATGAATAGTTTAGGCGCGAACAGAAAGTATTAAGCTTAAGCCCATCCCAATCCCCAAACCCCCCCTGTGCATTGTCCAATATGCAGCCATCTCCAACATCAGGTGGGCAGGTCTTCACCATCCTGGAATGCAGGTCCGTTAAACAGGAGATAACACGAAACATCAACATTGTCCACCAGCAGAACACATTCACCCCAAACCCCCCACCCTCCCCGTTTCCATGGCAGCGAAGCAGGAACTAGCGAGACTGACATCTGGACCTCCTCCAGGAACAGCGGGAAATCCAGGGCAGCAATAGGCATACGAGAGGCTACACCTGAAAGAGAAGAAGGGAGAGACAAAACAACGGAGAGGAGAAAGAAAAAGAGTCAAGGTTTGTGTGGATACTTGGCATAAAACTGGCGTACCAGTTTAGGAGCTTTGAGATGCTCTTTATCCACCCATTCGTTGTGAGAAGGGGGGAAATCTTTCCACATGACTAGGAACTGAGTTTTATTTCTGCGGATCCTGGAGTCCAAAATGTCCCGCACCTCGTAATGATGATGACCATCCACCAAGGTAGGTGTAGGAGCATCAGGCAATCTTTTGCGGAGATGAGAGGTACGAGCAGGTTTCAGTAAGTGAACATGGAATACAGGGTATAGTCGCCGATAGGTCTTGGGGAGATCCAAACGGACCGACACAGAGCTGATAATTTTGGTGATCGTGAAAGGTCCAATAAATTTGGGACCCAGCTTCTTGCATTTTTGGGGGCTATCCAAATTTTTGGTAGAGACATAAACCTGATCACCAACTTTGTAGGAGGGAGGGACTGCTCGTTTCTTATCAGCGTACAATTTGTGCGAGTCATGGGCATCGTCTAAAGTTTTCCGGAGAACCGGCCAAACAGAAGATAATCGAGAGGACCATTCAGACAAAGAGGGAACCGTCGGCGAGACGTGAGGCAGTTCGGGTATGGGTACAAAGTCCTGTCCGTAGATGATTTTAAAGGGGGTCATATTCGTACTGGAGTGAACAGAGTTATTATACGCAACTTCGGCGTGTATGAGAAGATCAGCCCAATCATCTTGCTGGAAATTAATAAAGCAGCGTAAGTACTGTTCGAGGACGGAATTAACCCTCTCACAAGATCCATTCGTCTGAGGGTGGTAGGCGGAGCTTAAGCTTTGGGCGGAGCCAATCAGTCTCAAAAACTCCTTCCAAAAATGGGAAGTAAATTGGGTTCCTCTATCGGAGATGATGTGTTGCGGGACGCCATGAAAACGATAGATATGGGAAACGAACAGTCGAGCCAGAGATTTGGAAGAAGGAATCTTAGTACAGGGGACAAAATGAACTTGTTTAGAAAAAAGATCGGTAACTACCCAGATAACGGTATAACCCTGACTGGGTGGAAGATCAACTATAAAGTCCATTGAAATTTCCTTCCAAGGCCTTTCCGGGGTAGCCACAGACTGGAGAAGACCCTGTGGCTTACCCGGCGCACGTTTTGAGGCCGCACATACAGGGCAACTGGCAATATACGATTCAACATCTTTCTTCATTGATGGCCACCAGAATTGTCTCTTGATAAGATGAATAGTTTTAACGAAACCGAAATGACCAGCTAAACGTGAGTCGTGTGCTCGTTGCAAGACAAAAGGACGCAATGTAGCAGGAACATATATTTTAGAACCAATCCAGGGAAGATCGTCTCTGGTAGTACAATCACCTGAATGAGTCGAATACCAATCATCAGTAAGTAACTCATCCTTAATACGAGCAATTAGGTCAGCAGGTGGAGTAGATTGGACAGTAGTTTGGGCTATAGTAGATACTGGAGTAGCAGGTAAAGTGAGTGGCATTATCGGTTGTACAATGGTGAGCTTAGAGACATCATATTGAGGCAATCTGGAAAGTGCATCAGCCATAAAAATTTTCCCCCCAGGAATGTATTTGAGGTGGAAATTGAAACGATGGAAATAATGAGACCAACGAAGTTGCCTTGGGGACAATTTCCGAGAGGAGGTAAGAGCTTCCAAATTTTTATGGTCCGTCCAGACCTCGAAAGGATGTGGGGCACCCTCAAGAAAATGTCGCCAAGTCATGAGAGCCCACCGAACAGCAAAAGCCTCCTTTTCCCAAATCGCCCAACCGCGTTCGGACGCAGTGAGTTTCCGAGATGTGTAAGCACAGGGTTGTAATTGGCCATGTTGATTGAGTTGTAACAGGACTGCGCCTACCGCGACATCACTAGCATCCGCCTGAATCACGAATGGGGAATTCACATCTGGGTGTTTAAGAACAGGCTCAGCCGCAAACAACCGTTTAAGCTTTTCGAAAGCGGCCTGACATTCCATCGTCCATTTGAGAGGGGTTCCTGGACGAGGCTTGCCTTCTCCTTTTGTTTTCAGAAGGTTTGTAATGGGCAAGGCAATATCAGCGAATGACGGAATAAATTGGCGGTAAAAATTCGCAAATCCTAAAAAACTTTGCAATTGTTTACGGGTACGGGGAGGGGCCCACTCCGTCACTGCCTTGACTTTAGCAGGATCCATTTCAATTCCCTCAGAGGAGATACGGTAACCCAAATAGTCAATTCTTTCCTGGTGAAACTCACACTTAGAGAGTTTGGCATAAAGTTCAGCGGAACGCAACTTATTTAATACGGAGCGCACTAGTTTAACGTGCTCGTCGTGTGTTTGCGAGTAGACGACGATGTCATCAATGTAAACAATAACTCCCTTGTAAAGGTGCTCGTGGAGAACCTCATTTATCAGTTGCATAAACACTGAAGGGGCACCTTGAAGACCGAAAGGGAGGACTTTGAATTGGAAACATCCGAGCGGACAGTTAAAAGCTGTCTTCCATTCGTCCCCCTCCTTGATCCTGAACCTGTAATATGCTTCACGTAAGTCCAGCTTCGTAAAAATCTTACCGGTAGCCAGGTGAGCAAGCATGTCCTTCATGAGCGGAAGGGGGTAAATATTGTGTTCACAAATGGTGTTGAGATATGAATAGTCCTGTATTAATCTTAGAGTGCCATCTTTCTTTTCTCTAAACATAACTGGTGCAGCTACACGGGGCCTAGCTGGTTCAATGAAACCCCTTTGAAGGTTTTTATCGATGAATCTACGTAATTCCTCCATCTCCCGTGGGGTCATTGAATACATACGAGGTTTGGGTAATTGAACCCCAGGAAGAAAATCAATTGAACAGTCAGTAGCCCTATGAGGAGGAAGGGAATCACAAGATCTTTCACTGAAAGCATCCTTTAGGTCCCAATATTCTTTGGGAATTTTCTCCTCACCTGGTATGACCTCGGGTGATGGGAAATCCAATAAATGCGCAGCAGATTCAATATGGGGGGGGGTGGCTGATGGTGCGGGGGTTGATCAGTTTCTGATGGAAGAGAGGTATCTTCCGGGAGGGATAAAGGAATGCGCACCCAACCTTCCTTCCAGTTTATCAGAGGATTCCATTTTCGAAGCCAATTGACCCCCAAAATTACAGCATTATCGGCAATGGCAGTTACAATAAAGTTGATGGTCTCAGTATGGCCTGTGCCTATAGAAACATGAATTGGTTCGGTGATAAAAGATGCCGGGGTTCCCCCAGCTACAGAACCATCCATTTGGCAAAAGGCTATGGGAGTTTTCAGGGTCTTAAGGTGAAAACCCATCGAAGACACGATGTCTTGGCTTATGAGACATTTTGAGCACCCAGAGTCAATGAGAGCCTGCACATTGCATGTACGGCCAGTAGATGGAGCTAAAAGCTTTAAATTTATATACAGGGGCCCGGAGCGATGACTCACCAGATTGTCGTCAGAAGAGTCTGAAGACGCCTCCCAATCGTCAGGGCCAGCGGTGGGCTGGTCAGCAGAGAGGTTGATGGGCTCCACCCCACTCATAGCCGGTTTGGCGCGCACAGTTGGCGTTCTAGGCTGTTTCCGGTCCAAGGAAGAAAGTGGGCGTGGAGGTGGTTTTGATCGGCATTTGTCTGCCCAGTGCCCCTCCTTCCCACAGCGATAACAGCTGCCTGAACGTGGCTGGGTTGTTCTCCCCTCCCCCTTTTGCATGCGTTTCTCCCTTGCAGGGGGGTGAGATTTGGGGCTATCTTCCTGTGCTTTTTTCTCCAAGCGGACTGGATCCTGCAAGTGGGCATGATCCAATTCGACATCCGAAGCTAGATCTATCCAGTCATTCAAAGTTTCGGGGCGAAATCTGTTCACACATGTTTGATAAATATCTTTATTCAGCCCTTCAATATAAATGTCCATTAGGGCTTGTTCACTATAACCAACCATAAACACTGATAGCTCCTGGAAAATCTGCGTGTAAGCCTGAATAGACACTTTTTAGTTTCATTTTTGCTTTCCTCTCAACACGGGGGTCTTCAAAACGTCTTCTAAGAGCATTCATGAAGCGATCGAAATCGCGCAGTGCCGGTGAGCGGCAATTATGTAATGAAACCAACCAATTAGAAGCTTGATCTTCTAGGGTCATAGATACAATTCTAATTTTGATTTCATCATCCAAATCAGCTGCGTAAAACTGCATGTAATTATCGACGTGAATTAGAAAAAACGCCAGTTTGTCGGCACTTCCGTTGTATTTCACACCCAAAGGAGGCAGCTTTGCAAGTCGGCGGGGGTTAATGGGGTTGGCTTCCCTTCCGGCCTGAGGGGGGGGGGAGGGAGTTGCTCTCCTGCTTTGCCTGGCAGAAGCCGCCTCTCTTCGCAATTCCCTGCCGGCCTGAGGAGGGGGGGATGGTGTTGAAACCCTGCTTCGTCTGCCCGGAGCTGCCTGTGAACCTCTTGGCTGAGGGCGATCCGCCTCCCTCCCCCAGATTTTTTCCAGGGCTAAACTTTTCTCATCTGCCTGGCGGAGTAGGTCCTGAGCCATCTCCCTTAGTTCCCGTTCTTCTCTTAAGAGCTCCGGAATGACTTTCTTTGGGGAAATTCGACGCCTGGAGACGTTTACCCCACTCATTCCAACCCCTTCAGACCAACGTTTAGGTTTGACTGATTCTTCAGCTGGCAGATTTAGATCTAGGCCAGCCAAACCTTCCATCACTGACCTGATCCCTTCAGATTGAGCAGGAGGATGCGATGCTTCAGCTCCCAAAATTGTTTCAGGCAGGACCTCTACCAACGGAGGCTCCTCTTGTGAAGGGTCCGACATCAGGGCAGGTTTTTGGTTTTGTTGTTTCTCAGCTTAATGTCAGGCCTGTTTCTTCGTTGACTCAGGAAAGACCACACTTAGACATTATTTTGAAATGTTAAGGCTCCTTTTACTAAGTTACGACAACGTACAGACCAAGTAAAGCTGAGAATGAATAGTTTAGGCGCGAACAGAAAGTATTAAGCTTAAGCCCATCCCAATCCCCAAACCCCCCCTGTGCATTGTCCAATATGCAGCCATCTCCAACATCAGGTGGGCAGGTCTTCACCATCCTGGAATGCAGGTCCGTTAAACAGGAGATAACACGAAACATCAACATTGTCCACCAGCAGAACACATTCACCCCAAACCCCCCACCCTCCCCGTTTCCATGGCAGCGAAGCAGGAACTAGCGAGACTGACACATATGGTGAAGATAAATGGTAGATAGATGGATAGATGCATTGATAGATGGATGATAGATGGGTAGATGGATGGATGGATGGATGGATCTATCTATCTATCTATCTATCTATCTATCTATCTATCTATCTATCTATCTATCTATCTATCTATCTATCTATCTATCTATCTATCTATCTATCTATCTATCTATCTATCTATCTATCTATCTATCTATCTATCTATCTATCTATCCATCCATCCATCCATCCATCCATCCATCCATCCATCCATCCATCCATCCATCTATCCATCCATCTATTTCAGGACTTGGCTTTTTCCACCATTGAATTTCATTCAGATTCAGATCCCCCCCACCGCCTGCAGATCTCCTACCAGATGTCTCATGAAGCTGAAATTACAGCCGTTGTTCTGCCTTATTCTGCGCAAATGTTGGAGGGGCCACCTTGGGAAGAAGAGGGCCAGGAACAGCATTCTTGGATGTGTGGGCCAGAAGGGAAGCACGTTCTCCAGAGAGAGATGGACCTCAAAACAATCTTTTGAGCTCTGAGAAGCACGGATGGAAAAACAAAAACAACCGAGCCCGTCTTGGCTCCGCAATCTGGCGTTTCTACAAAAACCCTTGAAAGCTTTTGACATCTCCTGGTCCCCCGTGTCCCGAGATCTCCATGCGAAATGGGGAGATGTGAAATGATGGGGATATTAGAGAGCAATTTAAGCAGACCCACTGCATCCGCATAGAGGCTTATTTTGCTGGCTGGGCTAAAAAGGATTTTGGAGACCGCAAGGCAGCGTCAGGAGGAAACGCAGGGCCAAAATATAACATCATGCGGTTTTCCTCCAGGAAGGTTTTCCTGGCAGAAGATCAGAGCCTGGGGAAGAGTGGGTGCCTCTTTCCCCAGCTAATCTGGCTTGTGTTCATGGCGTCTCCGTAACCTTGCGACTCCTTTTACAAAAGGAACATATGCTCAAGGTTTAACCCTTCTTCCAATCACTGGCTGACGAACCGCACTCAATGTGTAGTCCTCAATGGAACTGCCTCTACATGGAGGGAAGTATGCAGGGGGTTCCTTCCTTCCTTCCTTCCTTCCTTCCTTCCTTCCTTCCTTCCTTCCTTGCACTTTTTCTTCCAACTTTCCTTCCTTCCTTCTTTAAATCCTTCCTTCCTCCCCCTCTCCCTCCCTCCTTCCTTCCTTCTTCCCTGTCTCCCTTCTTCCTTGTTTGTAAGGCATTTGATAAAGTAGACCATAACCTACTACTAGTTAAAGTAGAAGAATGTGGGTTAGACAGCATCACCACCACATGGATTCGTAACTGGCTGACCAACCGCACTCAACGTGTAGTCCTCAATGGAACTGCATCTACGTGGAAGGAAGTATGCAGTGGAGTCGCCCAAGGCTCTGTTTTAGGCCCAGGACTCTTCAACATCTTCATTAATGATCTGGACGAGGGGATAAATGGGGAACTCATCAAATTTGCAGACGACACCAAGCTGGCAGGAATAGCCAACACTCCAGAAGAGAGGCTGAAGATACAGAAGGATCTTGACAGACTTGAACATTGGGCACTATCTAATAAAATGAAATTCAATGGCGAAAAGAGTAAGGTTCTACATTTAGGCAACAAAAACGAAATGCACAGGGACAGTATAGGTGGGACCTTGCTCAATAGCAGTAACTGTGAAAGGGATCTTGGAGTCCTAGTGGACAACCATTGAAATAAGAGCCAGCCATGGGCAGCAGCTGCCAAAAAAGCCAACACAGTTCAAGGCTACATAAATAGAGGGAGAGAATCAAGATCATCTGAAGGGTTAATAACACTTTATAATGCTTTGGGAAGGCCACACTTGGAATCCTGCATCCAGTTTTGGTCACCATGATGTAGAAAAGATGTGGAGACTCAAGAAAGAGTGCAGAGAAGAGCAACCGATGAGGGGACTGGAGATTGAAACAGATGAAGAACAGTTGCAGGAACTGGGGATGTCTAGTTGAATGAAAAGAAGGACTAAGGGTGACATGATAGAAGTGTTCCAATATCTCAGGGGCTGCCCCAAAGAAGAGGGAGTCAAGCCATTCTCCAAAGCACCTGAGGGCAGAACAAGAAGCAATGGGTGGAAACTAATCAAGGAGAGAAGCAACCTAGAAGTAAGAAGGAATTTCCTGACAGTTAGAACAATTAATCAGTGGAACAGAAGTTGCCTCCAGAAGTTGTGACTGCCCCAACCCTAGCAGTCTTTAAGAAGATGTTGGATAGCCATTTGTCTGAAATGGTATAGGGTCTCCTGCTTGAGCAGGGGGTTGGACTAGATGACCTCGAAGGTCCCTTCCAGCTCTATTCTGGCTGACTGATTGATTGTTCAGTGAGTAACACACCTGTAAAGTGAATCTGGCTCCCCCCCACCCCCCCATGGACCTCTCTTGCCAGAAGGTTGCAAAAGGCAATCACGTTACTCTGGAACACTCCAACCGTCATAAAGGCGGGCCATCTTACCAAATGTGTCAAATTTCATCACACTGGGAATGCTGCATCAGTCGTGTGAAAAATGATCGTGAGTTGCTTCTTCAGTGCCGTCGTAACTTCAAATGGTCCCTAAATGAATAACTGCACATTGAGGACTACCTGTCGTGTCTACACAGAAGGAAGCACGGGTGCATTTAGTGGGATTTACTCCCAAGATCCGTCAGGAGGTAGGATTGTGGTTTGCTTGCCTTCTGCATTGTCCTATTCAGTAGTAATTCAATTATCATTCCGTTAGTGGCTAAGATCTGCCTGGAAGGTTTTCTTTATAAATCTCAACTCTCGAAGATCAAATTGCTCCTTTTGAGTGTAGTGGGGTTTTTTTTTTAGTGCCTGCTCATTTCATGTCCTACATTGTGCTCAATTGCGTAACATCCTAAATGGTTGGCAGCCAAGGATCTCATAAAGAGTAGGAATGAAAACTGTATTAAAAAACCAGCTTCCTTCTCCCCTCTCCCCTTCCTCCTTTTATAGAAAAAAATAACAATATTTCCAGCTCGGAATTATTATCTTTTTGTATAAAAAGCGAGGCCAATCTTTAATAATGCGCCTCCACCACAGAATAATTGCAGAGCTGCGAGTAACCTTTGGAAAGAGTATATTTTAATTCACTCTTTGCAACAGAATTGGAACAGAGGGTGTGTGTGTGTGTCCATTTGTGTACTTCTCTCTCTGTCTCTCTCTGTGTTTGTATGTATTTTGGACCACACAATACTCTAGTTCTCATCCATTAACAAAAACAAAGAATTCTGCTTTAAACAAAGCCTCACCTGGGAAATGCCCTTGATATATTTGAGTGCACCATAACCACTCATTAAACAATTGATTTACAAGGAATCTTAATGAACTCGGAGACCATGGCACAATCTTCGGGCTCAAAATTAGCGGCTCCCTCCAGAGTTGAGGCAAGGCAGGAACACTGAGGCAAATTAGAGAAATAAAAATCATTTAGACAAGAATTTCCTGTCCCACCTGAACCTTGTTTGATCATGAACTCTATATGGGTTTGTGTGGAACAACCGATCCTTAAACAAACCAGAATATTCCAATCTAGCACTCTCTAATACATGATATAAAATAGATGCGGAGACTCTGGAAAGAGGGCAGAGAAGAGCAACAAAGAGGATGAGGGGACTGGAGGTTAAAACATATGAAGAACGGTTGCAGGAACTGGGGATGTCTAGTTTAACGAAAAGAAGGACCAGGGGAGACATGATAGCAGTCTTCTAGTATCTCAGAGGGTGCCCCAAAGAAGAGGGAGTCAAGCTATTCTCCAAGGCATCTGAAAGTAGAACAAGAAGCAATGGGTGGAAACTAATCCCTTTGGCTGATACGCTCCCAAAGAGAGGGTCTTCTCAGGGTGCCGTCGGCCGGGCAATGCCGTCTGGCGACACCCAGGGGAAGAGCCTTCTCTGTGGCGGGCCCTGCCCTTTGGAACGACCTACCCCCTGAATTGCGTACCATCTCGGACCTCCGCCTCTTCCGCCAGTGTCTAAAGACACATCTTTTTCAGCAACCCGGCCTAGCCTAACCTCCCGTGGGGACTATTTTTAGATAGTTTTAAATTGGGGATTTTAAATTTGGATTTTAGCATAGGATTATAATGTATGTTTTTAAATTTTGTATTTATTGTTTTGTATGTTTTTAAATTCCTGTGCGGCGCCCTGGGTCCTTTGTGGAGAAGGGCAGGATATAAATGTGATTAAAATAAAAATAAAAAAATAATCAAGGAGAGAAGCTACTTAGAACTGAGGAGAAATTTCCTAACCGTGAGAACAATTACTCAGTGGAACAGAAGTTGCCTCCAGAAGTTGTGAATGCTCCAAACACTGCAAGTCTTTAAGAAGATGTTGGACAATTACTTGACCGGGATGGTAGAAGGTCTCCTGCTTTGAGGAACAGTTGGACTAGAAGACCTCTGGGGTCTCCTTCCAACCCTAGGATTCAAGATGCATTGGTCATTAAAACCCCACGATTCCCAATCAGCGCAACTAAAGAGAGTCCTTCCCTTCCCCTCCATCCAGTCAGAGCTGAAGAAGCTTCTTGGATGAGAAGCGAAATGGCTTCAAACCAAAAAACAAAACAAGAAAGTCCAGCCGTCTCTTGGGAAAAAAGCCTCTTTGGAATAAAGATACTGTATTTCTCCAAAAATAGACAGAGTCTCATTTTCTTTTGACCCCCAGAAATAAGCGCTTGGTCCTATTTTCGGGGAGGTCTTACTATTTTTGAGGTGCAGGAGGCAGTGAGTGTGGTCACCTCAGGGCCGCTGCTGTGTTGCAATATTTTCTGGGGGGGTCTTATTTTACTGCATACGCTCCAAAGCCCGATTGGGCTTATTATCTCAGGACAGAGGTGGGTTCCTCCTGGTTCGGACTGGTTTGGCTGAGTAGGAAGTAACTCGACCTGCCACATCCCTAAACTGGCATCGCCGTCTTCATTTCACGCCCAGAACAATCTTCATTGCAAACATTTGATTTGTTTCCTTTTCTAATGTCCTGCCCATGCGCAGACCTTTTTAGCTGCAAAGGGGCATGCACGCAGAGCGCATGTTTGGCCTGGGCACAAACGAAGTGCATGCAACGAAGTGTGCGCCTAATCAGTAGTAAGGTCGGTAGCAACACACCCCTGTCTGGGGAGGTCTTGTTTTCAGGGAAACAGCGTAGTTGGGGATTATACAAGTGTGTGTGTGTGAAAGAGAGAGAGAGAGAGAGAGAGAGAGAGAGAGAGAGAGAGAGAGAGAGAGAGAGAGAGAGAGAGAGAGAGAGAGAGAGAGAGAGAGAGAGAAACCAACCTGAGGGTCTCAGCTTGAGGCAGGCTGGAGTCGTTCTTACATTGCAATGCAATGCAATGCAATGCAATGCAATGCAATAGCAGAGTTGGAAGGGACCCTGGAGGTCTTCTAGTCCAACCCCTGCCTAGGCAGGAAACCCTACACCGTTTCAGACAAATGGCTATCCAACATCTTCTTAAAGACTTCCAGTGTTGGAGCATTCACAACTTCTGGAGGCAACTTCTGTTCCACTGATTAATTGTTCTCACTGCCAGGAAATTCCTCCTTAGTTCTAAGTTGCTTCTCTCCTTGATTAGTTTTCACCCATTGCTTCTTGTTCTGCCCTCAGGTGCTTTGGAGAATAGTTTGACTCCCTCTTCTTGGTGGCAACCCTTGAGATTCTTGGGAATGATGATGGGCAAATAACGTGGGCTTGTATAGGGCAGTTTCCTCTAACTTGGCCATTCCAGAGGTGACGTTTACAGCTGTTGTTTCTCTCCAGATGGGAAATTGGCTGGTGGGGGGATGGGAAATTCACAGGAATTCTCAGGCATGAGTGGCCACGAAAGCCTCTTGGGGAAATGATGTCCGTCATTGACATTCATAGGAGGGGTTGGGCCGGCTTCATAAAACCTTCATCACGTTTTCATATTACACCAGTTTGGCGCAATGGGAAAAGCAATTTATAGCCACAGCTGAACAGGCACGAGGCCAGGTGGATGGGGTGGGTGGGAGGTCAGGAGCCTGCATGGAGGAAGGAGGTGAGTGACCATGGATGGGGCAGGGCCTGGAAAAGAGCCTTCTGGGGGCTTCCCACACAGTCATGTCCCTGCGGCTTGGAGAAGGGGGCATGAGCTCCCTTCGAGAAATATCCATTGGGTTCTGTTCCAAGCGGGGAGAAAGACCCTGGAAACATGGAGGCTGGTTGGAAAGATGGTTTCATGGTGGACAGAGCCCCATGGGTTGGAGGTCCTGGTGCAGCTGACCACAGGGAGTGGAGAGCGAGGGTTATCTATACGCTCTCTTGGGCCTGCCCTTGCCCTTGAGCTTCCTGTTCCTGTAGCAAGGGCATGCATTTTATTGGATGTAGTCAGATTCCCATACGGGGCCATGTGGGGGTCATGCTTGCCTGAGATACGGTTGGTTGAAGTTTGGACTCTGGTGAAATAGCCTTCAGAGATTTGGTAATGCAGTGAGATCTGCTGCTGGAGAATCCTGCGACGTCCTGGAGGGTCATGTCTTAATCCCATCATCTTCTAGCTCAGGGTTTCTCAACCTTGGCGAGTTTAAGACGAGTGAACTTCAACTCCCAGCATTCCCCAGCCAGCATCTTTGCTTCCCTCCTTTCTTTCCTTTTCTTCTATCCTTTTCCTTCCTTTTTCCTTCTTTCTTTTCTTTTTTCCTTTCTTCCCTTCCATTCTTACTCTTTCCTTCCTTCTTTCTTTTCTTGCTTCCATCCTTCCTCCTTTTAGTCTTTCCTTCCTTTTCCTTCCTTTTCTCCTTCATTCCTTTCTTCCTCCCCTTCCTCCTTGCTTTCTTCTTTCCTTACTTCTACCTTTTATTTATTTATTTATTTATTTATTTATTTATTTATTTATTTATTTATTTATTTATTTATTTATTTATTTATTTATTTATTTATTTATTTATTTATCCTATTTATACCCCACCCTTCTCCTAAAAAAGGACCCAGGGCGGAGCACAGGTAGTTTTCTTCCTTCTCTCTTTCTCTCTCTTTCCTTCTTGCCACCTTTTCTTTCTTTCTTTCTTTCTTTCTTTCTTTCTTTCTTTCTTTCTTTCTTTCTTTCTTTCTTTCTTTCTTTCTTTCTTTCTTTCTTTCTTTCCCTTCCACCTTTTTTTCCTTCTTTCCTTCTTCCTTTCCATCCTTCCTTCCCTTCCTTCCCTTCATCTTCCCTCTCTTCCTTGTCTTCCTCATTAAGTCCACTCGTCTTAAAGTCGCCAAGGTTGAGAAACACTGGTCTAGCTGGAGGTCTTTTCCCTTGTAGATAGGCTGGCCCAGTCCTTCTCCATGGGCAGCAAATATCAGCTGAGGGCAGGGAGCTGAAGCTCGGAGTTTCTGTCTCCCTTAAGGTTTTTTATTTCTCTTCCAGGGGAAATATTTCATCCTGCCTTTTGAAATATTTCTGGAAATATTTCATTCTTTGTAGGAGGGGAGACTTCCCTCACTCCCACCCCAGTCCAGTTGGAAGAAGGAACCTGTAGCCTCCTGGGTGCAGGATGGGGCAATTGAACATGGCTGTCTTAAATGCCCACTTCATCCCACCCACCCCCATAGCTGACCACCCCTCCTGACTTAGCTGGCTTTCTTTGAGGCTACTGCCATCCCGCCACTGGTCTGCTGGCATTCTTCCCCAACAACTCCAGCCAGTTTGGATTTTGGTGAGTAGGGGTGTAGTAGTGAGTAATGGTACATATTGTAGGGAGCTTGAGTTCTTCAGATTTACTGGGGAATGCCATTGCTATAAAGGTTAAAGAAGAGAGGGAAGAAAAGGAAGAAGGGAGGAAAATGAAGAAAGGAGGAAGGGAAGGAAGGAATGAAAGAGAAAAGGAAGAGAGGGAAGATGAAGGGAAGGAAGGATGGAAAGGAAGAAGGAAAGAAGGAAGAAAAGGTGGAAGGGAAAGAAAGAAAGAAAGAAAAGGTGGCAAGAAGGAAAGAGAGAGAAAGAGAGAAGGAAGAAAAGGTAGAAGTAAGGCAAGAAGAAAGCAAGGAGGAAGGGGAGGAAGAGAGGAAGGAAGGAGAAAGGGAAGGAAAAGGAAGGAAAGAAGAAAAGGAGGAAGGATGGAAGCAAGAAAAGAAAGACGGAAGGAAAGAGTAAGGATGGAAGGGAAGAAAGAAAAAAGGAAAAGAAAGAAGGAAAAAGTGAGGAAAAAGGTAGAAGAAAAAGAAAGAAAGGAGGGAAGCGAAGAAAGAAAGAAAGAAAGAAAGAAAGAAGGAAAGAAAGAAAGAAAGAAAGAAAGAAAGAAGGAAGGAAGGAAGGAAGGAAAGAAAGAAAGAAAATAAGGGCAAACGTCAGCCAGTGTCTACCCACTAAGTAGATCAGACCGGATCTCACCTGTAAAGGAAGAGCAGAGTTACCTTTGATTGAGATCAGCTATAATAGTACAATCTTCAAAGGCTGATTGTGCTCCCCCCCCCCCACTTATACTCCTGGGAATCAGGGGGGCATCTTGTCTGAGCTTCTTCAAATTTCTCAGGACTTTCAAATGTTTCCCTCTCCTTTGCCAAAGATAATGTCTTTCCATCCAGGCCACTTTCCTTACTCTCTACAGCAGGGGTCTCCAACCTTTGCAACTTTAAGTCTGAAGGACTTCAGCTCCCAGACTTCTCCAGCCAGCAAAGCTTATTATGTATACACCCACATAGCAAAGCTGGCTGGAGAAGTCTGGGAGCTGAACTCCTTCAGACTTAAAGTTGCCAAGGTTGGGGACCCCTGCTCTACAGGAAGCCCCTTCCACTATGTTGGGAAGACTGTTCCATACCTACGTCCATGAGACCACAGGAGGGACCGTTCCCTCTGTCACAGTCTACGCACCTGGCAACATCTATTTGACTTTGGTCGATCTCAGAGGCTGATGAGGTTCAGGCTTGGTTTGCACAGGTAGTCCTCAAGTTAACAAAGGATTCATTTAGTGACGAAAGTTACAACTGTACTGCAAAAAGCGACTTAGAACAGAAAAGCAGAGTTGGAAGGGACCTTGGAGGCCTTCTAGTCCAGCCCCCTGCTTAGGCAGGGACCCCTACACCACTTCAGACAAATGGGTCTCCAACATCCTCTTAAAGACTTCCAGTGTTGGGGCATTCACAATTTCTGGAGGCAAGCGATATTCTGATTAACCTTCTGACAACCGAAGTCTATGGGGAAACCAGATTCACTTAATAACAGTGTGGCTGTCTTAACAACTGCAGTGATTCACGCAACGGTTGCAGCAAGAAAGGTCGTAAAAGAGGGCAAAACTCACTTAACAGCTTTCTCACTTAGCAACGGACATTGCAGCTGTAGGTGGAGGATCACCCGTACTTCGTTAGAAGGCCCATCTGGTCCTCCGTTTATGATGGAGGAAATAAAATTCAGAAGAAGGCAAGCTTACTCCTATTAAACAGCCAAGGAGATGACATGGATGCAACCATTAACAGACCACATTCATTAAAGGGGATACTTAATTTTTGACCAATCTTCAACCATCTTTTCTCATTTTCTCACCGGCTGACGTCGCTCTATTTTAGATGTTGCCCTTGAATTCCCAGGTATGAATTGGGCTGCAGAAACCTCAGGTTACCGTGATCTCATCTGTGCACCTTAATATTTTAAAACCCCATTATCTGCACATTGGCCAAGGTAACTCAGGTGTTGACCTTAATTATGGAAGCTCGTTTGATACATTTGGACCAATTATGGTCTCTTGACCTCACCAATATATCAAGGAATATCAAGTTCAGAACATCCCTTGTTAGTAAAAGGCACGCAATTTCTAGATGGTTGGGTAAGAATGGGTAAGTAGACTTTGGGTGAGGTTACCCTGGCTTGCAAAGATGAACTGAAGAAGCTTCTTGGATGAGAAGCGAAACATCTTTAAAGAAAAACCGGGAAGTCCAGTTGCCTCTTGAAAAAGCACCTTTGGGACAAAGATCAGCCTATCAAAAGAACAGAATAACAGAACAACACTGTCAGAAGGGGCCTTGGAGATCTTCTAGTCCAACCCCCTGCTCAAGCAGGAGACCCTGTACAATTCTGGACAAATGGCTGTCCAGTCTCTTCTTGAAAGCCTCCAGTGATGGAGCACCCACAACTTCTGGAGGCAAGTTGTTCTACTGGTTAATTGCTCTGTTGTTGTTGTTAGTTGAGAAGTTGTGTCCGACCCATCGTGGCCCCATGGACAATGTTCCTCCAGGCCTTCCTGTCTTCCACCATCCTCTGGAGTCCATTGAAGCTCATGCTGACTGCTTTGGTGACTCCATCCAGCCTCCTCCTCTGCCATCCCCTTCTTCTTTTGCCCTCCATCTTTCCCAGCATGAGGCTCTTCTCCAGGGAGTCCTTCTTCCTTCTCATCAGGTGGCCAAAGTCTTTGAGTTTCACCTTCAGGATCTGGCCTTCTAAAGAGCAGTCAGGGTGGATCTCCTCTAGGACTGACCGGTTGGATGGCCTTGCAGTCCAAAGGATTCAATGCAGACGTCTTCTCTGACCCATTGTGACCCCATGAACAATGTTCCTCCAGGCCTTCCTGTCTTCCACCATCCTCTGGAGTCCATTGAAGCTCACGCTGACTGCTTTGGTGACTCCATTCAGCCCCTTCCTTCTCTGCTGTCCCCTTCTTCTTCTTTGGCCCTCCGTCTTACCCAGCATGAGGCTCTTCTCCAGGGAGTCCTTCTTCCTTCTCCTTAGGTGGCCAAAGTCTTTGAGTTTCATCTTCAGGATCTGGCCTTCTAAAGAGCAGCCAGGGTGGATCTCCTCTAGGACTGACTGGTTGGATGCCCCTGCAGTCCAAGGGTCTCAATGCATGCATCTTCTTCTCCAGCCCCAGAGTCCAAAGGCCTCCATTCTTTGGCGCTCAGCCTTCCTCATGCTCCAACCTTCACAGCCATCCATGGCAACTGGGGAAACCATCGCCTTGACTATGCATCCTTTTGTTAGCTGGGTGCTCTAACTGTCCGGAAATTTCTCCTTAGTTCTAGGTTGCTTTTCTCCTTGATTAGTTTCCATCCATTGCAAATCCAACAAATAAATAAAACGAATGAACGATTGAACTATGGATGAGTATGCCTATGAAATTAGGAGAAAGGAGAAGAATATTGTGAGTGGAGATGGCTTGATCTTGAAGGAGAGCAGCTGTTGGGTGCAGGCAGAGAAGCGAAGGCCCACGTTTACAGACGATGGAAAGAGCCACGATAAATACAAGCTTTTTGGGTCATTGACGTGGTTTCTGGGGTTTATGAAAAATAAGAATTGATAGCAACAGTGAGCGACGGGTGAGTAGAAATGATAAACGTTCTGGGGAAAACATTGGGAGGGAAATTGAGCCCCCTCCTGAATAAACGGGATCCAGGAGGGAAAAAATATTTGGCGAAGACACCAGAATGGATTGAATGAGTTGGAGAGAACGCAAGACCAAATGTGTGGTTCAGAAACCCACGAAGGAATGCAAACGGTCAACATCTGGTTTGAACAAGGCTTGTTTTGTCAGAGTTTGTGGCAGAAAAAAAACCACACCCAGCAAGCAGACACAGATAACTGATTCAGCAGGATTCACTAGCTTCTTTATAGACATAATAACACACAAATCAATGTACAATACCAACAGCAGATTCTCCCAATGTGGTAGAGAGGAGAGATTGTAAGCAGGTTCAAACACAGAGAGCAGACTATAAAGAGAAGGAATGTCTTTGAGTTCTTTGAGTTCGGAGCTAAGCCACACCCAGACTCCAAACTGTTTCAGCTCCCATTGGCTGACCTTGTTACTAAGCCTTATTCATTGGCTGATCATGTTACCAGGTCTCTGCCGGTTCATGAATATTTTGACAAGTTTCTACTTCACGGTTTTGGCTTCCACTGATTGATACGGCGATTCTGAACTTGTTGAATGAGGGCCCCGGGTGGGGTTAATATTTGTAAGGCTGGTAGTGGGGTGTTGTAGGCTGTGAAAGGAAGGCAAGGAAGACATAAGGAGTCAAGAGAAGAACGGGTGAATCTCAGAGCAGCGTATCTCATTATTTGTCCAAATGGCTGGAGAGAAGGATGGATGGAAGTTTTCAAAGCATTCAATGAATGCAGAATTACAGAGTTGGAAGGGACCTTGGAGGTCTTCTAGTCCAACCCCCTGCTCTTGCAGGAGACCCTCTACCATTCCAGACCAATGTTTGCACAATCTCTTCTTGAAAACTTCCAGTGAAGGCAAGCTATTCCACTGGTTAATTGTCCTCACTGTTAGGAAGTTTCTCCTTAGTTCCAAGTTGCTTCTCTCCTTGATGAGTTTCCGTTAGTTGCTTCTTGTCCTGCCTTCAAATTATTTGGAGAATAGGTTGACTCCCTCTTCTTTGGGGCAGCCAGTCAAATATTGGAAGATTGGTATCATGTCTCCCCTAGTCCTTCAACCGTTCTTCATATGTTTGCCTTCAGAAGTTGTGGGAGCTCTATCACTGGAAGCTTTCAAGAAAAGACTGGACTGCCAACTGTCAGAAAATGGTGTAGGGTCTCCTGCTTGGGCGGGGGGTTGGACTAGATGACCTACCAGGTCCCTTCCAACTCTTGTTATTCTGTTCTGTTGACCCTCCAGTCCCCTTGTCCTCTTGGTTGCTCTTCTCTGCACTCTTTCTAGAGTCTCCACATCTTTTCTACATCGTGGCGATCAAAACTGGAAGCAGAATTCCAAGTGTGGCCTTCCCAAGGCCTTATAAAGTGGTATCAACACTTCATGTGATCTAGATTCTGTTCCACCTGGATGAAGTCTGAATCAATGTCTGGGGAATGTCTCTGGCAGGTTCCAAGATTCTGTATTTGCAGACCAATAAACGAATAGTTTGTAAAACTAGGTCCAAAAAATTGGCTCAAGAAATTCGAACAAAATTTTCAAACTGACTGTGAATGAGTTTGCAAAACCTGGGGACATGTTTTGCGGTGGGTGAAGGTTTGATGTGAAGGATGGAGAATTTGGGAAACTGGGCAAAACAGCTTCGTTTTGATATTAAAGGCTGATTCAAATGCTGTTCCTCAGGTGGGAATCTGTCAGGGTTCCAAAGAGCACCCAAACTTAAATCAGAGTCCGAGGCAAAGGATTCCTCAAAGTTCCCATTGATGAAGAGAGCCATCTTGGCCCATCTGGGAAAATCCCGAATCTGAACACTTCCCAGTTTTCCCCACCCAGTTGAAAGTCCAAGATCTTTCCTCCCCCACACCCACCAGTCCATCCCATGGTCCAATCTTCCACTGCCACGCTGGCAGCTTCCACCCATCCATTTCTGGTCAGGTACAGAGGTTCAAAGACAAAGAATGACCTTGGCTTTCTAGAAAGGAATGTTGTTATGGCTACCTATCATTTAACTCCATACAATCCTCCCTCCCATTTTCCCATCATAGAAAAGGCATAGCAGAAGAATAGAAAGTGTGGCAGGACAAAGAGCCAAAAGAAAAGATGGCTGCAGGCCTAACAAAACTTTAGGAAGCCTTTCTAAATTTCTAGATTAAGCGGTAGAAAGACAATCTCTCTCCCGCTGTTCGGGCCTGGCGGGAAACCTCCTTGGAATACGACACAACCGAGCATCGCTGCGATTCTTCAATCGCCAAACCCCCCTCTTTCAACAGGCAGCTAAGACAGGCGTTGGGAAAATCAGCCCACTGAGCTCTAAAAGGAAGGGAGCAAACGTTGGCCTTGAATACAAGCCAGCCCTATCATCTTTACAAGCTAATTGGTTGCCCAACCAAAAGTAGCATGTTTTGTTGCAATGGTAACCATGATCCTTCTCGGCTGCGGCTTCATCAGAGAATGACCCCAATCAGCTCGGCTCACCCCAGACCTTGCCTAGAGAATAATAAAGCAAGCATCAATAAAGCCAGTTAACCCACATCTCGCTTTCTTTTTAACAAAAGCAGAGGAGATCGGGGTGGCCTTCGGAGACGGCGGTTCCAGCTCTGCTCGCAGGAGAAAGTGGAATGGTTTATGCCTGTTTCACCCAAAATAAGCCCTTCCCGGATAATAAGCTCAATTATGCTTTTGAGCCCATACACTAAAATAAGTCCTCCCTGAAAATACGGCAGCAATACAGAAGCAGCAATTTGTATAATCCCCAACTACCCTGTTTTCCTGAAAATAAGACCTCCTCAGACAAGGGTGGGTTGTTACATCCCGACTTGACTACTGTAATGCTCTCTACATGGGGCTCCCCTTGAGGTGCACTCAAAAGCTACAGCTAGTCCAGAATACGGCCACGCGGGTGATTACGGGCGCCTCTAGATGCTCCCATATAACACCGATCCTGCGCGAGCTGCACTGGCTTCCTGTGGCCTTTCGAGTGCGCTTCAAGGTTTTGACAACCATCTTTAAAGTGCTCCATGACTTGGGACCTAGTTATATGCGAGACCGCCTCCTGCCCCATACATCCCTTCGGCCGATCCGCTCCCACAGAGAGGGCCTTCTCAGGGTACCGTCGGCCGGGCAATGCCGGTTGGCGACACCCAGGGGAAGGGCCTTCTCTGTGGCGGGCTCTGCCCTTTGGAACGACTTGCCCCCCGAATTACGCACCATCTCAGACCTCCGCCTCTTCCGCAAGTGTCTTAAGACACACCTTTTCCATCAAGCCGGCCTAGCGTAACCTCCCGTTGTGACTGCTCTTAGTTAGTTTTAATTTGGGGGATTTTAATCGATTTTAGCACAGGGTAGGAATTTAATATGTTTTTAAATTTTGTATTTTGTAATATTTGTTATGTTGTAAATTTCCTGTGCGCCGCCCTGGGTCCTTTTGGAGAAGGTGCGGGGTATAAATTTAAATAAATTAAATTAAATTAAATTAAATTATTACTGCTGGTTCGGCACGCCAAAAACATTTCGCATGCATCCTTTGCTCGACCAAAGGCCAAACGTGCGCTCTGCACCAGTGCTCATTTGCAGCTAAAAAGGTCAGGGCATGTGCAGAACATTAGAAAAGGAAAAAAAGAAAATCAAATTTTTGCAATGGAGATTGTTCTGCTCATGCGCAGAACCAAAAATCAAGATGGCGGTGCTGACATTAGATCCGATTCGGAGGTGGGGGGGCAGGCCAAGTTGCTATCTACTCAGCCAAACTGGTCTGAACTGGTAGGAACCCAGCTCTGTCCCCAGGTATTAAGCCCAACTGGCTTTGGAGCGCATGTGGTAAAATTAGCCCTCCCTTGAAAATAACGCCTTCCAGAAAATATTGCAAAAGAGCAGCAGTTCTGAGGTGACCACACTCGTCGCCTCCAGCACCTCAAAAATAATAATAAGACCTTCCCGAAAATAAGGACAAGCGCTTATTTCAGGGGTCAGAACCAGGGGTGGGTTTCAAATTTTTTAGAACCTACTCTGTAGGTGTGGCCTATTTTGTGGGCGTGGCTTGGCAGTCATGTGACAGGGTGGGAGTGGCCACCTTTTAAAATGTGGTGAAACTCATTTAACAACGCTCTTGCTTAGCAACCAAAATTTTGGACTCAATTGTGATGATAAATTCTTTCTTTCTTTCTTTCTTTCTTTCTTTCTTTCTTTCTTTCTTTCTTTCTTTCTTTCTTTCTTTCTTTCTTTCTTTCTTTCTTTCTTTCTTCCTTCCTTCCTTCCTTCCTTCCTTCCTTCCTTCCTTCACGTTCCTTTCCTTCCCTTCCCGTTGGGTCACTGGCAGCAGCGGGCCAGATTTACTTCCAGGTACACCGGTGGAACCCCCTCTCACCGGTTCTCTAAATTTCACCAACCGGCTCTCGCGAGTAGGTGCGAGCCTGCAGAAACCCACCACTGAGTCAAAAGAAAATAAGAGCCTGACTTAATTTCGGGGAAACACAGGTAGGTAATCCTTGACTTATGACAAAGCCATCTGGCTGACTTTGGGCCAATCACCAGGAGATGGTGAGTTCAAGAGAAGAGAATATTTGCGGCTCGGGGTTAAAATTTGTGGTCCTTTGTGGTCTCTGAGCTTGGTTGTTTCCTTGCAGACGTCTCGTGACTCAAGTAGGTAACATCATCAGGGCTAAAAGGGAGAAGGGGTTGTTGGGGGGGGGAAGGAGGAGGAGGAGGACTGTAGGGTCATGGTTTAGTGGTTTTCTTCTAGATGTTTCCTGACCCAACTAGGTAATGCCATCAGTCCTAGAAGGAGGAGGGGTTGTGGAGAGGGGGAGGAGGGGGAGGAGGAGGAAGAGGAGGACTGTGGGGTCCTTGGTGGCCTCTGAGCGTTGTTTCCTTGCAGACCTTTCATGGCCCAACTAGGTAAGGTCATCCATGCTAGCAGAGGGGATATTTCTTAGTGGTGGCCCAAAGATACATTTTCAAGAGGCAAGTTTTTTTTTCCTTTGAAGATGTTTCACTTCTCATCTTTAATTCAATACAATACAATAGCAGAGTTGGAAGGGACCTTGGAGGTCATCTAGCCCAACCCCCTGCCTAGGCAGGAAGCCCTATACCACTTCAGACAAACGACTATCCAGCATCCTCTTAAAGACTTCCAGAGTTGGGGCATTCACAACTTCTGGAGGCAACTTCTGTTCCACTGATTAATTGTTCTCACCGTCAGGAAATTCCTCCTCAGTTCTAAGTTGCTTCTCTCCTTGATTCGTTTCCACCCATTGCTTGACTCCCTCTTCTTTGGGGCAACCCCTGAGATATTGGAAGACAGTCTAACCTGTCTCCCCTAGTCCTTCTCTTCATTAGACTAAACCTACCCAGTTCCTGCAACCTTTCTTTCTTTCTTTCTTTCTTTCTTTCTTTCTTTCTTTCTTTCTTTCTTTCTTTCTTTCTTTCTTTCTTTCTTTCTTTCTTTCTCTTTCTTCCTCTTTCGCGCCTCATCCTTCTTTAGCTTCTTGGATGAGAAGCAAAACGTCTTCAAAAAAAAGCCAGTTGATTCTTGAAAAAGCACCTTTGCGACAACCATGACCTGGATGGCTGGAAAGCTCCATAGACACTTACCCAGTTGTGTATAAGAAAAGCACCCAACTCAAGAGTGCCTAAGCGCCTCGTAGTTCTCTTCCTCCTCCTCCTCCCTCCCTCTCTTTCTTCCTCCTCCCTCCTCCTGTTCTCCAAACACCCTGCTTTCTTCTAGCACTGATGATGTTACCTAGTAAGTGTCAGGCCTGCAGCCCTCTTATCCTTTGGATCTCTGGCCTGCCACACTTTCTATTCTTCTGCTAGGCCTTTTCTATGGTGGGAAAATGGGAGGAAGGGATTGTATGGAGTTAGAGGATATGCAGCCATAACAACATTCTTTCTAGAAAGCCAAGGTCATCCTTTGTCTTTGCACCTCTGCACATGACTGGAACTGGATGGGTGGAATAAAATTAAACCACAAAGCTCCATACACCGAAGACCACCAGCACCACCTCCTCCTCCTCTCCACACCACCTGTCTTCTAACACTGATGATGTTCCCTAGTTGGGTCATGAAACATCTGCAAGAAACCCACTCTGCTCAGAGAGCACCCAGGACCTCCTCCTCCTCCTGCGCCTGCTCCTCCTCTCCACCCCCCGCTTCCTTCTACCGCTGTTGATGTTACCTAGTTGGGTAACATCAAAAGCCGGCGAGGGTTTTAGGAGCTGGAAACAGTCTGTCCTTCTTTCGGTTCGGCCACCATCTGCCCTCCTTGCGTGAGAGGTCACCAACCCGAAGCTCCAGGCACATCGGCCCTCTCCTG
The DNA here is from genome assembly GCA_039707465.1 of Rhabdophis nuchalis. Classification (NCBI taxonomy): domain Eukaryota; kingdom Metazoa; phylum Chordata; class Lepidosauria; order Squamata; family Natricidae; genus Rhabdophis; species Rhabdophis nuchalis. The sequence goes on from CM077644.1 coordinate 247,928,884, forward strand.
CCTGTCCTTTCCAGCACCTGGCTGGGCCACCTGGATTTCCACCTTGCTCTTTTGATCTCCCACCTTTGGGGCTCAGCTCTGGCACAGCAACACCGCAAGAGCCTCCCTCCTCCACACCACCAGCTGTCCACATAATCTGGCTTCACCTCTCTTAGGGGTGAGTCACCACAACGGAGCACTGGGCAGCCGGCCGAGTTGGCAGATGGTTTCGGGCTTCAAAGAGGAGAAGGAACAAAGCCGGCCTCCTCGGTTGTCCTCCCAATGGTCAGTCGTGGCCAGGAAGCGGTTTTGCCTTCAACATCCCAAAGTTGAGCTGCACTTTCTTTTTCTATCATAAAGGTTTTTTATTTTTAGTTTTTCCCTTTCACGTCCATTCACAAATATACATTCTTATAGATACTATTAATGTCTATCTATTAACTATTAATATTTGTCACTGTCTTCTTACAAATATAAAAAAGACAGATGGTGAGTTCTAGTTTCACTTTAACCATGGGAGCTGGCGAAGGTGAGTTCTAGTCCCGCCTTAGGCAAGAAAGTCACCTGGGTGACTTTGGGCCAATCACTAGGTGACAGCGAGTTCTAGTCCCGCTTTAGACATGAAAGACTGCTGGGTGAGCTTTGGATCAATCACCAGGAGAAGGTGAGTTCTAGTCCCGCCTTAGACATGAAAGACAGCTGGGTGAGCTTTGGGCCAGTCACTAGGTGACAGCGAGTTCTAGTTCTGCCTTAGATGTCAAAGACAGCTGGGTGAGCTTTGGATCAATCACCAGGAGAAGGTGAGTTCTAGTTCCCCCTTAGGCAAGAAAGTCATCTGGGTGACTTTGGGCCAATCACTAGGTGACAGCGAGTTCTAGTCCCGCCTTAGACATGAAAGACAGCTGGGTGAGCTTTGGATCAATCACCAGGAGAAGGTGAGTTCTAATCCTGCCTTAGCCATGAAGGTCAGCTAGCTGAACCTGGGACAATCCCTCTCTCTCAGCCCACCCCACCTCGTAGGGTTGTTGTTCTGAGGGAAAATAGGAGGAGGAAGCTGGGTTGGATACCTTCACTGCCTTATTTCTAAAAATAACAAAAAATATATGGGCTATAAATAAAGAACTTCATAAAGAACCGAGATTTCTGGGCCGGTCAACCCATTCCCAATGGCTCAGATTAAGGAAAACGACCAAAAAAAAAAACCCCCAGAGAGAGTGGATCCTCTGCCCCAGGGGTGGGTTTTTCCCGGCGGTACGTGCGTGCATGCACATTGGCACAAAAATAGGCAAAACATTAAAAAAAGGAGAAAAAAGATGTAAGTTTGTGTAATTACAATTGTTCTACGCAGAACCGGAAATCAAGATGGCGGCCCCGTAGGAGAATGGGTTCAGGGGCGTGGCCAGCCTGGGTCGCTGCTGGTTCCCGTGACCCAGGCCGCCAAATCACTACCAGTTTGGCTGAACCGGTCCGCACAGGTAGAAATACACCTCTGCTTCTACCCTGAGTAAATCCATCTAATAGAGCAGGGGTGTCCAACCTTTGCAACTTTAAGTCTGAAGGACTTCAGCTCCCAGACTTCTCCAGCCGGCTTTGCTATGTGGCTTTATACATAATAAGCTTTGCTGGCTGGAGAATTCTGGGAGCTGAAGTCCTTCAGACTTAAAGTTGCAAAGGTTGGAGACCCCTGTAATAGAGGTCTACGTCACTGCCCAGAGTTGCTTTACTTCAATGAATGAATGAATGAATGAATGGATGGATGGATGGATGGATGGATGGATGAATACTATCCCTTACTTTTCCAATGTTATTGTCCTCTTTCCATGCTCCTAGGCTTGTGCTGTCTGTCTTTTTTCCTCCTAGCCTTGGGACAGTCAATTTACGCGGTCTCATTCTTCCAACCTTACTTAATGCAGAGTTTGGAGGTTCCATTTATGTGTTGCTGCCAGAACGAGAGCTGCAGTTGAAGCCAGTCTAGGAAGGGAAGGGAAGGGCTCTTCCAGGGAGAGGAGAAGCCATCGGGAGGCCAAGAAATGAAGGTGTCAGTGTGCAAAGGGAGGAGGAGTGTGAGAGCACCTTTTTTTTGAACTAGCAGGTTTTATGAAGAAATTCATCTGAATTTTGGCAATCAGAGGCTAAGAAGGTTCTTCTACAATGCCTGCACCTTTCTTTCTTTCCTTCTTTCTTTCTTTCTTTCTTTCTTTCTTTCTTTCTTTCTTTCTTTCTTTCTTTCTTTCTTTCCCTCCATCCTTCCTTCCTTCCTTTCCTCCCTCCCCTCCCTCCCTCCATCAATTTCTTTCTTTCTTTCTTTCTTTCTTTCTTTCTTTCTTTCTTTCTTTCTTTCTTTCTTTCTTTCCTTCCTTCCTTCCTTCCTTCCTTCCTTCCTACCCTCTTTCTTTCTTTCTTTCCCTCCTTCCTTCCTTTCCTCCCTTCCCTCCCTCCCTCCCTCTCCCTCCCTCCCTCCCTCTCCCTCTCTCTCTCTTTCTTTCTTTCCTTCCTTCCTTCCTTCCCTCCCTCCCTCCTTCTTTCTTTCCTTCCTTCCTTCCTCCCTGCCTGCCTTCCTTCCTTCCTTCCCTTCCTCCCCTCCCTCTTTCTTTCTTTCTTTCTTTCTTTCTTTCTTTCTTTCTTTCTTTCTTTCTTTCTTTCTTTCTTTCTTTCTTTCTTTCTTTCTTCCTTCCTTTCTTTCTTTCTTTCCTCCCTTCCTTCCTTCCTCCCCTCCCTCCCTCCCTCCCTCTTTCTTTCTTTCTTTCTTTCCTTCCTTCCTTCCTTCCTTCCTTCCTACCCTCCCTCCCTCCCTCCCTCCCTCCCTCCCTCCCTCCCTCCCTCCCTCCCTCCCTCCCTCCCTCCCTCCCTCCCTCTCTCTCTTTCTTTCTTTCTTTCTTTCTTTCTTTCTTTCTTTTCTCCAAAGAACCTGAAGGCCAGACAAGGAAGAATGGATGGAAACTGACCAAGGAGAGAGGCAACCTGTAATTAAGGAGGAATTTCCTGACAGTGAGAACAATCCACCCATGGAAGAGAAGTTGCCTTCAGAAGTGGTGGGAGCTTCATCCCTGGAGGCTTCCAAGAAGAGACTGGGCTGCCATCGGTCAGAAACGGTGGAGGGTCCCCTGCTTGGAAGTGGGGGTTGGACTAGATGACCTATAAGGTCCCTTCCAACTCTGTTAATCTGTTAGCCTTAGGGTGTAGCAGAAAATGAAAGCTTGGGTGGGGCTGAGCAACACCTGTGTGGCAGGTGGGTCTTCTCCACTGCAGAACCTTTCTTGGACTTCTGATGAAGAAAGCTCAGGTGGACGTCAATCAATCAGAGCTGCTTTGGGATTCCAGTTGTGCCTCAGTTTAGAGCTTGCCCTTAACTTTCTCCTCCTGCCCCCTTCCATGATCCTTGCAGTTCCTCTGAAGGAAGAGTGCCCAGGTGAACCCCAAAATGTGGCTTTCTTTTAAAAAGCTAAAGGAAAAGGAGGTGATAGGAAGGGCAGGAGAAAGAATAGAGAGATACGCTGGCTGGGTTTCTTTGCACATTGTTGACGGTATTTTGAGTTTAAAATGATGTTAGCAGCTCAGAGTCACCCAGTGAGATGGGTGGTCTTCTGAATTGAACGACAGACAGACAGACAAGGCAGGCAGATGGAAATCTCGTAGTTCTAGTTAGGCAATGGCTAAAATACTCCAATCAAGGAGCGACCAATTCAGACAAACAATCAAGCAGTAAAAACAGCCTAATCAAGGAACTACCAAGACCAAGGCCACGCCCAGCAACACTGACATGGCAAGCCCACCAGTAGATAAACAGACAGCAAACTCCCACTAGCACTGATGATGTTACCCAGTGGGGGAATGAAACATCTTCAGAAAATAACCAGGCTCAGAGATCACCAAGGAACCCACAGTCCTCCCTCTTCCTCCTCCTCCAACCTCTCTCCCTTCTAGCACTGATGGTGTTACCTAGTTGGGTAATGAAACATCTGCAAGAAAACAACTCAAGTTTAGAGAGCATCAAAGATGCCACAGCTGTCCTCCTCCTCCTCCTCCTCCTCCTCCTCCTCCTCCTCCTCCTTCCTCCTCCTCCTCCTCCTTCTCCTTCCTCCTCCTTTCTCCTCCTCCTCCTCCCTCCTCCCTCCTCCTCCCTCCTTCCTCCTCCTCCCCCTCTCCTCCTCCTTCCTCCTCCTCCTCCTCTCTTCCTCCTCCTCCTCCTCCTTACTTAGTTGGGTCATACCAAGTACCATAGAGAGTACCAAGGACCCCCACCCCCCACCCCAGGCTAAACGTGGTCGTGTTAAACCTTGATTAGGTTGTCACGTGGTGTGACCCCTACTTCTCGATTCAGCGTCTTGTGTGGATGCAGACAATGTGACGGATGGAGGTGCTGTCAGAGTCCTCGCAGGTCTCCCGAGGAGGAGAAACGGAGGAAGGAGGATCCCCAAGAAGGACAGCAGACTGGATAGCCAGCGGAATTTCCTTTCCACGCCTGCCGCTGACTGTACCTTGGAAGTGACAAAGTAAAGTTATTGTAAGTCAGCCGGAGCCTTAGACCTTCAAAGAGGAAGCGAAAAAGCAGATGCCATCAGGGCCGTAAAAAAATACCAGGCGTATCGCGGACATCGCCAGCCACCTGAGCCGCGAGTAGGTATTTCAGGCACGCCGGATTTTATACCTTTTATATGTTAATGATCCTGTCCTGTAGGACGACATAAAATGACACGGCTCATTTACACGGGAGGTTGTGTGAGGCTCAGGCAGCAATGCCGTTTGCATAAGAGGAAGGATTGGGAGGTCTCTGGAGAAGAGGATGTTTTCTTATGCGCCTCTTGTCCCCTCGTGTTTTATCGCTGGCATAAAAGCCAGGCGCGCACACTTACATATCCACGATAACGTCCTTATGGGGAAATGGCCCAGGCGTCTTGTCTTTCTGTAAATGCCCTTATCTCGTGCCTAACAGTAGCTATTTTTATTTATTGTAAATTTTATTTCTACATTTTTCTTTAACATCCCCGAGTGCTTCCTAAAGAGTGCATTGTCAGGGTCAATTGACTTGTACTTGATATCAAGAATATAACAATATTTACTTCTATACAGTGCTTTTCTTCCAACTTCTAATTTCTTTTTTTTAGATTTACTTAAAAAGTTTTTTTTAAACTAAACACACATTAAAACATTGGACACTGTAACCGTCCTGGTAATGCCTTTGCCATACATACTAAAATATGAAGTTAATATTATGACCACCTTGCTTATTTACAATTCAGTATTTACAAATATAAAGATATTGGATGCTGGGTGAGTGGATGAGATAGACACAGGTAGATGATCGATAGAGATAGATAGACAGATAAAGACATAGACAGACAGACAGATAGACATTGAGAGGTAGATGATAGATGAGATAGATGAGATGGATGGATGGATGGATGGATGGATGGATGGGATAGATAGACACAGGTAGATGATAGATACAGACAGACAGACAGATAAAGATATAGATAGACAGACAGATAGACATGAGAGGTAGATGATAGATGAGATACATGAGATGGATGGATGGATGGATGGATGGGATAGATAGACACAGGTAGATGATAGAGACAGACAGACAGACAGATAAAGATATAGATAGACAGACAGATAGACATTGAGAGGTAGATGATAGATGAGATACATGAGATGGATGGATGGATGGATGGGATAGAATCTATTCCATCCATCCATCCATCCATCCATCCATCTCATGTATCTCATCTATCATCTACCTCTCAATGTCTATTTGTCTGTCTATCTATATCTTTATCTGTCTGTCTGTCTGTCTCTATCATCTACCTGTGTCTATCTATCCGATAGATAGACACAGGTAGATGATAGATAGAGACAGACAGACAGATAAAGATATAGATAGACAGACAGATAGACATTGAGAGGTAGATGATAGATGAGATGGATGGATGGATGGATGGGATAGATAGACACAGGTAGATGATAGATAGAGACAGATAGACAGATAAAGACATAGATAGACAGACAGATAGACATTGAGAGGTAGATGATAAATGAGATAGATGAGATGGATGGATTGGATAGATAGACACAGGTAGATTTATTTATTTATTTATTTATTATTTAAATTTCTATACCACCCTTTTCCCTTTCGGGACTCAGGGTGGTGTACAGGCAGCAATAAAATCAACGATAAAAATACATGAAATATATATTTAAAAATGTATTAAATAATACGCCTGTACTAAAACCATTAATAAAACCTACTAAAACCATTTAAAAATTATGCCAGGCTGGCCGCACGAAATAGATGGGTCTTCAAAGCCAGACGGAAGAGGCGCAGGTCCGTGGTCGTGCGTAGGTTGGTGGGTAGGTCATTCCAGAGGGCAGGAGCCGCCACAGAGAAGGCTCTCCCCCTGGGACAGACAGATAGGAAGGCTCTCCCCCTGAAGGCTCTCCCCCTGAGACAGACAGATAGGTAGATGATACACGAGATACATAGACAGATAAAGATAGAGAGACAGACAGATAGAAAATGACAGATCTGGTTATCAAATTCACCTCTGTTCTTGATTGGCACAATACTCTTTGCTGTAAATTAACCAAAGAGGCTGGATTTACCCCATACTAAAGTAGACCCCCTCCCTTCCCCTCCCTCCCTCCCTCCCACCCTCCCAATGTTAGCATCAACCCAGCTTCTAATGTTGTGTGTACCGACTCTCATGTCCTTAAAGCCCCTGGAGGACTTCCGCCTGCCCCTTTCATCGGGGCAACCTCTTGGGTGGGTGGGCGGGTGGGTGGGGAGGCCAAGCGCGCACACAGCTTGTTCCTTCCTTCTCGTGCTGAGCGCCTTGGCCTCTGCTTTCAGGGACCCTGTGAGATTTGAAGGGATTTGTTTGTCTCCGTTTTGCTCGTTTCCCTCCCGGTGACATTTTGAGCAAGGAGGGAGAAAAAAAAGGTAGTAAAAGAGCGGAAGGCAAAGCAACCACATTCTGCCCACAAGTGACAGCCCCACATCTGAGGCGCCCAGCCTCTGCGAGCATCAAGCCGAGATGAATCGGCAGTGAACTCTTCTTATCTACTCTTCTTCGCATCCCTGGCTGGTGGGCCGTGAAGGGGACCGCAGCGAATTCTGCTAGGCCCGATTGAAGCTGCACACTCTCTCAGTTCCTGGAAGAGCTGCAGAGTTCTTTTGTCTCGAAACGTGGCAAAACTGTCTGCCTTGTAGGAATTCCTTCTCCCAAGTGCAAAATGGGTTGGCGGGGAGGGGGAAAGCAACCGGATATTTATTTATTCTTTCCCTCTCTTGATTTATTTTTCTCTATTTCGCTCCCACAGAGAGGGACTTCTCCGGGTGCCGTCCACTAGGCAGTGCCAGCGGGCGACGCCCAGGGGAAGGGCCTTCTCTGTGATGGGCCCGACCCTCTGGAAAGACCTACCCCCCGATATTAGAACTACCACGGACCTCCGCTCCTTCCGCCAAAAAGTCAAAACTTATCTGTTCCATCAGGCCGGCTTGGCCTAATTTATGCTCCTCGTCCCAGTCTCTAATTTAAATTGTTTATTTGGTTTTAATGGGATATATTTTTAAGGTTCACAAATTTTAGTACAAGGTTATTTAATTCGATTTTAATTATGTAAGTATTGTATGTTTTTAGATGTTTTTTAATTTTTCCTGTACACCGCCCCGAGTCCCTTCGGGGAGAGGGGGCGGTCTATAAATTTAATAAATAAATAATAATAATAATATTTCGGAACTGCCTCTCTCTCTCAGAGAGGGGCTTTGGGTGGAGTACAATCACATGTTGGGCGTATAAAAAACAGCGTATATCAAAGTTAATAATAATTAAGAATTGTTTTTATCGGGAATACCTATCAGGAATGATGATGACCACAAAACCCCACAATATTTAATGATACATATCATCACGGCAGCGAGAATAACATAGGCAGAAAATGGAGGAAGAAGAATATACCAACAGAGGGGAATGTTATAATGAAAGGGTTAAGAGTGTGCGGAGATGGGCAAATTTACAAAAGAAATAAAAGAAAAGGAGGAAACAGAATATTATATGGCATGGATCAATTGGTACAAATGGCTAGAGCAGGGGTCTCCAACCTTTGCAACTTTAAGTCTGAAGGACTTCCGCTCCCAGACTTCTCCAGCCAGCTTTGCTATGTGGGTATATACATAATAAGCTTTGCTGGCTGGAGAAGTCTGGAGCTGAAGTCCTTCAGACTTAAAGTTGCAAAGGTTGGAGACCCTGGGCTAGAGGACAAAGTTTGAAAAAGTTTCACATCTCATCCAAAAAGCCTCTTGAGTTCAGTTGCGACGGGTTGCTTTCCATGGTGCTGAAATCCATCTCTCTTCTGGTGGAAGCTTTGTAGAGATTCTCCATCCTCCTGGTCCTGGTTGTCCCAAAGGGGCTTTTTTCCAGGAGGCAACTGGACTTTCTTGGGTGTTTTTTTTTGAAGACCTTTTGCTTCTCATCCAAGAAGCTTCTT
>CM077644.1:247942349-247952349 GCA_039707465.1 Rhabdophis nuchalis
TGTGGGAGCTTCATCAGTGGAGGCTTTCAAGAGGAGACTGGACTGCCATTTGCCAGAAAGGATGTAGGGTCTCCTGCTTAGGGTGAGGGGTTGAACTAGATCACTCGGATTCGGAACGAGCTACCCTCCATCGACAGTGGTCCAGTCGAGCGGGCCGAGGCTGTTCTTGTGACACCATCTTGGGAGGAGTTTGATTTTGTTACCACCGAGGATATGGACAAGTTGTCAAAGAGACTTAGGGCTACCACATGTTTATTGGACCCGTGTCCCTCCTGGCTTGTACTGGCATCCTGGGAGACAACACGAGGCTGGCTCCAGGGCATTGTCAACGCATCTTTGAGTGAGGGGTCCTTGCCTACCGTCTTGAAAGAGGCGGTAGTAAGGCCCCTCCTCAAGAAGCCGTCCCTGGATCCAGCATTATTAGAGAACTATCGTCCCGTCTCCAACCTCCACTTTTTAGTGAAGGTTGTTGAGAGTGTGGTGGCTCAACAGTTTCCGCGACACTTGGAGGAAGTTGATTATCTAGACCCGCGCCAGTCCGGCTTCCGACCCGGGCACAGCACCGAGACGGCATTGGTCGCGTTGGTTGATGATCTCTGGAGGGCGTGGGATAGAGGATATTCCTCTATCCTAGTCCTGTTAGACCTCTCAGCGGCTTTTGATACCATCGACCATGGTATCCTATTGCGCCGACTGGGGGGGTTGGGCTGGGAGGCACCGTTTTGCGGTGGTTCTCATCCTACCTCTCTGGTCGGTCGCAATATGTGTTGGCAGGGGGGCAGAGGTCGGCCTCGAGGCCCCTCATATGTGGGGTTCCTCAGGGGTCGGTCCTCTCGCCCCTACTGTTCAACACATATATGAAGCCGCTGGGCGAGATCATCCGTGGTTTTGGGGTGGGATATCATCTGTACGTTGATGATACTCAGTTGTACATATCCACCCCAGACCACCCCAACGATGCCGTTGAGGTTATGTCCCGGTGCTTGGAAGCCGTACGGATCTGGATGGGTAGTAACAAACTCAAGCTCAACCCGTCCAAGACTGAGTGGCTGTGGCTTCCGGCGCCCCGGTTCAGCAGGAAGGAAGGGAGAAGGGAGGGAGGGAGAAAAGAAAGGGAAAATAAGGTGGTGTTACAAGAAAGAGGTAAGGAGAGAAGGATGCAAGGGAGAGAAAGAGAAGGAGAGAGGTAGAAAGGGGAAGAGGAACAATAGGAGTAGGAGAAAGGGAAGAAGGAAGGGGAAGGAGAGGAAGATGGAAGGGAGAGGAAGAGAAGGAGAGAGAAGGGGAAGAGGAAGAGAGGAGTAGGGGAGAGGTTAGAGAAGGAAGGAAGGAGAGGAGGAAGGAAGGAAGCAGAGAAGGGAGGGAGGGAGAAAAGAAAGGGAAAAGAAGGTGGGGTCAAAACAGGTAGAAGGGATGGTAAACAAAGCAACCCAACCTGCATATTCTAACCTATTAAATGAAATAATAAATGTATAAGAATGATGAATGTAAAAAAGAATAGTTACAGTACTATGAATAATTGTACAATAAAATTAAAACTTTAAAAAAAAGAGTTGGAAGGGGACCTTGGAGGTCTTCTAGTCCAACCCTCCTGCTCACCCAGGAAACGTATACCACTGCAGACAATTGGCTGCCCAATCTTTTCTTCAAGACCTCCAGGGAGGGAGCCCCTCACTTCTGAAGGCAAGACGTTCCACTGGCTAATTAACAGAATGACAGAGTTGGAAGGGACCTTGGAGGTCTTCCAGTCCATCCCCCTGCTCGAGCAGGGATTCTGGTGACTGACAAGTGAAATCGATCGAGGTTGGAGGGAGACATAACCCTATAATAGCATGTCCGATAAATGGCTTCTTTCAGATCTCTCATTATCCAAAGGGGTCACATCTTCAGTTAGGGGGAGAGGTTTGGGCGGGGGGGGGGGAGGAGAAGGAGGAAGAAGAGGAGAACTTGGGGCTCTCTGAACTTGGTTGTTTTCTTGCAGGTGTTTCATTACCCAACTAGGTAACTTCACCAGGGCTAGAAGTGGGGCGAAACACCGGCCCCCGTGGAGAGGGCGCGCAATTTGGGTGTCCTCCTGGATTCCCGGCTGTCTATGGAAGATCATGTGGCAGCTGTGGCCAGGGGGGCGTTTCATCAGGTATGCCTGATGCGCCAATTGCGCCCCTTACTGGACCGGGGTGCCTTACGCACAGTCACTCAAGCACTCGTCACCTCTCGACTCGACTACTGTAATGCTCTCTACATGGGGCTCCCCTTGAGGTGCACCCGAAAGCTGCAGCTAGTCCAGAACGCAGCCGCGCGGATGATTACGGGAGCGCCTAGACACTCCCACATAACACCTATCCTGCGTGAGCTGCACTGGCTCCCTGTGGTCTTTCGGGTGCGCTTCAAGGTTTTAACAACCATCTTTAAAGCGCTCCATGGCTCGGGGCCTAGTTATATGCGAGACCGCCTCCTGCCCCATACATCCCTCAGACCGATACGCTCCCACAGAGAGGGCCTCCTCAGGGTGCCGTCGGCTGGACAATGCCGACTGGCGACACCCAGGGGGAGAGCCTTCTCTGTGGCGGGCCCAGCCCTCTGGAACGACCTTCCCCCCTGAACTCTGCACCATCTCCGACCTCCGCCTCTTCCGCAAGTGTCTGAAGACACATCTATTCCATCTAGCCAGCCTAGCGTAACCTCCATACTGACTATTAGATAGTTTTTAAACTTGGGATTTTAATTCGGTTTTTAGCGCAGGGTTTATTTATTAGAATAAGTATTTTAAATTTTATATATTTTATATACTTTGTATGTATTTTAACATCCCTGTGCGCCGCCCTGGGTCCTAACAAGGAGAAGGGCGGAGTATAAATTTAATAAAATTAAAAATTAAAAATTAGATGACCTACAAGTCCCTTTCCAACTCTGTTAATCTGTCATCTGTTATCTAATCAAGGAGACAAGGGCTAATCTCCTAGCACTAAGGAGAAATCTCTTGACAGTGAGGTCAATTAACCAATGGAACAGTTTTCCTCCAGAAGTTGTGGGCATTCCATCACTGGTGATTTTCATTTTGCACAGCTTCACAATGGGGGAGACGGCATCCCCTCCTCCTCCTGGAGCCCGTTATGACAACGAGCATCTCCTGCAGCCGGGCCGGGCTAGTGTCTCAGGGAAGAGATCAAGTCGCAGGTCTCCCTGAGTGACCAAGCTCCATGCAAGCACCAAGAACCGCTGGAGGAAGATCCTTTACGCCCCCAGGCTCGAAATTTTGTGCTTGGATAATCTGTAACTGCACCACCTATGATCTACCCTAAGCGTAGTACCCAAAAGTATCCCACAGAGTAGTCAGTGCCTGGAATCCTCCACCTGACTCCATGGTTACATCCTCAATCCCCCACAGCTTCAACCTTAAACTGTACAAAACTGTACAAAATGCCCAGGTACAATATAGGTGGTACCTTGCTCAATAGCAGCAACTGTGAGAGGGATCTTGGAGTCCTAGTGGACAACAATTGAAATAGGAGCCAGCCGTGGGCAGCAGCTGCCAAAAAACCCAACACAGTTCTAGGCTGCATCAACAGAGGGAGAGAAACAAGATCACGTGAAGGGTTGATACCACTTTATAAGGCCTTGGGAAGGCCACACTTGGAATACGGCATCCAGTTTTGATTGCCACGATATAAAAAAAGATGTGGAGACTCTGGAAAGAGTGCAAAGAAGAGCAACAAAGAGGATGAGGGGGACTGGAGACTAAAACATAGGAAGAACGGTTGCAGGAACCAGGTAGGTCTAGTTTAATGAAAAGAAGGACCAGGGGAGACCTGATAGCAACCTTCCAATATCTCAGGGGCTACCCCAAAGAAGAGGGAGTCAAGCTATTCTCCAAAGCACCTGAGGGCAGAACAAGAAGCAATGGGTGGAAACTAATCAAGGAGAGAAGCAACTTAGAACTAAGGAGAAACTTCCTGAAAGTTAGAACAATTAACCAGTGGAACAGACGTTGCCTCCAGAAGTTGTGAATGCTCCAACACTGGAAGAAGATACAGGACAACCATTTTGGGTATAGGGTTTCCTGTCTAGGCAGGGGGTTGGACTAGATGACCTCCAAGGTCCCTTCAAACTCTGTCATTCTAAATAAATAAGCTCCCGCGAAGGCGCTTCCCTTCCACTTTGGAATAAGGAGTGAGTTGTCCCTTCCCACCATCACCCTTACCTTCTCAGGCCACAGAGGGGGAGGGGAGGACGAGGGGCAGGGCCAGCCAGCCAACAGGGAGCCACAGCAGGGGGACAAAAGTGCCGCATGTGGCTCAGGAACCACAAGTTGCCAACGCCCAGGCTAGACGTTGGTTGCTTCCAAATCCCAGCACGGCCTGTTCAATAAGATAACCAAATTCAATACCCCCACATGGAAATCAATCTATCTGGGCTTTGGAGCTATTGCCCCCTGTTGAAGATATCTCCGTTAGAAGATCAAGTGATGTGCAACGGATTTGCAGCAAGAGATTGCTAGATATTCACACTATCAGTCTCAGACACCGATGGTAAAAACAAGCAGGCTTTTACTTGCGGTGGGAAATAAAGTAAACTACTTCTTCACAAACAGTGATAGTTGGTCTTGAATCAAAATACAGTCTATAAGTCAAACAGTTGGCTTATTCTTCTTGCTCTGCTGATCTAACCCCGACATTCAGAGTCTCCATTCAAAGATCAGCGAACTAACAGTGATTCTGGCTCCCTCTTATGGCTGATTGAGGAAGCAGCAGCCAATCCCATTTCACTGTATCAGTTAAAGTTACAGACACCATTTTCAATCATGGTTTATATATATATATATATTGCCAACCCAACACTAGGATTATATTCCTAACATGCCCATGCCTGGATAAAGCATGCAGAAAACTCCCTGCCCTGGGAGGATGGGATGAACTGGCACCTCCAGCGCCTTTCATTCTCATTCTTCATCATTGTTAATTCTGAGTCATTTTCAGCAGCCAAGTCAACGCAAGGAAGCAAAATCAATAAAAGCAATGGGCCTAAAACCTTTTCAAATCAGCTGCCAAGGAGAGGAAGGCTGTGGAAGAGGGCCAGAAGTCCAATCATAAGCAGCCTGGTCACGATGATTAAACCGTTGGCCATGATTTCTAACTGGAGAAGGGCTTCGTTTGCCAGAGGAGGATTTGCAGAGAAAGTTCTTGGCTGCCTGGGTGGAGAAAGGTCTCCAATCCATTGGGCAAAATCAGGACAAAACCATAGAATCCTAGGGCTGGAAGGGGCCTTGGAGGTCTTCTAGTCCAACCCCTAGCCCAATGCGGGAGTCCTTATACCATCCCAGTCGAATGGCTGTCCAATCTCTTCTTGAAAACCTCCAGTGACGGAACATCTGCAACTTCTGGAGGCAAGCTGTTCCACTGATTAATCAGTATGTCTGTCCATCAATCCATCCGTCTACCTGTCTGTCCATCTATCCACCCATCCATTGCCTGCCTGCCTGCCTGCCTGCCTGCCTATCTCTCTCTCTCTCTTTATAATCTATCTATCTATCTATCTATCTATCTATCTATCTATCTATCTATCTATCCATCCATCCATCCATCCATCCATCCATCCATCCATCCATCCATGATATCTATCTATCTATCTATCTATCTATCTATCTATCTATCTATCTATCTCTATCTATCTATCTATCTATCTATCTATCTATCTATCTATCTATCTATCTATCTATCTATCTATCTATCTATCTATCCATCCATCCATCCATCCATCCATCCATCCATGATATCTATCTATCTATCTATCTATCTATCTATCTATCTATCTATCTATCTATCTATCTATCTATCTATCTATCTATCTATCTATCTATCTATCTATCTATCTATCTATCTATCCATCCATCCATCCATCCATCCATCCATCCATCCATCCATCCATCCATCCATCCATGATATCTATCTATCTATCTATCTATCTATCTATCTATCTATCTATCTATCTATCTATCTATCTATCTATCTATCTATCTATCTATCTATCTATCTATCTATCTATCTATCTATCTATCTATCTATCTATCTATCTATCTATCCATCCATCCATCCATCATCCATCCATCCATCCATCCATCCATCCATCCATGATATCTATCTATCTATCTATCTATCTATCTATCTATCTATCTATCTATCTATCTATCTATCTATCTATCTATCTATCTATCTATCTATCTATCTATCTATCTATCTATCTATCTATCTATCTATCTATCTATCTATCTATCTATCCATCCATCCATCCATCCATCCATCCATCCATGATATCTATCTATCTATCTATCTATCTATCTATCTATCTATCTATCTATCTATCTATCTATCTATCTATCTATCTATCTATCTATCTATCTATCTATCTATCTATCTATCTATCTATCCATCCATCCATCCATCCATCCATCCATCCATCCATCCATGATATCTATCTATCTATCTATCTATCTATCTATCTATCTATCTATCTATCTATCTATCTATCTATCTATCTATCTATCTATCTATCTATCTATCTATCTATCTATCTATCTATCTATCTATCTATCCATCCATCCATCCATCCATCCATCCATGATATCTATCTATCTATCTATCTATCTATCTATCTATCTATCTATCTATCTATCTATCTATCTATCTATCTATCTATCTATCTATCTATCCATCCATCCATCCATCCATCCATCCATCCATCCATGATATCTATCTATCTATCTATCTATCTATCTATCTATCTATCTATCTATCTATCTATCTATCTATCTATCTATCTATCTATCTATCTATCCATCCATCCATCCATCCATCCATCCATCCATCCATCCATCCATCCATCCATCCATCCATCCATCCATCCATGATATCTATCTATCTATCTATCTATCTATCTATCTATCTATCTATCTATCTATCTATCTATCTATCTATCTATCTATCTATCTATCTATCTATCTATCTATCTATCTATCTATCCATCCATCCATCCATCCATCCATCCATCCATCCATCCATCCATGATATCTATCTATCTATCTATCTATCTATCTATCTATCTATCTATCTATCTATCTATCTATCTATCTATCTATCTATCTATCTATCTATCATCTATCCATCCATCCATCCATCCATCCATCCATCCATCCATCCATCCATCCATCCATGATATCTATCTATCTATCTATCTATCTATCTATCTATCTATCTATCTATCTATCTATCTATCTATCTATCTATCTATCTATCTATCTATCTATCTATCTATCTATCTATCTATCTATCTATCTATCTATCCATCCATCCATCCATCCATCCATCCATCCATCCATCCATCCATCCATCCATCCATCCATGATATCTATCTATCTATCTATCTATCTATCTATCTATCTATCTATCTATCTATCTATCTATCTATCTATCTATCTATCTATCTATCTATCTATCTATCTATCATCTATCATCTATCTATCTATCTATCTATCTATTCTATCTATCTATCTATCTATCTATCCATCCATCCATCCATCCATCCATCCCATCCATCCATCCATGAATCTCTATCTATCTATCTATCTATCTATCTATCTATCTATCTATCTATCTATCTATCTATCTATCTATCTATCTATCTATCTATCTATCTATCTATCTATCTATCCATCCATCCATCCATCCATCCATCCATCCATCCATCCATCCATCCATCCATCCATCCATCCATCCATCCATCCATGATATCTATCTATCTATCTATCTATCTATCTATCTATCTATCTATCTATCTATCTATCTATCTATCTATCTATCTATCTATCTATCTATCTATCTATCTATCTATCTATCTATCATCTATCTATCCATCCATCCTCCATCCATCCATCCATCCATCCATCCATCCATCCATGATATCTATCTATCTATCTATCTATCTATCTATCTATCTATCTATCTATCTATCTATCTATCTATCTATCTATCTATCTATCCATCCATCCATCCATCCATCCATCCATCCATCCATCCATCCATCCATCCATCCATCCATCCATGATATCTATCTATCTATCTATCTATCTATCTATCTATCTATCTATCTATCTATCTATCTATCTATCTATCATCTATCTATCTATCTATCTATCTATCTATCTATCTATCCATCCATCCATCCATCCATCCATCTATCTATCACCTCCATCTATTTTCTCTATTATGTCTTTCTATATCTATCTATCTATCTATCTATCTATCTATCTATCTATCTATCTATCTATCTATCTATCTATCTATCTATCTATCTATCTATCTATCTATCTATCTATCTATCTATCTATCTATCTATCCATCCATCCATCCATCCATCCATCCATCCATCCATCCATCCATGATATCTATCTATCTATCTATCTATCTATCTATCTATCTATCTATCTATCTATCTATCTATCTATCTATCTATCTATCTATCTATCTATCTATCTATCCATCCATCCATCCATCCATCCATCCATCCATCCATCCATCCATCCATCCATCCATCCATGATATCTATCTATCTATCTATCTATCTATCTATCTATCTATCTATCTATCTATCTATCTATCTATCTATCTATCTATCTATCCATCCATCCATCCACCATCCATCCATCCATCCATCCATCCATCCATCCATCCATCCATGATATCTATCTATCTATCTATCTATCTATCTATCTATCTATCTATCTATCTATCTATCTATCTATCTATTCTATCTATCTATCTATCTATCTATCTATCATCTATCTATCTATCTATCTATCCATCCATCCATCCATCCATCCATCCATCCATCCATGATATCTATCTATCTATCTATCTATCTATCTATCTATCTATCTATCTATCTATCTATCTATCTATCTATCTATCTATCTATCCATCCATCCATCCATCCATCCATCCATCCATGATATCTATCTATCTATCTATCTATCTATCTATCTATCTATCTATCTATCTATCTATCTATCTATCTATCTATCTATCTATCTATCTATCTATCTATCTATCTATCTATCTATCTATCTATCTATCTATCTATCCATCCATCCATCCATCCATCCATCCATCCATCCATCCATCCATCCATCCATCCATGATATCTATCTATCTATCTATCTATCTATCTATCTATCTATCTATCTATCTATCTATCTATCTATCATCTATCTATTTATCTATCTATCTATCTATCTATCTATCTATCTATCTATCTATCTATCTATCTATCTATCCATCCATCCATCCATCCATCCATCCATCCATCCATCCATCCATGATATCTATCTATCTATCTATCTATCTATCTATCTATCTATCTATCTATCTATCTATCTATCTATCTATCTATCTATCTATCTATCTATCTATCTATCTATCTATCTATCTATCTATCTATCTATCCATCCATCCATCCATCCATCCATCCATGATATCTATCTATCTATCTATCTATCTATCTATCTATCTATCTATCTATCTATCTATCTATCTATCTATCTATCTATCTATCTATCTATCTATCTATCTATCCATCCATCCATCCATCCATCCATCCATGATATCTATCTATCTATCTATCTATCTATCTATCTATCTATCTATCTATCTATCTATCTATCTATCTATCTATCTATCTATCTATCTATCTATCTATCTATCTATCTATCCATCCATCTCCATCCATCCATCCATCCATCCATCCATCCATCCATCCATGATATCTATCTATCTATCTATCTATCTATCTATCATCTATCTATCTATCTATCTATCTATCTATCTATCTATCTATCTATCTATCATCTATCCATCCATCCATCCATCCATCCATCCATCCATCCATCCATCCATCCATCCATCCATCCATGATATCTATCTATCTATCTATCTATCTATCTATCTATCTA
>CM077644.1:249760909-249950909 GCA_039707465.1 Rhabdophis nuchalis
CTGGCGCTGGCTTGTCTCTTCACCTGCCCTGCTTGTTTCAACCACTTGCTGCCCCCCCCCCCAAGAAGCTCCCCAGCTTCCTCTTCCTCTCTGCACTCCCCCCCACCCCCACCAGGCAAAGCCAGCCTGTTTCCTCCTCCAACCCTTGCAGGGTTAAGTCAATGCCTTCACTTCCATCCCTTTAAATTGGAAGGTCTTGATAAATGAAAGAGGAACCTGCTCCTATTGCAACGAATTCTTCTTTAGCTGTATTTATTGCTCCACATAATCACCACGTGTGCTTTAAGGTGCCAGGGGCCTGGCCAAGTTCAAGGAAGCCCAGGTGAAGGACACACCTGCAGGCCAAAGGATGTCGGCGTGTGCTCCGTGCATGTGGTTTGATTTGGGGGGAAAGTGAGGGAAGATGTTCCTGAGCATCAGAGTTTGCCAGGCGACAGCCAGAGCAGCAAAGCGTCCACCTCTCTGGCTCTTCCCGCATCGGCAGAGGTGACCCAGAGCTTCCTGGGGAGGGGGGGGGGCAGAGGTTCACCTCCAAGGCCCCGAGGAGGAATTTTCCATGCCCTGCCTGGTAAAATTGCGGGGATCCATTCTCAGTTGGGTACCAAGCGAGGTGCAGATCAACTGTTGGAGATTCCCGGGAGCAGTTTGAGCCTGTTGGACCCGACAAGTGGAGAAGCCGTGTGGGGAGCTTGAGCAGAGGCTCCTGCGCAGTAGAGCAGCGCCCCTCCTGGCTGCTGAAGGCTACCCGGGGAGTGACCCCTGGTGGGTCCTATTGATGGTTCTCCTCAAAGGTGGGGGGATGGTTTCTTGGCATCATTTCGTGCACACACACACCCCCTCAAGGAGCGACACTGGAGCCTCCTGGAGAATTTTCCTCCAGGAGAGGCGATTGTGGCGCAGTTCCAGAGGAGCCCGGGCGAAGTGGACGGAGCCCCTTTTCATAGCTTTCCGGCCCTGTTATGGTTTTTCTGGATGACCTCTGGTGGGAGCAGGACGGAGGTAGGGCCTGCATCACCTTGAAGCGGGTCCCAGTCGGAGCCGATTGGGAGACGAAAGCCCCCATCCCCCGTGCAGCCTGCCTTGTGGGGTGTCGAAGGGCCTGGCGCCCGCCCTCTCTCTCTGCTCCTGCTGGGTGAGACCATCCATGGTCCCCACGAGGTGAGCTACCATGAATAGGTGGGTGGCACCCAGGTGGCCACTGCCATCCCAGGCAAAGTGCTGCTGTGGGTGCTCTCCTGCTGGGCTTGGGGGCGAGAGGGGGCCTTGGAGTGGCCGTGGGCAGGGGAGTCTGTGGCGTCTCTGGCCTTTGTCCTCTTCGCTCCTGAGCGAGGTTAACTGGCCTGAGACAGGCCTGGGGCATAAAGGGGGGTGGGGGGGGCTGCCCAAGGAGATGGTGGGGGAGGTGGGTGGGAGGGCTTTTGCTCCCCCAGGCAGGGACAGACCTGTCCACGTTGGGCCTTCTGCACTCTGACAAGCAGCCCCCCCCTCTTGCCCGAGAACAGTGGCCATCCATCCATGCAGACTCAAAAGGCCGGTAAGCAACCTCTGACCCTTTGAGTTCCCATGGAAACCAAAACCTGATCCTTGGGGGGGGGGGGGTTGCTCACACTGCCAAGCTGGGAGTTAGGCTTAGCACCGTGTTAGTCTAGCCATCCTTTCACAGGCCCACTTAATCCTCTTGTGCCCCCCCCCCCCCCCACTCAAGCCAAGGAAGACCTGCTGGCTACAGCCTGGAGCACAAGCCATCCCGGTGGGCAGCCCAGGCGAGACCCCTTCGGCCCAGGAGTGCAAGGGAGCATCACAAGGAAGGCAGCCAGGCGCTCTCCACGTGACTCGGAAGGCCCGATGCTGGGAGAGGGATGAAGACCACCCACAAGCCTGAAGACATTCCCCTGGCGATGGGGACACCCCAGGGAGGCGGCTGGGGATGGGTGGTCCTGGAGGCAGCCCAGCAAGACGGCCACGCAGGAGGCCCATCATCCCCCAGTGGGAAAGGAGGGGCTGGCCTTCCTCTCCAAGAGGCCAGTCTGGAGGGGGGGGCTCCCCTCCCAAGCCATTTATGGGTTGCCCGGTGCAAGAACATCACAGGAAGCAGGGCCAGAGCAAAAGCTTGCAGCACCCTTCCTCTTCAGCCCAGGGTCCCGCTCTGGGGTGGGCCAGCCTCTGCCCTTGCCTGATGCTAGCTGGGGTGGGGTGGGGTGGCTCCCAGAGAGGCAGGGCAGATAACTAGGGTGGGGGCAAAGACTCTGGGCAGCATCTCCTGCTGGGGCTCCCCAGTGGCCCTTCTTCTGAGCCGGTGAAGTGAGGCCCCAGTGGGAGGAGCCCTGCCAGGGCAAAGCTTCTCTTGCTTTTCTGCTGCCCCCCCCCCCACCCGCCCCGGCCCTCCTCTGCCCAGAGTCTCCCCTTCCAGATCGCGGCATCTACACACGGCGGGCAAAGTGGCCCCCAGCCTCAGTCCTCACATCTCATCAGAGCGATGGGGCTGCAGGATGACGCTGGGGGCACCGTCTGCCCAGCCAGGCTGCTGGTCGACAGAGGCAGGCGGGAGTGCCCTCTCCTTCCCTGGAGGGGGGTCCTTGGGCGCCAGGAGGAGCCCCTCCATGGCCGGAGAAGAGGAGTCTGAGGAGGAGCTGCCATTGCTGGCAGAGGCAGGGGGCCCAGTGCCCAGGGCGCTCCGTGGGCCTTCCAGAGACCCGTTGAGGCTTCCTGCAGCCCCAAAGGCTTTGGGGGGCAGAGCTTTCTCTGATGCAAGCAGCCTGGGGGACCCAGGATGGGGGAGGGGCATCGTCGGCTCTGCTGGCTGGGGGGCACCAGCCAACGTCCGGGAAGCCCCGCTTGGCAACTCCCGCAGCTTTCGGGACAACACTGGAAGGAAAAAAGGGGGCAGTCACAGCACTGCAGGGGAGCTGGGTTGCCCCCCTCCGGGTCCCGGGCGGCTTCCCCTTCCCCTGCCTCTTCTTCCTCCTCCCTTGGAACGAACTGCTTCCCAAAACTTTGTGCTTCTTCGTAGGATGGCATCTCCTGCTTGCCCCTTTCCTCCCTTTGAAAGAAGTGCCCCAAACCAGCCCTGTCCCTCTGGGGATGCCACCCAGCCCCCGACCACGAAGAATGCCCCTTCGCAAAGGCCTCTGCCGGGGACTCTGGGAGGCCTTTCCTCTTTCAAGGAAGCCCCACCTTCTCTTTCACCCATGCGCCAAACTGCTCCAACCCGCAAACCTTGGCTCTGCACTGACTGAAGCCGGCTGGGCAGCCGGAGGGCCAAAGGCTGGGGGGAGAGCGGGGGCGTTTATCCCCCAGGGGTTCGCTCAGTCTTTGCAGGAGCTGCAAAAGGCTTTCTAGGGAGGGGCTCCTGCCTGAGGGGGCTTAAGAGGCTGCAGGGGCCAGGCCAGTCCTGGAAACTCACCTCCGTGCTGCCCCAGCGGTTGCTTCTGGCCACCCAGGGGATAGAGGCTGGGCAGGAGGACCAGGCAGAAGGAGAAGAGCAGCACCTGGGCAGAGGGCAGAGAGGGCATCAGACCGCAGCTGGCATGGCCAAAACGTGCCCCCTCCTTGCACCTCCCCATTCTGGCAGACTGGAGGGGCGCAAGGGAGGGCCAGTGGCCCAGAAACTCACCAGGACGCAGGTACTGGCCGCGGCTGTCTTGGTGGAGGAGTGCTGGACGAGCGCTTGCAGCTTCCTCAACTGCTCAAGCAGGGACCTGCAACAGAGCAAGGCTGACTCCCCTTCAGCTGCACCACAGGGGGCTCTCGCTGCAGCGGGGAGCCCCCTGCCCGGACCACCCTATTGGGTGGCGCAGCCTCGATCATCGTTCGATCCGCGTGTGGGCAAATGAAGCCGGCTTGGGTTAATTGACCCATTTACCTCTAGCTGAATATTTCAAACTGTTTTATTAGGGATTTTTAGAGGTATTAGTTTTAGATAGTTTGGGATTTTAGCGCAGGGTCTAGGTTTAATTCATTTTAAATGTTTGTTGTTTATATATGTATTTTTAATTCCCTGTGCACCGCCTCGAGTCCCTTCGGGGAGAGAGAGCGGTTTACAAATTAAATTATTATTATTATTATTATTATTATTATTATTATTATTATTAATATTTGGCCTGCAGGACCCTCAAGAGGAGGGGAGTTCCCCCGACCCAACTCACGTGTTCTGTTCCTGCAGCAGCTGCACCTTCCTCTGGAGCTGGCTGTTCTGGGCCGTGCAGGCCAGCACCCTGCAGAGAGACAGGTCAGGGGGGGAAGGCCAGCCAGGGTGGCCAGGAGACGGAAGGGGAAGCGAGGGCCACCCTGCCCTGCTCCCCCAGGATCCCCACCTGCTCTCCAGGTTGTCCATGTAGACCTTCTTCCGGAGGCGGCTGTCCTGGGCCGACTGCTTGTTGCGGATCTTCCTGCGGACTCGCTTCAGGACCCGCTCTTCCGCCTGGCAGCACCGGGGGTGGGGGTGGTCAGTCAAAGGCAGCCCCTGCCCTCCATCCCGCCTGCCTTGGCTTTTTCCAGCCCTCAGCCCAGCCTGGCCACCCTGCAGCTCTGCCCCCTGCCCCTCCTGGAACCAAGAGCGGGGCAGCGGCCTTTCCCTCTGCCCCGTGCCTTCAGAGGTCCCGCAGGGCCCACCTTGGTCAGGGGCAGGTGGGAGGGAATGGCGATGCCCTCCTTCTCCAGGAGCTGCTTCTCCTCATCCGTCAGGACCAGCGGGGGAAAGTCCAACTGGAGGAGCAGAAAAGGGGGTGGCTGATGAGGGTCAGAGCGAGGGAAGCCGAGGGGCTCCAGAAGAGCGGCCTGGCCACGCCTCTTACCTGCACGACTCCTCCTACCAGGGGCTCTGCTGTGAGTGCTGCAGCGGGAAGGCCGAGGCCCTCGGTGGTCTCTACGTCTGCCCACATTTCTGGAAGAGGAAAGAGAGCTGTGCAACCGGCAGCACTGTGAAACAGCCTCCGTGCAAACCCCACCCTTGCCCTGGGTTCACACAGGACACCAAGCTGGCTAGAGCAGGGCTGGTTAGTGGGAGGCTCCAGCCAGCTACTGAGGGGGATGGGCTCCGATGGGCCCAGCCTGGGATGCCCAAGGGTAGGGGGAAGGCATTCGGGGCACAGAGCCTTACGAAGCCCCCCAAAGGCTAGCTGAGTTCTGAGAATCCAATTTCCGAGCCGAGTCAAGGTTTTGTACAATGATGCCACTCAGAGCATTTCGTGGGCCACTTAAAGGTAAAAAGCAAGATCCCCACCCTCGCCTTTTTTTTTTCACTGTGCAAACTGCCTTAGGAGATAAGGGCCAAATCCTCTTTCTAATCTACGTTCTAGCCTCATAAAACACCTCTCCTGTGACTTCTGGCCTGGCCAAAGGCCTCCTGAGGTGTGGAAGCCAAGGGCGGAGCTGTCCCAAAGGGAGCAGACTGGAGCTGAAGGCCCAGAAGAGGAGGCAACTCCCTGCTCAAGCAGGAAACCCTGGACCATTCCGGACAAAAACTTCAGAGCTTCCAGAGACAAAACCTTCCCTGCTTTTGTTTTCACTGACAGCAAACTTCCCCTTAGTTCTAGGTTGGATCTCTCTTTGATAAGCTCCCCCCCCCCCCCCCCGTTGCCTTTTGTCTTGCCCTCCGGTGCTTTGGAAAATAGTTTGACACACACACACACACCCCAACTCTTCTTTGTGGCAGCCCCTCAAATATTGGAACGCTGTCGCCCTTAGTCCTCCTTTTCAGTAGTCCAGACACAGCCGGTTCCCCCAAATGGCTCTTCGAGTCTCCTTTTTGTCGCTCTCCAGCCTTTCTAGTCTCCTCCTCTTTTCTGTACTGTGGTGACCAAAACTGGATGCAGGATTCCAGGTGTGGCTTTCCCAGAATAGGACACAGCAGTACTAACATTTGACATTATCCCTCTGTTGATGCAGCCTACGGCTGGGTTGGCTTTTTTGGCAGCTGCAGCACACGGCCGGCTCACCCTTAAGCGGTGGCCTCCCAGACACCCGTCCCCAACACAGTGACTACTGTTGAGCCAAGGTCCCTTCCAACTCCGCTAGTGTAATAGCCCTGCGATTGATTTTTCTGCCTAGATGCAGGCAGGACCTTGCTTTTCTCCCCACTGAACTGTGTATTGCTGGATTGGGTGCAATGCTCAAGTCTGTCAGAATCCATCTGTATCTTGAGTCTATCATCTAAAGTGTTGGCAATTCCCCCCAGCTTGTGTCATCTATCCCCCTCTTCTAAATCATTGATGGGAAATACTGAGGAGTCCTGGGCCTAAGCCGGAGCCTTGAGGTACCCCACTACATAGTTCCCTCCTCTCTGTAGTTGCAGTTCCACGGAGGACTGCAGGTTGAGTGTGGCTGGTCAGCCACTTTCCAATCCATCTGGTGGTAGTGCTGCCTATCCCACATCTTCTATCTCACCAAGACGTCGGGCGGTGGTCTATCTCGCCAAATGACTCACTGAAGTCAGACTCTTGCAAGGGGAAAGCGTCCCCCCCTCGTCCCCCCCCCCCGCCCTTCTGGAGAGCCAGAGCAGGAGAAGCAGCTCTCCCTGGCCCGCCTGGGGCTCAGGTGGCTCTTCCGGGTGGCTGCGGCCGTTTCCATCCTGCCCATTTCTCCCTCCTCTGCGTGGCGCAAGGAAGCGGCAGGAAGGGACGGAGGTTCGCTCAGAGGACTACCCCCGCTCACCCAGGTCGATGGCCACGTCGCCCTCGGTCGCCTCCCACGGCTCCGTGGGCGGCGCGGCGGCAGGTAGGGGCAGGGAGTAGTTGTGTTCCCACTCCGGGCGGCCCGAGCCAGGAAGGCTGCCGGTGGGAGACGGGCTCCGGTCCTCGGCGAGGCTGCTCTGGCCGGAGGGCTCGCCGGAGCCGTCCCATTCCTCCCCGACGGGGCTCCAGAGACACCGCAGCAGCTCCTCCAGCTCCTCCGCCTTCTCCTCCTCCTCCTCCTGCGGGGCGAGAGGCAGCGGGAGCAACCAGGGCCAGCCGAGGGCACCGCCCGCTCGCCCGGCCCGGCCCGGCCCGGCGCTCACCTGCGGGAAGCCCCAGGGCTCCGGCAACGACTCCGGCTCGCTCCCCAGGAAAAGCTCCTCCCGCAACAGCCAGTCCAGCAGGTCCTGCTCGGCCATGCCGCCCCGGGAAGGGAAGCCGCCCTTCGCTGGCGCTGCGCCGCTGCGGCTGCTGGACGCTTCCGCTGCGCTCTGCCCGCGCCGCCCCTTCCAACAGGGCAGAGATGACGTCACCCCCAGGACGTCTCTCGCGCTCGGTCCGTCTTTCTCTTGTCCCGCCTCTCTCGCGGCCGCTCACTGGCTGGCGCGGCCGTCACTCGAGCCTGGGAAAATCCCGCGGCTTCTGACGTCATGGGGTGCGGGCGCTGGGTTCTCCCTCGGGCGCTGCCGGCCGCTCGGTGAGTCTCTGGCGGCAGCAGCGCTGGGCTGAAGGTCTGACGTCATGGGGCCTCGGAGATGCTGTAGTCCAGCCGGCTGCCCCGTGCATGAATGGCAGAATGGCAGCCGCAGCTTGGCTTGCCGCCTCCCCCGTTGACCCTCATCCTGCTTTTCATAGTTGTCCAATAGAAGATAATTCTTTATTGGCCAAGTGTGAATGGACACGCAAGGGAGTTGCCTCGGTCCGCAGGCTGTGAGTATCCATACAAGCAACACATGATCAATCCCCATCATAACTATAAAAATGCAATCATAAATCCTGAGAGACAATACTGGGCGATAGGGAATGGAGACTAAAAAGGCAATCAACAGACATGACAGAAGGATGCTAAATAAACACAATATTCCCATTGCTTGTGAGCTGCCTAGGAGAGAGGGAGAGAGAGAGGGAGGGAGGGAGGGAGGGGGAGAGAGAGAGAGAGGCTCTCCCTCGGAACTGCCTTCGGATGTGGAGGCTTCCAAAAGTGCCCAGCAGACCTGAGTTTTTTTAAATCCTGCAGTGGTGATGTAAATCTTTTCAGGATGATGAGGATGAGGATGAGGATGAGTCACAGCCAGCCAGATGTTTAGACTAGCTCTGGCCTTTTTGTCCACTGGGGAGTCCTTCCCAAGGACTGGGATGTTGCTTGATAGGGTTGAAGGTGTTACTGTGTGAGCTGCAACGTGGCCCATGGATTCAATCAATAAATGCCGTTTGGATCTCCCTGTGCCAGGGGCCTCCCCCTGTCGCTTCTTGTCCTGCCTTCGGGAGAGCCCCCACAGCCCCCATCCCAGCTTCAGCACAGCACTTCCTCGTTCTGAGGGGAAGGAAAGAGAGATTCGGGTTGGGGGGGACGGGGACAAGTGGAGAGAGAGAGTTGTGCTCATCCACAGAACTTGGTAAGCGAAGTCCAAAGCGAAGGGCGACCCTCTGGACTTGAGAAAGTAACAAAAGTAATTTTGACAGAAAGTAACAAAAGTAATTTTGACAGAAAGAAGTGCAAAGATTTTCCCTTTTAGAAACGAAAGCTTAATATGGGATTGGGACCCCTGGCTTAGCAATGGTGCTTGTGAAAAAGACCTGGAAAAAAGTCCTTGGACTAGGAAGACAATTGGGCCTCCAATTTACATCACTAAGCAATGCCGCCCTCACATGTGGCGCCCCTGTTGCCATCTTATCTCTCAGACCAGTCAGTCACTCAGAGGACCTCATGCGATGGGAGACCTAGGCAAGCAGATGGCGGGCAGGTGGGGGAATGCAGCAGGCAGGCGCCATAGAGCAGGCGCGGGGGAGGGCCTGGGTGGGTGGCTGTTAGGGAGAAAAAGGGGATGGGTGCAACCTATGGGAGCCCTTCCTGGCTCCCTCATTGACTTGTGGGAAACCAGCAGGGAAGGCGGCAATTGTGATCACGGCTCGTGGCTCGCGGGAGCGCCTGGATAGCAATCGTGTGACGGTGGGGAAATTGGAACAGCTGCTCTTCCCAGGGCCTATCAGAAGCGCCCCTCATTCGGCTCCACTGTAACTTCCCATATTAATCAGTTATCAACAGAAATACTTCATTCATTGCAGTGAGTAATGCATCTTCTTCATTTTGTTGGTCAGATGATCCCACCTCCAGGACCGGCTTCGGCTATGGCAACAGCGTTTAAGAGAAGTGGGAACGAAGTTGAAACAAGGAATTGAGACCAGTGACTAGGCAGGAAAACGGAAGGAAGTGCAGCATCGGATGGCCTGCAAAGGCCCAGAGGGAGGGGCGGCCAAAGGGCTTCTCTTTGGTCACTCTAGTGTGGAAGACGCAGCTTGGTGGATTTAAAGACAGATCCCCACTGCTTGGGAGTAATGATGAACACGGACGAGAGCTCCCTTTTTCTCCTTTTGAGCATCCAGAAAACTTATTTTTCTTGTGGTAAAACATGAAATTGGATAGAGTAGGCTTTTGGTATACACGAGGGACCCGGCTGCACATTGCCTCGTGCCTTAGCCACAGCCTCTGTTCCAGGGGTGGGATTCACAGGTTTTTTTCTACAGGTTCCGTGGGCGTGGCTTGGTGGGCATGGAAGGGGAAGGATACTGCAAAATCCCCGTTCCTCCTGATCAGCTGGGACTAGGGAGGCAGGGCCAGTCAGAGGTGGAATTTACCGGGTCTCCGAACCACTCAAAATTTCCACTACCGGTTCTCCGGAACTGGTCAGAACTTGCTGAATCCCACCTCTCCTCTGTTCACCTTGATCACTTCAGATCAGTTTTTTTAGTTTGCAATGTACTACAAGATACAGTATTAGAATAAGATAGTTTTAAAATAGAATACGGAGCAGCTAAGCAGTGTATCAAGGTACTGTACTTTTTATTGATATAGAATATATATGAGGAATAGTGGACTAAAAATATAGAAATCAGAGTTAAAACTGAATCAAATATCTTAGATGTTTTAACAGCTGAAAGCAATCTCTAATTAAAAGAGCGGAGTGCAAATCCCGTCCATTGCTGTGTTTTCAAAGCCAAGTTCATGTCAGCCGACAAAGACAATCCAATAGGAACAATGAAGATGAAGTCGCAACAAGGGAACAAACCCCACACTCACCCTGAAGGCGTTCCCTAGAAGGTCCTGAAAAGCAAACCACCAAGCTCAGAATGCACCAAGGAGCCCACATTTGAAAGACGCATATGCCTCTGGCATATCAGATTAGCTAGATACAAATAGTCTTCAACTTAAGACCATGCTTGGGACTGGAATCTCAGTCACTGAAAGAAGCTCTTGTTCAGCAAGACATCTCATGACTGCTTAGCTCAACAACTGCAATCCTGACATTCCAGGTTACAGTTGTTATCCAATGAATTATTAAGCAAAGTCCCAGGTAAGGAGGAACTTGGAGCTGAAAATCCTGCTTGGATTTTTGGCAGGAAGGATTTTCAGCCCCCCCTCCCCCCAAGTAGAGAGACTCTCGACTGTGGTTTGTACCAGGTCCCTCAAGTCCTCTTCTGCCATCACCCAAGGCACCCCATACGCCTTACCCGGGAGCAGAAAATCTCGACAGAGAGACGTGTGCGGCTTGCCCTGCATCCTTTCTGAGGCTATCATTATTTCGAAGTGTCATTAAGCAAATGGTCGTAAGTCAATGACCATCTTTTGTCTCTTTCTGTGCTTTTGGAAATATGTGCCCACCAGGCTACCGTGCATTCCATCAGCCTCGGGGCCTAGGCAGGGGTGGAGGGGTGGCGGTTATTGTTAAGGAAGGTCTTGAGCCAAAGGAGACCACTGTGCCACAGGCTACCGGCTGTGAGTCCCTCTATGTGAAGTGGGGCCTAGGGAGGCAGTTGGGCTTGCTGATTGTATACCTGGCTCCCCGCTATGTAACAGCAGCCCTGCCCGAGCTGCTCGAGGTGATTGGCGAGATGGCGGTTGAATCCCCCAGACTACTAGTCGTGGGGGACTTTAACCTGCCATCGGCGGGCGAAATATCCGAGGTAGCCCGGGAGTTCATGGCTGCCATGACGGCCATGGACCTGACCCAAGTAGTTCAGGGCCCCACGCACATTTTTTTATTTTTTTTAATCAAATTTATACCCCGCCCTTCTCCTTGTTAGACCCAGGGCGGCGCACAGGCATCATTAAAAACCATTACAAAACAATACAAACTCTTAAAAGCATATTAAATTAACCTAAAACCCGTGCTAAAACCCTTTAAAACCCTAAAAATTTAAAATTTATAAATATAGTCAGAAACAGGGGGCTACGCTAGGCCGGCTTGTTGGAATAGATACGTCTTCAAGCGTTGGCGGAAGAGGCGGAGGTCCGAGATGGTACGAAGGTCGGGGGGTAGGTCGTTCCAGAGGGCCGGGCCCGCCACAGAGAACATTGGAGGACACACGCTGGATCTTATTTTTGTCTCTGGCCAGTGGAGAAGTGATCTTGGAATTGGGGACGTAGTCATCTCACCCTTGTCATGGACAGATCACTTCCTCCTTCGGCTCGACTTTCCAATTGCCACACCCCACCGCGGGGAGGCGGAACCGGAGATCCCAAGATGGTTCCGCCCCAGGCGCCTGATAGACCCAGAAAGGTTCCAAAGGGAGCTTGGGCCAATACCTGTGTCCCTGCCCCGCGACTCGACTGAGGACCTAGTGGCCGCATGGTATAGTGCGGCCATGGGGGCCTTGGACCGGTCGCGCCCTTGTGGCTTCTCAGGCGGCGTCGAATCACTCAGGCCCCATGGTTCACCGAGGAGCTGAGGGGGATGAAACGCCGCAAGAGACGCCTAGAGAGTAGGTGGAGATCCTCTTGATGGATGGAGACCGGACGATAGTTCTCTAATAATGCTGGATCCAGGGACGGCTTCTTGAGGAGGGGCCTTACTACCGCCTCTTTCAAGACGGCAGGCAAGGACCCCTCACTCAAAGATGCGTTGACAATGCCCTGGAGCCAGCCTCGTGTCGTCTCCCAGGATGCCAGTACAAGCCAGGAGGGACACGGGTCCAATAAACATGTGGTAGTCCTAAGTCTCTTTGACAACCTGTCCATATCTTCGGTAGTAACAAAGTCAAACTCCTCCCAGGATGGTGTCTCAAGAACAGCCTCGGACAGTCCGACTGGACCACTCTTGATGGAGGGTAACTCATTCCGAATCCGAGTGATTTTCTCCTGCAGATAAATCCCAAATTCCTCTGCTCGACCCTGTAAAGGGGCTTTCCGCGGCCTCTGGTGAAGGAGGGAGCGGGTCACCCCAAACAGGGTGGCAGGGCGGTTATCTGCGGATGCAATAAGGGTGGCACAATACTCACGTTTGGCCACCCTTATCGCCACTAAGTAAGCCCTAATATGGGTTCTCACTAGTGTTCGGTCGGCTTCGGAGCGAGAGGATCTCCATCTGCTCTCTAGGCGTCTCTTGTGGCGCTTCATCTCCCGCAGCTCCTCAGTAAACCAAGGAGCCTGGGTGGTTCGTCGCCGCAAGAGAGGCCGCAAGGGCGCGACTCGGTCCAAGGCCCCCGTGGCCGCACTTAACCATGCGGCCACTAGGTCCTCAGTCGAGTCGCGGGGCAAGTCCACAGGAATTGGCCCAAGCTCCCTCTGGAACTTTACCGGGTCCATCAGGAGCCTGGGGCGGAACCATATAGGAATATCAGGCTCCGCCTCCCCGCGGTGAGGTGTGGCGATCGGAAAGTCCAGCCGAAGGAGAGCGTGATCTGTCCATGACAGGGGTGTGATGGCTAAATCCCCTATTCCCAGATCACGACTCCACTGTCCCGAGACGAAGATTAAGTCCAGGGTGTGTCCACCCTCGTGGGTAGGGCCTAAAACTACCTGGATCAGGTCCATGGCTGTCATGGAAGCCATGAACTCCTGAGCTACACCAGAGGTTTCGCCTACTGACGGCAGGTTGAAATCCCCCATGACCAAAAGTCTGGGGGTCTCAACCGCCGCCTTGGCTATCACCTCTAGGAGCTCAGGCAGGGCTGTTGTTGCATAGTGGGGAGCCAGATATACAACTAACACGCCCAACTGCCTCCCTAGGCCCCACTTCACGAGGAGGGACTCATACCCGGTCGTCTGAGGGATCGTGGTCTCCTTCGGCTCAAGACCTTCCCTAACCATAATCGCCACCCCCCACCCCTCCCTAGGGCCCAATCAGGTGACACTGAACCCAAGACCGTGAAGGGTTTCCAACACCTTGAATTAGACCCGGAAACAAATCAGCAACCAGTGCAGCTTGCAAACAGTGCCTCAAGGGCCACCCAATAACTGCTTTACGTACCAGGTTCTTAATGTGATTTTTCTTTGCAGCTGTGGGTTTTCTTTCCCTGCCGGGCAGCCTGAGCAACTAAGGGGTTCTGAAGGTCGTAAAGTCGACCCACGACAAGCACAGTTAGAGCCCCGAAAGACCCTCTTCCCTGGGGGCACCTTGAGAGTCAGCCCACCGGCAACATCATTGGCGTCTTGCCCACAGGTGCAGGACACGGGTGGCCACGGGGCCTCCAAAGCAGGCTCCCTCTGTAGCTACTACCCAAGGGAGGTGGGTGCCCGCTGTGGTGGGGCAGCCCCGGGAGGCCCTTCCCACGTTCTCTGCCCTTCCCTCCAGGACAGGCACCGGCACAGACCCCAGCAGCGCAGAAGGAAGGGCGGGGGAGGGCGGAGAGGCGCGTCCCGATGTTCTCCACTCAACTAAAGGCAACAAAAGCGCGAAACCTCCGGAGCGCCGGTTGGCAGCCTTGCCCAGTTTAACACGGGTAGACTTCAACTTCCACAACTCCCCGGCTCGAAAGCGACCCCGCCGATCGGGCAAGTTGGTTGGCCGAGCAACTCTGGGAATTAAGTCCCGGAACCTTTCGAAGACCACGTCCGAAGCCCCCCCCCGCCCCGCCTGCAGGATGGTCCGGCCACCGGGGAGAAAGCGGATGGAGGCCGGAGGGGCTCCGCTGTCCCGGGCCGCCCTGGACGGAAGAAGCCGCCGCCGCCGCCACCGCTTCCCTTCTGGCCTCGACCCGACGGCCAAGGAGGTCTCCCCCCCCCCCCCCACCCCGAGGGCCCCGGGCATGCGCCCTGGCGGGGAGGCGCCTGGCGGGCGGGGCGGGGCCAGGCGGGGGGTGGGGCGGCCCTCCCCGCCCTTAGCTCACAGCCCCAGCGCCTGCCGCCGCCGCCGCCGCCTCGCCCCGCAGGTAGGAACGCGTCGCCAGCGCCGCTCCCCCGGGAAGCCCAGCCAGCCACGCGCCCGACAGGCGGGAAAGGGCGCCGCTCCGGCCCTCGCGCTCGCCCGCCCTCCGGGAAGGGCCCGCAGCCCCAGCGCCCCGGCTGAAGGCGGCCCCGGCGCCGTCCGGCTCTTCCCGGGTCCGCAGGACGGGCGCCAAGTGGCGGACGCGGGGAGTCCCGGGCGGGGGGTCCGGCGGCGGAGAAAGCCCCGCGGGGGCCCCCGACTCCGCCCCCTCCCCAGTCGAGAGGGGAGGGTCCCGGGGGGCCCGCGCTGCTCTCGGCCTTGGGGGTCCCGTGCAGAGGCGGGCGCCCCTCTCCCCCCCCCCCCGCCGCTTCCGTCCTTGTCCCCCTCCTGCCCGGCCCCGGGAGCCGCGCGCTCGCTGCCTGCCTGCCCCGTGCAGCCCTCGGGGGTTTGGGGGCTCTCCTGTCGGAGCCGGCAGCGCTTTGCCCCGCCCGCCCCCTACTCCCCTCTTGGCGGGGGAGGCGCTGCCCCTCGTAGCGGGGCCTCCGGGAAAGTTGGCCTTCGAGCCGAAGGAAAGCGGAAGGGGGGAACGCCACTCCCGGCCGCCCCCTCCGCGGCTCTCGGGCCAGCCAGTCTACTTTGCAGGGGGCGGGTTGCTTGGCGCATTCGAAGCGGGAGAAGCTCGCCTGCTCCTTACATTCCAGGCGGGGAAAAGGCGGAGTTTCAATATTGAACCGAATGTGAACAAAATAGTCCCTTTTATGGCTCTGTGCTCCTTTGGGGGGGGGGGCTGAGGGAGGGGCCTCTCTCTCTGGCGACGGGCCTTTGCATGAAGAGCTCTCTGTTAGCGGGCTGAAAGGGTTTTTCTAAGAGGGGGAAGCTGGAGCTGCTCCGGCTGAATTGGGGAGGCCTCGGGGCTCTCTGGAGTTTGGTTGCTGGCCAGCAGGCGCTTCATGAACGCCTGCAAGCAACCAGGCTGTATCGAAGATGCACTTTTTTTTTAAAGAGCACTCTAGTAGGTTTGTAGCACCCGCTGTGTCTTGTGCGACGCCTACTCCAGAATTAGCAGGCGAGTGTTTACAGGAAAAAATAAAACCACAAACGGCAGTCAAGGCTGCAGTCTCTGTCAAAGGTATTGGGCCCTTTTGATCAAGATGGCTGGGATTATTTTTAACCTACTGAAAATGGAGCTGTGAAATTTGGAGTAATCAGTTTCTCTGCAGTAACCGACTTTGGTTTACGGCTTTGCTCTTTGGCGGCTGCCAAGTTGATTTCCACTTTCTGTCCCTTTCTAAAGCGGCACTTCCTCGGTTGGAGCTACTGGTGCCCTCCTGGCTTGCTTTGAGAGGGTCTCTAGGAAGCCTGTGGGGAGCCCCCCCCCCCCCCAGCTCCATGGCCTGGGGCTTCCTTGGGGCTTCCGCTTTTTGCTGGAGTAGAGAGCGAGGCAGCAGATGTGCCCGAGGGAGACCTCTGGAGGGAGAGCATGCAGCCAGCTTTCCTCCCACGTGGAAGTTGTCTTGCAGTGCTCAGTTGAAAGGGCACTGCCAGGGATCACCAGGCAGAGTTCAGCATCTCCCTTGTTTCTTGCTGTTGCAGAGGCAGCACATCTGCTGCCTCGCTCTCTACTCCAGCAAAAAGCGGAAGCCCCAAGGAAGCCCAAGGCCATGGAGCTGGAGGGGGGGGAGGGGTCCCCCCACTGAATGCAGAACCTTTGACTGCAGCTGTAACATCTGCTTCACTCAGCAATGCCCCCATCCACCTTACCCTGACATCCAGGGCTGCTCCTACAACCTGGGTAGGAGTGCTTGGAAGCTGCAAAACGGCAAGAATCCCATAAGCCTGCCACAAACCGTGCCAGAGGGACAGTAGCATGCTTGCCCAGGGTGGGGAGGGCGCCTCAGGGGGCATATCCAGGATGGGGGGGGGGGTGCCCCTCATTTTGCTCCTCAGACACAAGAGCACCCACTAGGCCGGGGGGGGGGTTGTGCCATCTGCCAGTTCTTGGTGTTGTGGTTCGCTCTGCCTCCGAATAGAGGCCCTGCAGCCTCCCTCCCCCCTCGGCGGCGGCTGCTGTTGATCTGCCGGGCCAGAGGTGGGCAGGCAGTCCATATTTGGTAGCGATCATTGTGGACTCTTTTGCCATGGGAGGGGGGGGCACTCGGTCCCCACTCGGTTCCTCCTCCTCCTCCTCCTCCTGGCTGGAAGCTGCTGTCTCCACATTTGGGAGGGATGAGGGGAAGCCGAGAGTGCCCTGCAGGGTTCAGGCTGAGGGGCCCTCTTGAGTGCACGTCTCCCAAACGTGGTGGGCACAGAGAAGAAACCGGGTACACGTGGGCCCCCTCTCCCTCTCCTGGGTTCTGGTTCAGGGAGAGCCAGGCGGGGATGCCCATCCCGGGATGGCTTTTGGAGGGAGGGAGTCCCGAGCTTGTTCCTGGCTCTGTGGGGGGGGGGCAGCAGCTCTTCCTCTTCCCCCCTCTGGGGGGCACCTTGGAAGGCAGAGGAGGAACCAGGGGTCCCCAGCAGGAAGTGCCCCCTCTGACCCCTTTGCCCTCCTTCCCTTGTGCCCAGAGCAGGAGGGAGGAAGCTCTGGCGTCAGGGGAGCCTGTTGAGGCAGCCGTGAGCTGGACGGGCAGGAAGTAGACCCTCCTGCAGGGGAGAGTCGGCCCTTCTCTCCTGTGGAGTCAGGGAGCAGGCGAGGCCGCTCGGCACCTCCGGGGGTTTGGGTCGGGGGCTCCCTTCCGCATCTGCCCGTGTGCCAAAGGCTGCAGATGTGCTTCGGTTGGGAGGCCAGGCCTGGCTGGGTCCCAGGTCGGCCCTTGGCTGCTGCGGGGCAGAGTCAGGGAAAGGAGGCCCAGCTCAGGAAGGGTGGGGCTGGGATGGACTCCACGCCCAGGGAGGGAGGGGTCTGATTGACTTGGAATGGCAGAGCCCGGTGGGGACTCTCCTCTCCCCCCTCAGCAAGGAGGGCAGGCGGTGCTGGGTGGGGAAGGGAAGGAGGGGAGCCCTGCCTGGGGGTTTGGAGGCCTCCCAACTCGAGACCAGGCCGCAGAAGAGCCGTGGGAGCTGGGCGGCTGAGCCGTTTCCTGTTGCCTTTCTCTTGTGCAGAAAGACGACCCTGGGCCAGCGGGTGGGTGGCCCTTCCTTCCTTCCTTCCTTCCTGAGACTCTCCTAAAGAGCAGCCACCCTGCTCCCTTTGAGCAGCACAGAGAAGGGCCGAGGGACCTGGGTGGCTTGGCTGGCCTTGGGCTGCTCCTGGCACAGCCGGCCCTCCCCCTTGCGCCGGGGCTCTCAGAAGGCCTTTGGCCCTGGCACAGCTGGCCTCAGGTTTGCTTTGGCTTTCTGGAGAGCGAGGAGGAGGAGGAGGAGGAGGAGGAGAGCTTCCCCTTGCCCGCTGCATGGCCCTTTCAGCTGGAATGGGCTTCACCTATAGAAACTTTCCGGCTCTGTCTTTGCAGGGAGGGGAAGCATAAGGTCAAAGGTGCCTGGTGGCCTTTGAGCAGGGGGCTGCAGCTCCACCACCTTCCTGCAGGCCCCTCAGGTGGGTGCCCTTCCTGCATCAAGGAGTCGTCCACCTACCCCTGTTCTGCACTTGGCTGCCCCCTTGCCTGCTGGCCCCCATTTCCACCTGCCCTGCTGCAGCCCCAGTTCCTGCAGAGTTTGCTTTTGAGTGGGGCTGCCATCTTCCTTTGGGACTCAGTGGTTATCCAAGCTAGAAAGTTGGCAGCTCTTTGATTCCAATTCCCCATTTCTGTGGTTTTGCCCTTTGGTCCGTCAGAGGAGGGGGACGGGGGACCCACCCAGAGCAAAGGAATGGGGAAAGGAGGGCAGTGACTCAGGGGAATCCGGCATCTGTGCTCTTTTTTAACAAATATTTGGCTTTTATATGTTGAATTAAAATGAGTGTTCCTTCATTTCAAACCACCTTATTTTCTTAAATACTTAATTATCTGTTTAGTAACAATTAATCTTTATAAAATCACTCATCTTTTTCTGATATTATTTAAAGAATAAAGAAGAAAAGTTTTCCCTGAATTCATGTTATACAACATTGCTTTCAATTATCTTTAGAGAGTACAATGCTTATATATCACATAATCCAACTCCAAATAGTATTTTCCCAATATAAAAGCAAAATCTTACCAAGTGTTTCACTTCATATATATCTCAATCATTCTTTCCATCATCATTAATCTATTTAATATACAAAATGTCTTCCTAAGGCAGCATAGTCTTTACTGACTATAGTATCAAGCATTCATAGCATCTGGCTTTTACACCTCAGGTTTATTTTTATCCTTTATATATCATATATCCAAAAACTTCATTTCATAACAAAAGATTTTTTTTTAACATTAACTATCCTTTTTCTAAGCGTAACTAAATAAACGATTTCATCTCCAGTTTTTTTAATCTAACCATTGGTAGAACAAATCCCATACTTTATAGAATTGCTCATCCTCTTGTTCTCTAATTTCAAATGTCAGTTTACTCATTTCAGCACAGTCCATGATCTTTCGGATAATTTCCTCCTGAGTAGGTAGTTTCTCATTTTTCCAATATTTTGCAAATACAATTCTAGCTGCTGTTAAAACATTCACAGTCAGGTGTTGCAAGTCTTTATCAAATGTTTCCTGAGTAATTTCCAATTTAAAAAGTTCAGGTTTAAGGTCTTTATTTATCATTTTCTCCAATCCACCTGTGGATTTTAGTCCAATATCTCTTAGCTTCAGAACAAGTCCACCACGTGGTCTTTTGAATGACCGCACCAGAGGCCGGGCAAAAGCTTGCCGGACACTGCTTGACTGATTCTGAGAATGAACTGAGAATGCCTGGGCCTGTGTGCCCCCCAACCCCCCCCCCCCCACCTGTCTCCTGCGAAGGAAGGTCTGGCCCTCTGGCAACCATGGGGTGCTGGGACTTCATCAGGTTGGAAAACTGACCCAGGAAGTTTGCAGCTGCCTCCGTTTGGACCCCTCCCGGTCCTGGCAGGATGTGTAGAGCCAGGGAGGGATGCACGAGCCCCTTCTCCTCCAAACGGGGTCCCCTCTTGGAAAGTGCTGTTGTGACCTGTCCAGGCCCAGCATTTCTCTGGGGAAACCCAGGTGGGGAAGGGGGCCGGGGGCAGCTCTTACCCAGCCCATTCTGCAGATAGTTTACCAACACAATTCTCTTGGTTTGGCCAGACCCCCCTACTTCCTCAGGTGGTGCCTAAGGCCCATCTGGCAGCTTCTGCGGCTTGCTAAATGGGCTGATCTCCTGCACTTCCCTTTTAAGAAATTGGCTCACCACCCTTGTGTGCATGCACCCACGCACACGCACGCACGCACGCACACAATGTCCAAAGCAGTGGACAATTCCCAGGCTGCATTAGAGGCGCTTTAGAGCACAATGGGTGGCAGCAGCCTTTTTGCCCGGGGACGGCTGCAGCCCACGTGTGTGCGGGAGGACAGGAGCTCCTTAGGGCACTGCCAAGGCCAGTGGAGGCTGGGGGGGGGGGCAGTCAGGCAGAGGAATGAGGCGGGGGCTCCCATCTTTCAGAGAAGGGTCTGCTTTTCCTGTTGGCAGCGGGGAAGAGGGTTGGGGGTTGCGAGAAAGGGGAAGCCTGACCAAAGCACAGCTGGAGCAGGTCTTCCACGAAGCAGGAAGGAAAGCGCAGAGGTTCTCCCCACACATTGGTTGCCAGCCCTGCTTCCTCTTTCAGAGGGGGGTGGGAGGGAGGGTGCTCAGGCAGAGGCCTGCCCCTCCGTCCTTCCTTCCTTCCTTCCTCCCCACACAGACCACAGAGCCTCTGGCCTGCCTGGGGCTGAGCCAGCCAGGG
The DNA here is from genome assembly GCA_039707465.1 of Rhabdophis nuchalis. Lineage (NCBI taxonomy): Eukaryota > Metazoa > Chordata > Lepidosauria > Squamata > Natricidae > Rhabdophis > Rhabdophis nuchalis. The sequence continues at coordinate 249,780,760 of CM077644.1, forward strand.
GGAAGGTGGGGGCCTCCCCTGGGAGCATGCTGAGAATGCAGCTCTGGAATGTCTCTCTGGCATGGGGGAGGTGGAAGTGACTGGGGGGGGGGGGGCTGCATGGGGGAGGTGGAAGTGACTGGGGGGGGGCTGCATGGGGGAGGTGGAAGTGACTGGGGGGGGCTGCATGGGAGAGGTGGAAGTGACGGGGGGGCTGCATGGGGGAGGTGGAAGTGACTGGGGGGGGGCTGCATGGGGGAGGTGGAAGTGACTCGGGGGGGGGGCTGCATGGGGGAGGTGGAAGTGACTGGGGGGGGCTGCATGGGGGAGGTGGAAGTGACTGGGGGGGGCTGCATGGGGGAGGTGGAAGTGACTGGGGGGGGGCTGCATGGGGGAGGTGGAAGTGACTGGGGGGGGGCTGCATGGGGGAGGTGGAAGTGACTGGGGGGGGGCTGCATGGGGGAGGTGGAAGTGACTGGGGGGGGGCTGCATGGGGGAGGTGGAAGTGACGGGGGGGGCTGCATGGGGGAGGTGGAAGTGACTGGGGGGCTGCATGGGGGAGGTGGAAGTGACGGGGGGGGGGGCTGCATGGGGGAGGTGGAAGTGACTCGGGGGGGGGCTGCATGGGGGAGGTGGAAGTGACTGGGGGGGGCTGCATGGGGGAGGTGGAAGTGACTGGGGGGGGCTGCATGGGGGAGGTGGAAGTGACTGGGGGGGGCTGCATGGGGGAGGTGGAAGTGACTGGGGGGGCTGCATGGGGGAGGTGGAAGTGACGGGGGGGCTGCATGGGGGAGGTGGAAGTGACTGGGGGGGGCTGCATGGGGGAGGTGGAAGTGACTGGGGGGGGGCTGCATGGGGGAGGTGGAAGTGACTCGGGGGGGGGGAGGCCAGGGAGGCACTTGCCGCTTTACCTGCTGCTTCTTGACTGGGGTCTCGGAACAGCCCAGGGAGCCTATATGAAAGGGGGAGGGGGTGCTCAGAGCCCCTCCCCGCCCGTGAGAGGTCGGCTTTGCCTCCTGCTTTTGCTTTTCCCTCCCATGATTGGCCTACAACGTTAACAAGACCACCAGCCCTAGTGCAGGGTGGAGCAGGTAGAGAATCTGCTGAGTTCTGGGCCGGTGGGGGCTGTGGGGCAGCATCCTGGGAAAGCCCAGTGGAAAAGCCCACCGAGACCAACCAGGAGCTGCAGCAGCAGCAGCGGGGAGAGTCTCCTTCAGGTGGTCCTTCTGTGGGAGGGAGGCCAATTCCACCTGTGACCGCAAAAGGCCCTGGTGGTTGAGGAGGAGGAGGAGGAGGAGGAGGAGGAGGAGCAGGGTTGGACCCACCTCCAGCTTATGAGCCTCCTGGGGCGCCTGGCTCTGCTTTCCCCTCCTCAAATGCGACCCCCCACCCCCGTGGGCAGCGAGGAAAAGCCTGTCCTGCTGGCTGGGCTGGGCTTCAGCTGCCGGGGGGTGGGGGTGGGGGGGTGGGGGTGGGTCCCTCGCTTTGGGTGCAGAAAAGACGCCCTCCTGGGCTGGCTCTGGCTTGGCCTGGGAGCTGCCCTTCCCTGCCAAGGCGCCCTCGCTGCTCCTGGAGGCTTTGGGGCGAGAGGTGGCAGGGTGTCCAGATTCACCTGATTGGTGGATGCCATTGAGGGGAGGGGCCTTGGGGAGTGGGGGCGGGGGGGGGGCTGGCCTTGGGGTCAGATGAGAGGAAAGGGACTGTAGCTGCTGAGTCTCGCCTAGTCCAGAAGCCGAAGCAGGCAGGCTCCCCCCCCCTGACAAAGACCGCAAGAGGCTGGGCGGCTGGACAGGCAGAATCAGGTAATATAATCGAAGGTCAAAGTAAAGGGATAACATATTTAATATTAGATATTATAACAGCAGCGAGAATGGTTTATGCCCAACATTGGAAATGTGAAAATATACCTGGGCAAAGGGAAATATTAAAGAGGCAGAATGTGATAGGCTGACGATGGAACTAAAAAATAAAGGAGAGACGGAATACAATGAGGTTTGAAACAGACGTTATCAATGGTTGGATTTGAGGAAGGGAAGTCGGAGCGGAGAAGACCGAGAGATGATGTAATATATATATAAGTGTAAGCGTGTATAAGGGGTTAAATATGTGTAATAATTACTAATGTGTATTGAGCACATAAGTTATTTGTGTTACGCTTCAGTTTTGTATGGCGGAGAGAACGCCAGGATGGTTGCACTAATTTCTTTTCTCTCTCTTAATAATAAACTAAATAATAAATATATACACATATAAAGAAGGTAACTCCTCCCTGGAAACTGCTGCCAGCCCCACTGTCTGTCTGAGCTCTAGGGAAGCAGTGGGGCATGCGGAAAGGGGGAGGCGGAAGGGTGGGGTGCAGCCTGGCGTTGGCACCTCGGTTTTCTGGCCCGGGCTGCCTTCTCTCCTCTGGCCTTGAAAACCAAGGTGGGGAACTCCCTCCCCTACCACCCCCCTCCCCGAGTGAGGTAGCCCAGATGCCCGGGCGGGTCCTTTGCAGCCCCCCCCCCCGGGTCTCCACTCTGTGCCAGAGGCATCGGAGGAGCCTTCAGTGGTCGGGGGTGGGGGTGGGAGGCAACTGTTGGGTGCCAGGCTGCCCCTTCTGGCTTCCTTCAGTGGTTTCCTCTTGCCGGCCATCTGGGCATAATCTGCCTCCTCCGGCCACCGGCCTTATCAGCTCAGCTCCACCAGGAGGGGCTTCCTCCTGTGGGCATGATGCAGCACATCTCCCCCCCCCCCCCCCCCGTTTCCTCCTACTACCCTGGCGCAACCAGCGTCTGCCTGGCCCTGGGAGCTCCGCACTCCCCCCGGGCGACAGCAGGGAAAGGGAAGTTTCTTGACACGGGCCGTCAGCCTCCTCTTCTCGTTCTGTCCTCTGCCCCCCTCCAGCAGCTGTGCCAGGGAGAGGCGTTGGCACGTACAGAGGATGCCGGCTGGGCTTTTCCTCGTGGCACCCAGGCATGGCTCCCCACTCACCCCGCCCTTCCTCAACAGGTGAAGCAGGAGAGGGAACATCTCAGGCGCCATCATGGTGGCCTTATCGCTCAAGATCAGCATTGGCAACGTGGTGAAGACTATGCAGTTTGAGCCCTCCACGATGGTGTACGACGCCTGCCGCATCATCCGGGAACGGGTGCCGGAGGCACAGATGGGGCAGCGTAAGTGTGCAGGCAGGCTTCCCTTGGAGAAGGAGAGGCCGAGGGAGGGCGGGGTGGGCTACCCACCAGGAACGGCTGCGGGGGTGGGCCAGGGAGACGGGTCCCCGCTTCCTCCTTGTCCCTGTGGCCTGGGGGCACCGCTGGTTGACCTCAAGCACCCTCCACCCACCCTGCCCTGGCCCAACCCCCTCCCTGCTGCTCTTTCTTCAGCCCACGACTTTGGCCTCTTCCTCTCGGATGAAGACCCCAAGAAGGGGATCTGGTTGGAGGCCGGGAAGGCCCTGGACTACTACATGCTCCGCAATGGGGTGAGTGCTTCCCTGGGGGGCCTTGCTGATCAGCTGAGCAAATTGGTGGAGGGTGAGGCTGAAGGGCCAGGGATGGCCACAGCAGTTAATGAAGGGCTCCAGAGTAACTCTAGGCTGCTCTTGACCATGTGGCCCCGAGCTAAGCCCCTCCTCCAGAAATGCCCACTAAAAGTGCTCTGGAGCGGCATTGTCCGGATCCAGGTCAGCTGCTCTCTCTGGCTGGGCCAGCGTCGGCCTCCGCATCTCCCCTGGGAGACGGGTCCCTCCTGCCTACGGAGGGTCCTCTTGGCTGCTGCTGGCAGAGGAGAAGGCTGGGTGGGCCTTGAAGCGCCCCTCAGAGGCGAGCTCAGAACCTGACCTCTACACACACACACACACACACAGCCCTCGGAGCTGGCTACTGGGGGAGGAGGGGAGCCTCTCCAGCACGGGCCCAAGCTGCTCAGCCCCGGAGGAAGCCCTGGCTGATGGTTCAGCAGGAGGAGCTCCAGAGAGACGGCCTTCTTGGCTCCCTCATGCTCATTCTTTCCCACCCCCTTGGTTTTCCATGCCCCCCCCCATTCGAACCCTGGCATTTCTTGACTCCCCGCCCCCCCATCTGCCTTCCCAGGACACCATGGAGTACAAGAAGAAGCAGCGGCCCCTGAAGATCCGCATGCTGGATGGGACGGTCAAGACGGTCATGGTGGATGACTCCAAGACAGTCACCGACATTCTGATGACCATTTGTGCCCGGATCGGTGAGCTGCCTGGGGACAGTTGGGTTGACAGACCTGGGGGGGGGGGGAGGAGTGAGGAGACAGCCTCCATTCTGTGGGTCCTTTCCCCCCCGCCCCCCTGATCCAGGAGGGACAACCGTGCTAGCGAAGCCGAGGCTTGGGCTGGCAGGCAGCTGTGCCCATGGCTGTGGGCAGGGCAACCTTTGTCCCTGGCAAGGCTGCTTTGTGCCCTCAGGCATCACCAATTATGACGAGTACTCGCTGGTGCGGGAGATCCTGGAGGAGAAGAAGGAGGAGCAGACGGGCACGCTCCGAAAGGACAAGACCCTCCTGCGCGACGAGAAGAAGATGGAGCGGCTGAAGCAGAAGCTGCACACGGATGACGAGCGTACGTGAGCCGAGACCAGCGCTCAGGGGAGGCGGGGGGCGGAGGGGACCTCGGCGGCTCTCATCCTGCCCTGCCTCCTCGTGCAGTGAACTGGCTGGATCACGGACGCACTTTGCGCGAACAGGGCATCGATGACCATGAGACGCTGCTCCTCCGGCGGAAGTTCTTCTACTCCGACCAGAACGTGGATTCCCGCGACCCTGTGCAGCTCAACCTCCTCTACGTCCAGGTGCCTCCCCCTCCCCCTCCGCCAGGGCTGGCACGGGGCGCTTCAGCCCGCCTGCGTACAAGGGAGGCTGCCGGGGGAGCGGCGAGGAGGCTCCCCGCTGACCTTGCTCCTCTGCCTCCAGGCCCGAGACGATATCCTGAATGGCTCCCACCCGGTCTCCTTCGACAAAGCCTGCGAGTTTGCCGGCTACCAGTGTCAGATCCAGTTTGGGCCTCACAATGAGCAGAAGCACAAGGCTGGGTTTCTGGAGTGAGTCCTGCTGGGCCCTTTCCTGGGGCAGGGGGCAGAGCTTGCATGTGGCTGGAGGGCCGGAGAGGGCAGGGGAGCCTGAGGGAGGTCCTCTTTCTCCCTCTGCAGCCTGAAGGACTTCCTGCCAAAGGAGTACATCAAGCAGAAGGGGGAGCGGAGGATTTTCCTGGTGAGTGGGGGAGGCTCTTGGAAGCAGACACGGGTGGGCCCTGCCCCTTCTGCCCCCCTGGGAGGCCTGGGCAGCATGGAGGAGCAGGGGGAAGGAGGGAGAGGATCTGCAGAAGGGCTGGGGGAGCCAAGGGGCCGGGAGTGGGGGCCGTTAGGGAGCAGGAGAATGCAGCCCCCTGTCCTCCCTCCCCTCCCTCAAGGCCCACAAGAACTGTGGCGACATGAGTGAGATCGAAGCCAAGGTCCGCTACGTGAAACTCGCCCGCTCGCTCAAGACCTACGGCGTCTCCTTCTTTCTGGTCAAAGTAAGCAATGCTCCTTCAGGCCCCCTTTTATCGCTCAGCGGCTCTGGGAGGGAGGAGGGAGGTGGCTGGCTCTGGGGGATGGGGGGGGGGGAGGCTGGCTGGAGCTTTCCTGCTCCGAGCCGGTTAGGCGCACCCCACAGCCTGGGCACCTGCCTTGCAGGAGAAGATGAAGGGGAAGAACAAGCTGGTCCCCCGTCTCCTGGGCATTACCAAGGAGTGTGTGATGCGTGTGGACGAGAAGACCAAGGAGGTCATTCAGGAGTGGAATCTGACCAACATCAAGCGCTGGGCAGCCTCTCCCAAGAGCTTCACCCTGGTAAGGGCTCCTCTCTCCAGCCCCACGGAGAAGGCCACGGAGATGAAAAGGCCTATTGAGGACCGACAGGGGGAAGCCCCTCCCTCCCCCCCAAGTCCCCCAAGGCAGATTGGAGGGGTGGGGCTCCCCAGTGAGGCCCCTGCCTTCCTGCAGCAGGCAGAGTCTGCTTGGGCTCCCAACCACTTCCCAGGGAACTGCCCTCCGAAACAGCTGTGCCCAGTTACGGCTGTGGCATTCTGTGGGCTGCCCTGCCCACCCTCTTCAACCCTGCCGCTTCCGACTGGCAGGCCTGCCCTTGCCTCCCAGCACAGGATGAGGGTGCTGCCTGGCGACTGTCTCCTCTTCTATTTGGCCTCTGCCCGTGGCGTCGTCCCCTTAGCCACGCCTGAAGCCTTTTGTGCCAGGTTGAAGGGGTGCCCGTGGCCCACAGTGGGAGGCCCTGGGGGTGGGATCTGTCTCCTCTCCCCCCAAGGCCCCCTCTTCTGGGGCTGATCTGCCCTGGGTCGCAGGACGTGCTGAGGGGCCACCTTCCAAACCCCGTTGCTGCCCCAGGAGACCCCCAATCAGGCAGGGGGTGGTCCTGGCTCAGGGGAATGGCTGAGTCTTGTGCCCGCTGACCAGGGGCCCCGGCAGCCAGCCAGCCTTTCTGCCTGGCTGCTCCTCAGGAGGGAGGGGGTCGTGGGGAGAGTCGTTGCTCTCCGGCTGCCCCTTCCAGGAGCAGGAAGGCCTTCCGCAGTCGCGTCTTGGGTGGGGCGGCAACCCCAGCCGGAGTCCCTGCCCCCCTCCAGTGACTGTCGTGGCTTTGGGGTTGCAGGACTTTGGGGACTACCAGGACGGCTATTACTCTGTGCAGACCACCGAAGGGGAGCAGATCGCCCAGCTCATCGCTGGCTACATTGACATCATCTTGAAGAAGGTGGGCCTGGCGTGGGGCGTGGGGGCCTGGTTGGGAGGCTGGCTCCTGACCTGGGTCGAGGGGCGCCCTGAGCCATCGCCTCACTCCGGGCGGGCGTCCCTTCACTTGGGATGACCGCTGCCTCTGCCTTGCAGAAAAAGAGCAAAGACCACTTTGGCTTGGAGGGAGACGAGGAATCCACCATGCTGGAGGACTCCGTGTCCCCCAAGAAGTAAGACTGGCGTTCCCAGGGCAGGAGGGGGAGTCTGTCGGGGGGTGGGGGACGACACGGGGGGCTGCGCTTCACCCCCTGCTTGCCTCCTAGGTCGACCCTCCTGCAGCAGCAGTTCAACCAGCTGAACAAAGCCGAGCACAGCTCCGTGGCCCTCCCGGTCATCATACGGCCGGGGGCCAGTGGGCCAGAGAACTTCCAGATGGGCACCATGCCCCAGGCCCAGCAGCAGGTTACCAGTGGGCAGATGCACCGGGGCCACATGCCCCCTCTGGTAAGGGCCCCAGGCTTTCGGCTGGGCTCTGGGCCTTGTAGATTGCCTCAGCCCTGCGGCTGCGGTGGGAGCCTTGGGGGCTTTGGTGCCCCTCCCTGAAGTCCCCTCCAATTCTTGGGAAACAGGGGGGGCAGCCCCACATTCTCCCCGCTCGCCAGCCCCCTTGCTGCTGCTGCTGGAGGGGGGGGGGGAATTGGTTCACCATTCTTTCTTCTGCCCTGCAGACGTCGGCTCAGCAGGCCCTGACCGGCACCCTCAACTCCAGCCTGCAGGCTGTGAAAGCTGCTCAGTCCAGCCTGGACGACTTCGAGTCCCTGCCGCCCTTGGGCCAAGATGCGGTGAGAGGCCCAGGAGGCAGGGGGGCTGGGTGTCCTCTGGAGAGGCCCCTCCTGGGGCCAGAGCCCCGGGGTGACCGCTGCTTCTCCATCCGTAGGCCTCCAAGGCCTGGCGAAAGAACAAGATGGACGAGTCGAAGCACGAAATCCACTCCCAAGTCGATGCCATCACCGCAGGCACGGCTTCAGTGGTCAACCTGACTGCCGGTGACCCGGCAGAGACAGACTACACGGCCGTGGGCTGCGCCGTCACCACCATCTCCTCCAACCTGACCGAAATGTCCAAGGGGGTGAAGCTGCTGGCGGCATTAATGGAGGACGAGGGCGGCAATGGGCGGCAGCTCCTGCAGGCTGCTAAAAATCTGGCCGGGGCTGTCTCAGAACTGTTGAAGACAGCCCAGCCGTCCAGCGCAGAGGTCAGCGGCAGAGGGACGGAGGGAGCTGCCTTGGGACCCTGGGCCTAGGAGAGCCAGGGTGGGGTAGGAGCCGGGGGGAAGGGGAGGGAGCTGCAGGTTCCCATCTCCCTTTGGCAGTGGAATCTATCGGGGGGGGGGGGGAGGGGTCCTTTGGGCTGATCCCTCATTTGCACCCCAACCCACCTCACAGGGTAGTTGTGCAGTAAGTGGGGGTGGAGGGAACGCTGTGGCTGCTGCTTTGACCCGCCGTGGAAAAGGAAAGGCGCCTCCGGAGGGGGCACAGGGGCGGCCTGCCCTTCTCGGGGCACTTGTCCTGACCGAGGACCAGGCGCTGACATGCGCCCTGCTTTCTCCCTTCCAGCCACGGCAGAACCTGCTGCAGGCAGCTGGTGCGGTGGGACAGACGAGCGGAGAATTGCTGCAGGAGATTGGGGAGAGTGACACGGATCCCCATTTCCAGGTGAGGGGTCTGCCGGGAGCCCCCCCACGGATTGAACCGGCTCGGGGGGGCTGAATGAGAAGCCTCTAGGGGGAGAGACTGGGGGGAAAGGCAGTGGGGCCAAGGGGCGACAGTGGGCCCTTCGGATCACCAAAGAGGCCAAGACTACCAGGGCCTGGACTCACAGGCTAAGGAGTTGGCTACACCCCGGCAAGGATTCCCTGAGAGTCGGCGGTCAGTTGGCGGTGCGGAGCCAGAGGGAGCTTGCCCAGCCAGGAGGGTCCGAAACGGGGGTTCCGGCCTTGAGCCGGGGGTTGGGTGAGGTGGGGATTCAGTGAGGCCTGATGGCCTGGAAGGCGACTCCACAATGGGCAGCCGAGGTTGGTGGGCCTGGTCACGATCTCTCTCTCTCAGCTTGTGGATGTTCACATACAGATTATGGAGAGCCGGCGCCTCCGGACCCTGTGCGCCCCCGATGGCAAGACGGTAAAAGGGCCCGAGCTGCTCTGTGGCTGTGCTCCTGGAAGGGCCCCTGCTCTTGCCACCCTGTCCCCCCAATCGGTGTGCTTGCCTGAGGGGTCCCTGCAAAGCTTTCTCTCTGCCGGGCTCTTCAAAGCCGCTCTCTGGCCGGGCTCTGTCTGCGGCCAATCCCCACCGCCTGATTCAAAAGCCCCTCAGGAAGCCACCCGTGGTGTCCCTCTGCGCTCACTGCTCAGATTTGACCTGCTTCCTCAGGGGTGACCGGGCACCCTCCGAATCCCCGGAGATACAGGGCTCCTCCTAGAGGGGGCAAGTTTTAGCTGGGCAGAAAAAGAGAGGCGAGGGAGGGAGGGGAGGCTTACAAACTGGCAGAAGGAGGTGCTGGGCCCTGGCAGCACCGTCTGCTCTCCCAGCCCCCAAGCTGTGACTGCTGGCCTTGGTGATGGGCTTGGTGTGCGGAACTCTGCGCCTGAGATTGGGTTGCTCTGGTGGTGAAGGTTCCCGGTTGGGCAGGCTGGCGGCAGAAGCGTGGCCCCCTCCTGGCGGGGGCCCTGGGGGAGGAGGCGGAGACCCTGTGCCGAAGGTGGCCTGATGTGGCCCTTACTTTTCCCAGGATGTGCTGATGCAGCTCGCCAAGGCGGTGGCCAGCGCAGCGGCCGCTTTGGTGCTGAAGGCCAAGAACGTGGCCCAGAAGACGGAGGACTCGGTGCTGCAGACGCAGGTGATCGCTGCGGCCACCCAGTGTGCCCTCTCCACTTCCCAGCTGGTGGCCTGCACCAAGGTGAGTCCTCCTTGCCTGGGATTTGGGGGGTCAGCAGCACAGCCTCTGTCGGGACAGCGGTGGGTGGCTCTCCCTTCTTGCTTCTTCCTCCCTCCGCTGGATGGTGGGCAGAGAGCCCGCTCCCGACCTGTGCGCCTTGCTCCTTCTTTGGCAGGTGGTCGCTCCCACCATCAGCTCCCCCGTCTGCCAGGAACAACTGATTGAGGCTGGGAAGCTGGTGGCCAAGTCGGTGGAAGGCTGTGTGGACGCCTCCCAGGCGGCCACCTCTGACGAGCAGCTGCTGAAACAGGTGGGGGTGGCCGCCACCGCGGTGACCCAGGCGCTCAATGACCTGCTGGAGCACATCAAGCAGCACGCCACGGGGGGGCAGCCTGTCGGGCGCTACGACCAGGCCACCGACACCATCCTCAACGTCACCGAGAACATCTTCAGCTCCATGGGCGACGCTGGTGAGGAAGGCCTGGGAGGAGGCGCCCCGGAGGCTGCCCCGCCTGCAAAGCCCCAGAGTTGCAAGGGGAAGCCAGCCGCGGTCGCCGGACAACCCCTCACGGCCTCTCCCTGCTCTCTGCCCGCCAGGTGAAATGGTGCGTCAAGCTCGCATCCTGGCTCAGGCGACATCTGACCTGGTGAACGCCATCAAGGCGGACGCGGAGGGGGAGACCGACCTGGAAAACTCACGGAAACTGTTGAGTGCTGCCAAGATCCTGGCAGATGCCACAGCCAAGATGGTGGAAGCAGCAAAGGTCTTTATCCAGAGCTCCACGGAGCAGAGCGTTGGGGGGTTTGGTCCGGCGGTGCCTCTTTGGCTCCGTGGCCACAGCTGGACAATGCAGAAAATGGGCCTCTCTCCTGGGCCAGCCCCCTGGCAGGCGGGTGGCAGGAGAGCGGGCCCTGCTGGAGCCCACCCTCGGGGGCTTATTGGAGCAGAGGAATTGGGAGAGGAGCGTCTTCCTGATGGGCCTCTGTCCTTCCTGCCAGGGGGCTGCGGCCCACCCGGACAGTGAGGAGCAGCAGCAGCGGCTGCGGGAGGCGGCCGAGGGGCTCCGCATGGCTACCAATGCCGCAGCCCAGAACGCCATCAAGAAGAAGCTGGTGCATCGGCTGGAGGTGGGTTTCCCCTCTGGGTTCCTCCCGCCCAACTCTTTCGGACTGGGAAAGGGAGGGCCTCACCCGCATCTCTCTGCCCAGCATGCAGCCAAGCAAGCCGCTGCCGCTGCCACCCAGATGATTGCGGCCGCCCAGCACAGTGCCGGAGGGAGCAAGAACCCTTCCGCCCAGCAGCAGCTCGTGCAGAGCTGCAAGGTAAGCTGGAAGGGGGGGGTAGGACCCTCTGATTCCTTGTCCCCGACACGGGTGGGGTGGGCCTGCCTCCCCCCTCCCCCCCCCGGGGGCCCCTGCAGCCGAGACCTCCTCCTCTTCTCTACCGACAGGTGGTGGCCGATCAGATCCCGATGCTGGTGCAGGGGGTTCGGGGCAGCCAGTCGCAGCTGGACAGCCCAAGTGCCCAGCTGGCCCTTATTGCCGCCAGCCAGAACTTCCTGCAGGTGAGCACGAGCTCTGGCCCGGCCACCGGGGGCTACCGGGCGGCTTTCAGCACACGGTTGGCAGGCCTGGCCACTGTATGTGACGCCTACCCATCCCCCTTCCATTGTAGCCTGGTGGGAAGATGGTGGCTGCCGCCAAGGCCACGGTGCCCACCGTCTCGGATCAGGCCTCTGCCATGCAACTCAGCCAGTGCGCTAAGAACCTGGCGGCGGCTCTTGCCGAACTCCGCACAGCAGCACAGAAGGTCAGCCTCTTTGCCTGCGGGGCTCTGGGTACCGGTCCCATGGAGGGTGGGGGCAGGAGTAGAGGGGAGACGCCTCGCTCTCTCGGGGGGGCTGCTGGGCCTGAGACACAGCCCAGCCCGGCCTCTTTCGGGAGGGGGGGGCTTCCCTTTGGTCAGGAAAATATGGGGCCCCCGGTCTCGGCAGGGAGTCCCCACTGGGGCTGTGGGGGGGGGGGCAGAGTGTGCGGGTGAGGACGGATTCCCCTCTTCCCTCCAGGCGCAGGAGGCCTGTGGCCCCCTGGAGATCGACTCGGCCCTCAGCCTGGTGCAGAGCCTGGAGAGAGACTTGCAGGAGGCCAAGGCAGCTGCACGGGAGGGCAAACTGAAGCCCCTTCCAGGGGAGACGGTGCGTTGGGGAGGGGGATTCAGGGGAGCTGTGGGGGGGGGGGTAGGTGGCCTCCGGGGGCCCCTTCCTAACGGCCTGTCTGTGCTGCAGATGGAGAAGTGTGCCCAGGATCTGGGCAATAGCACCAAGGCCGTCAGCTCCGCCATGGCTCACCTGCTGGGAGAGGTTGCCCAGGGCAACGAGAACTACACAGGTACCTGGCCCTGCAGGGGTTGTGGGTGGCCTGTCCTGTCCTTTGGCCAGCCTGAGAGGCCAGGGGCTCCCCAACTTATAGTTTATTCTCCCTTGCGGGACTCAGGGCGCTGAACAGGCATCAATAAAAACTACAAAGAACATCAATATGTAAAAATACTTTAAAATGACATTAAATTGGGGGCCTGTTCTAAAATCCAAATAAAGCTCCTAAATAAAATCGATTAAAATCGATTAAAAACTACGCTTGGGACGCCCCTTCTTGGGGTGGGGGCAAGGCCCTTGTTCATCTCCAGGCTCCGGAGGCAGGAAGATAGCTGGGCAGGATGGGTGGCTGGGCTGTGCATCCCTGAGGACTCCCGTGCCCCTCTCCCCTCCCCACAGGGATGGCAGCCCGGGACGCGGCGCAGGCACTGCGCTCCCTCAGCCAGGCTGCACGGGGGGTGGCTGCCAGCACGGAGGACCCTCAGGCCCAGGCAGCCACCCTGGACTGCGCCGGAGACGTCATGGACAAAGCCAGCAGCCTCATCCGGGAGGCCCGTAAGGCCGTCTCCAAGCCAGGGGATGCCGAGAGCCAGCAGCGCCTGGTCCAGGTGAGCTCAGGGCCCTGACTGCGCCTGGCCGTGCCAGGGGCAGCAGCTGCTTGGGGCGGGGTGGGGGAGCTGCCTGGGAGGGCAGGCCAAACGCTCCGTGTCTCCTCTGCAGGTGGCCAAGGCGGTCTCCCAAGCCCTCAACCGTTGTGTCAACTGCCTGCCAGGTCAGCGGGATGTTGATGCCGCCATCCGCACCGTTGGCGAGGCGAGCAAGAGGCTGCTGGCCGATTCCGTGAGTGGGGGAGGGACCCAGCTCATCCCTGGGAGGGGCCCAGATGGAAACATGCCAACCCCCCACCCCACCCCCCCAGACTCCACAGTCCTCGGGATCCGGGCGTGGCTGCTGGGTGTTTGGGGTGTTGAAGACGTGGGGAGATAAACCAGCAGCTCCCAGGATGTGGGTTTGCGGAACTGGGCCGTGGGCCGTCCTGCTCCAGGCAGCGGAAGGGGCCACCCTGCCAGTCCTCAGGCGTGGTGTCCCCTGGAGGGAGGGAGGGAGGGAGGGAGGGAGGGAGGGAGGGAGGGGCTGCAGGTATCTGGGTGGAGGGAAGCCGATCCTGTGACCTGGTCCTCAAGGGAAGCCGCCTGGGCTGCAGCCAATCCCTGGTTTGTCAGGGGTTGAGAGAGGCCCCCAGGCCCCTGAGTTCCATCCCTGTGTCGGCTCCCAGTTTCCTCCCAGCACCAAGAACTTCCAGGAGGCCCAGAGCCAGCTCAACCAGGCTGCGGCTGGCTTGAACCAGTCGGCCAATGAGTTGGTGCAGGCGTCACGTGGGACCCCCCAGAACCTGGCCAAGGCTTCCGGCAAGTTTGGCCAGGACTTCAATGAGTTCCTGCAGGCCGGGGTGGAGATGGCTGGACAGTCCCAGGTAAGAGCTGCCTGGCAGGGTGAGGAAGCTCTCCAGCGCCCCTGCAGAAGGGGCACCTCGCCTCAAAGCACGTGGGACCCTCCTGAGAGGTGGGAGGCCGAAGCGAGACGTCTGGAAGGGCAGAGCCCAGGCGGGATGTAAAGGGAAGGCAGGAGCTGCTCCAGAGACAGTCCAGGGCAGGTGTCCACGGTGCCCACGGCCGAGGGGGCTGGGTATGCAGCATCAGGTCCCGTGGCTGGCAGGCTGGGTGAGGCCTCATAGCCTGATGCTGCAGAGAACCAGCGATGCAAGGCCGCTCCAGGGGAGAAGGGAAGTCTCAGGCCATTCTTCCTGGAGTCAGGGGAATCTGCTTGGGGGCCCAGCATGCAGGCCATACTGGGGGAGCCTGGGGTGGGATGTGGCAGGGCCAGCTGGGTCTCTCCTCGCTCTTGGCGTCCCGTGGAGGGCAGAGGGGCTACCCGGGAGAGGCTGGCTCAAGGCTCTGGGGACTGAGAGCTCAGGCTGGGGTTGTCCTTCCAGAAGGCTGTGAGGTCCCAAGGCCACAGGGGAAGCGGGGGGGGGGGGGGGCAGATGGGTTTGGGAACTGCCCCCTTTCTAGCAAGCTGAGCAGGGAGAGGATTGAGGCAGGGGGAGGGGATTGCAGCGAGGTCCGACGACTCCCTCCGTCTCCCTCCCCTGCAGTCCAAGGAGGCCCAGGGCCAGCTGGTGTCCAACCTGAAGGGCATCTCGCTCTCCTCCAGCAAGTTGCTCCTGGCAGCCAAAGCGCTGTCCGCAGACCCTGCAGCGCCCAACCTCAAGAACCAGCTGGCAGCCGCTGCCCGGTAGGCGGGCCACTTGCGGTGGGGGTGGGAAGTGGGGCCCAAGACCTCCATGGGGCCTCCGCTCTTGGGCAAGGAGGGAGGGCAGGGCGGGCTTCATGGCAGCCTCTCTTCCCTCCTCCCTCCCACCCTGGCAGGGCTGTGACGGACAGCATCAACCAGCTGATCACCATGTGCACCCAGCAGGCCCCGGGCCAGAAGGAGTGTGACAATGCCCTGCGGGAGCTGGAGGTGAGCCAGCCCCACCCGGAGGAGGGCAGGTGCCGTGGGGCTGGCTGGGGGGCAGGCGGGGTGGCCTGCCAGGGGCTCAGCTGACGGCTTCTCCTCCTCCCCAGACGGTGCGGGAACTTCTGGAGAACCCCACCCAGGCTGTCAGTGACATGTCCTACTTCAACTGCCTGGACAGCGTCATGGAGAACTCCAAGGTGAGCGGAGGGGGGGGGGGTGTCGTATTTGCAGCAGGCTTAGCCGGGCGCTTAGAACCCTTGTTGGGAGAGGCTCCCGAGGCCTTTAAGCCCCCCAAAGCTCAGGCTAGGTGGCCAGACCGAAGGACGTCCAGCTCCTGCTCCAAGACCCTTGGCTGATGCCCAGTTGGGGCACAGGGGGTCTCCATCCCCTTTCTGGGTCACCTCTGCCACCCCTTCTCCCTCCCCCTTTGAAGCCCGCTCCCTCTGAAGGGCTTGGGAAGCTGCTTCTTGCCCTCAGGACCCAGAGTTCGGTTTCAGACCCCGCCCCCCGGCACGCATCCACCCACGTGCTTCCCTGCCTTCTGTCTCCTGCAGGTGCTGGGCGAGGCCATGGCCGGCATCTCCCAGAGTGCCAAGAACAGCAAGCTGCCAGAGTTTGGGGAGTCCGTCAGCACAGCCTCCAAGGCCCTCTGTGGCTTCACAGAAGCAGCGGCCCAGGTGGGAGGCGGGGGCTCCTCGTGAGGCTGAGGGGGGGGGGCGCATGATGCTCCCAGTTGTGGAGCAGAGGCGTTGCGGGGGGCTGTCTTTGTCTTCCCTGCTCTCAGGACTCCCCCATCCATGCTCTGTTCCAGGCAGCGTATTTGGTTGGTGTTTCTGACCCCAACAGCCAGGCCGGTCAGCAAGGCCTGGTGGACCCCACCCAGTTTGCCAGAGCCAACCAAGCCATCCAGATGGCCTGCCAGAACCTGATCGACCCAGCCTGCACACAGTCCCAGGTAGTGGCCCCCTGTGGCCGGGAGGGAAGATGGATGTTTCCAAGGAGGAATTTCCTCAGGGGAACGGCTTCCCTCCAGATGTTGTGGGAGCTCCGACACTGGAGGTTTTCAAGAAGAGACTGGATAACTAGTTATCCAGAATGGTAGAGGATCTCCTGCCTGAGCAGGGGGTTGGACTAGAAGACCTCCAAGGTCCCTTCCAACTCTGCTATTCTGTCACGTGTTGGGGGGGAGGGGGCTTGAGCCAGGCAGTGGGGAATGCAGCCCCACAGCCAGTGGGGCTCCCCACACGGAGGCAGGGGAGGGGCGGTGGCCTTCTTTGTCATGGGGGGTGTTTCCTTGAGCCTCCTTAGGGGTAGAGCTAAGGCAGAGGGGCCTCCTTGCCTTCCCCAGGTCTTGTCGGCCGCTACCATCGTGGCCAAGCACACCTCCGCCCTTTGCAATACCTGCCGACTGGCCTCCTCCCGCACCGCCAATCCAGTGGCCAAGCGCCAGTTTGTCCAGTCTGCCAAGGAGGTAGCCAACAGCACAGCCAACCTCGTCAAGACCATCAAGGTACCCGGCAGAGAGAAAGGAGAGCCCTGCGCTTGGGGGCGACGGAACGCAGAGCCCCCCAGGGAGAAGGCTCAGGGTCAATGGGATTGAACTGATTAGCTAGGTTTGCGCTGTGTCCCTCGGCCGTTCTCTGGGCCAGACGACGGAGGTTCAGGGGCTTTGCGAAGCCATCCTGCAGAGGAAGGGGGGGCATTTGTGCCCAAGGGAGGGTGGGGGAGACTGCCCTTGTCCCTGCAGGCTGACCCTCCTCCAGCTTGGCTGTATGGGGGCCTCTCCGCTTTGAGTGGGCCGGGAGCCTCGGTGGAGGCCAGGAGGGGCTGGTTCTGGGCTCTGGGAGCTTTTCCATCCCGGCACGGAAGGTAAAGTCCCAAGGGTGTCTGTGTGTGTGTCTCCCTGCAGGCTTTGGATGGAGCTTTCACTCCGGAGAACCGCGAGCGCTGCCGCGAAGCCACGGCCCCACTGATCGAAGCGGTGGAGAACCTGACGGCCTTCGCCTCGAATCCTGAGTTTGCCACCATCCCTGCCCAGATCAGCCCAGAGGTAGGGAGAGGCTGCCGGGGGCAGGGAAGGAGGAAGGGTCCACTCCGTTGGCCCGGAATGACCCTCTGCTGACTCCCCGCAGGGGCGCAGGGCCATGGAGCCCATCCTCTCCTCTGCCAAGATCATGTTGGAAAGCTCGGCTGGCCTCATCCAGACCGCTCGCTCTCTGGCGGTCAACCCAAAGGACCCTCCCAAGTGGTCGGTGCTGGCGGGCCACTCGCGCACCGTCTCCGATTCCATCAAGAAGCTGATCACCAACATGAGGTGGGTGCCCCCTGTTTGCCCGGCTCCCTTTCCCCCTTGGGGGGGGGGGGAGAGACAGGCATCTCTGTGCCTAGCAGACCTGGGGAGGGGAGAACAGATGAGGCAGCCATGGGGGGAGGGAAGTAGGCAGGTGCCCAAGTGTGCACATCCGGCTGCCCTTTGCTGTCTGCAGGGACAAGGCTCCTGGCCAGCGGGAGTGCGACGAGGCCATTGAGACGCTGAACAGGTGTGTCCGTGACGTGGACCAGGCCTCCTTGGCAGCCATCAGCCAGCAGCTGGCGCCTCGCGAAGGCATCTCCCAGGAGGTGAGGAGGGGCCCAGGCGGTGGGCTTCTGGGGGGAGTCTCTGACCGCCACGTCACCCAGGTTGGAGGGCCTGTGGACCCCGGAGGGGCTCTCCGTCTCCGGCAGTGCAGGAAAGGAGGGCCAGGAGGCCCCTTCTGGCAGAGACTGCAGGCCCTTCAGGGTCAGAATTGGGTCCTGCCCCAGCTTCTGGGGAGGGGGATTGCCCCCCCCCCGCCCGCCCCCCACCCCACTGGTGCTCAGGACTGGCTCCTTCCACAGGCCCTGCACAACCAGATGCTTACAGCTGTTCAGGAGATCAGCAACCTCATAGACCCCGTGGCAGGGGCTGCTCGTGCGGAGGCCTCCCAGCTGGGCCACAAGGTGAGGCTGCCGGCTGCAGCAGCAGGAGACCTCTGCTGGCCGTGCCAGGCGAAAGGCTGGCGAGCCCCGAGCTCTCCGTGGCCTGGTGTCTCTCAGGCTGCACTCTGGCACCTTCCTCGTGGTGCGTGGGGGGAGCTCCAGTCCCACTACAGGGCTTTGAACCTGTGCAGCGCCCCCCTCCCCAGCCGCCCTGTGGGGCTGGAGGTCTTCCTCTTGCTCTAGGCCATAAGAGTCTTTCTGACTGCCCAGCTGGTGCCATCCTGGGTCCGTTTAGGGCAGATTCTTCGCACACGGTCCAAAAGCCCATCACACCCAGCCATTGTAGACTTTTGACTACGCTCTGTGGTACAAACAGCCATTGCGGCTTATTGGCATGGTTTAGGACCGTGGTGGCGAATCTATGGCACACGAGCCACAGGTGGCACACAGAGCCATATTTAGTGGCACGCCAGCCGTCAGCTCTGGGGTGCATGGGCACACCGGCCAGCTGATTTTTTTTGTGCTTCCGGAGGGCCGTGGGAGGCCGTTTTGTTCCTCCCCAGGCTTCAGGAAAGGGTGAACGGGCCCACTGGAAGTTTGGGAAGGAAGTAGGGGTTGCCTAGCCTGAGCGGGGGCTGCTGGCGCTCCCGCTTGGCCTCTCCACCCCCACCCAGCTGTAGAGTGAGACGGGTGGGGTGGAGGCTTGAGCTTCCGCTTGGTGGGAGGGATGGGAAGCCCTGAAGAAGACGGGGGAGACCCGGTGTGGGGCCCCCTTGGCCCCTGCCCTCTCGTCCCCTGGACTGGCCCCCTCTTTCCGCTTGGAGAGCGGCATCGTTATATTGCCCAACCCCTTACGCCTGCCCCTCCCCACCCACCCACCCTTTTCTCCTCCTCCTCCTCCAGGTCTCCCAGCTGGCCCAGTATTTTGAGCCTCTGGTCATGGCCGCGGTGGGTGCAGCCTCCAAGATGCTGAATCACCAGCAGCAAATGAACCTTCTGGACCAGACCAAGACCCTGGCCGAGTCCGGCCTGCAGATGCTCTACACGGCCAAGGAGGCCGGGGGAAACCCCAAGGTACCCAGAGGGTGGGTGGGTGGGTGGGGGGTCCCGGCACTGGAGGCATGTGTGAGGGCAGAGGCTGTGGGTGTGCCAGGGCCTGACGGGGGCCACTCTCTGCAGCAGGCAGCCCACACGCAGGAGGCCCTGGAGGAGGCGGCGCAGATGATGAGGGAGGCGGTGGAAGACCTCACGGCCACCCTGAACGAAGCCGCCAGCGCCGCAGGGGTGGTAGGCGGCATGGTGGACTCTATCAGGCAGGCCATCAACCAGGTGAGCAAGGAAGCCACGGCCCGCCTTCCCTCTTTCCTGGGCAGCCCCTCTGCCCGGCTTCCCTTTGCACCACAAGCCCTTGCCAAAGCGGCTTTGGAGGGGGGGGGGGTCCCCAGGCAGAGCCAGAGGGGCTGAGATCTCGGTCCTTTTGGAGAAGGTCGAGATATAAATTGAATAAATAAATATAATATATCTCGGAAGCCTTTGCTGTCGAGTCTTTTGGGGCGCTGAAGTCGCCCAAATCGGCCAGCTTGCCTGCCCCTCCCCCATCAGGGCAGCCTTTGTGCCAGCCCAGAGAAAAGCCCTGGGGAGGAGGGGGGGACGGGACGCAGGCGTATGCTGAGAATCCTGGGCTCTCTCCTTCCCTTGGGCAGCTGGACGAGGGCCCGATGGGGGAACCCGAAGGCACCTTTGTGGACTACCAGACCACCATGGTGAAGACGGCCAAGGCCATCGCTGTGACGGTGCAGGAGATGGTGAGCCGATCGGATGGCCTCTTTAGGGTGGGCGTTGGGCACGAGAGCCGAGGGACGGAGCTCAGGCCTGGTCCTTCCCCCCCCCCCCTCCCATTCCTCTCTTACGCTGCCGCCACAGGTGACCAAATCCACCACCAACCCAGATGAACTGGGCATCCTGGCCAACCAGCTGACCACGGACTACGGGCACCTCGCCCTGCAGGCCAAGCCCGCTGCCCTCACAGCCGAGAATGAAGAGGTGAGTCGGGGGAGGGCAGGGCCTGGAGGTGGCCGTGGCAGGAGCAGAGAGCCTGGCCAGGCAGCTCGATGTCCTGGGGTGGGGGAAGGGGGAGGCTGGCACAGGTCTGCCTCTGTCTGGAGGAGGTCGCCCTGCCTCCTGGGGAGTCGCTTCCCCCTGTTCCTAGCCTGGCTTGACAGGCATCCGAGGCCAGAGCGAGGGAGAGGCGGTGCTGAGTCGGGGGTCTTCAAAGGGGGTTTATGGACAAGGAGCGTACCACGTTCCCCTCCCTCCCCCCCCTCCGAGCCAATGAGGCGCTTTCTGGCATTCCATGCTCCCCTGCAGATTGGTGCCCACATTAAGAACCGAGTGCAGGAGCTGGGCCATGGCTGTGCCGCTCTGGTGACCAATGCCGGAGCCCTCCAGTGCAGCCCCAGTGATGCCTACACCAAGAAGGAGCTGATCGAATGCGCCCGCAAGGTTTCTGAGAAGGTGACTCCGGGCCCCCTCGTGCCTCCCCCCCACCTGGGTGCGTATTGGGGCTCGAACCCACGGGCCATAGCGGCTGCCCTGCCTTTGCTCCCCTGCAGGTTTCACACGTGCTGGCGGCCCTCCAGGCCGGCAACCGGGGCACCCAGGCATGCATCACCGCAGCCAGTGCCGTGTCGGGCATCATCGCAGATCTGGACACCACCATCATGTTTGCCACCGCTGGAACCCTCAACCGGGAGAATGCGGAGACCTTCGCGGACCACAGGTGGGGGCTGCCGGGGGCCGGTGGGCGGGAGCTCCTGGACGCCGCCCCCTCGGCCTCTGACGGGCTCTTTCCTTGGCAGGGAAGGCATCCTGAAGACGGCCAAAGCCCTGGTGGAAGATACCAAAGTGCTGGTGCAGAACGCCACTGCCAGCCAGGAGAAGTTGGCCCAAGCGGCGCAGTCTTCGGTGACGACCATTACGCGCCTGGCAGAGGTGGTGAAGCTGGGCGCTGCCAGTTTGGGCTCTGAGGACCCCGAGACTCAGGTCAGGGCCGTGGCCACAGGTGGCGGGCAGGTGTGCCCGGGAGGGTCCCGGCCGCTGGGCCTCATCCTGCCCTGCTCTCTGTGCCCAGGTGGTCCTGATCAACGCCGTCAAGGACGTCGCTAAAGCCCTGGGGGACCTGATCAGCGCCACCAAAGCTGCTGCGGGCAAGTCCGGAGACGATCCTGCCGTGTACCAGCTGAAGAACTCTGCGAAGGTCAGGGCGGAGGAGGGGGCTGGCTGAGGGTGGGCCCAGGCAGGCAGCAGATGGCCGGCTGGTCCTTGAGCGGCTCTCTGGATGCTTGTCGGCAGGTGATGGTCACCAACGTCACATCGCTCTTGAAGACGGTCAAAGCCGTGGAGGACGAGGCCACCAAGGGGACGCGGGCACTGGAGGCCACCATCGAGCACATTCGGCAGGAGCTGGCGGTGAGGGCCGGTCCCCTTCCTCCTCCTCCCGTAACTGCCGGCTGACCCCCTCCTCCGGCCTCCCAGGCTGACTCCTCCCCCTCCTCCGCCTCCAGGTGTTCTGCTCCCAGGTGCCCCCTGCCAAGACCTCCACGCCGGAAGACTTCATCCGCATGACCAAAGGCATCACCATGGCAACAGCCAAGGCGGTGGCAGCCGGCAACTCCTGCCGCCAGGAAGACGTCATCGCCACGGCCAACCTGAGCCGCCGGGCCATTGCGGACATGTTGCGCTCTTGCAAGGTGGGCCCTGGGCTCCTTTCCTGGGGGCGGATGGGGGGGGGCAGGAGGAGGCTGGCAGGGGCAACCTTCCTCCAGGGGGCAGGGGCTGAGGCTGGGCAGCCGTGGGGACGGGGGGCAGCCCCTCTCCTTTCTGCCTGGGGCTGGCAATCATCTGCCCGTCCCCTTCCAGGAAGCTGCGTGCCATCCAGACGTGGGCAGTGAGGTGCGGCACCGAGCCCTGCGCTTTGGCAAGGAGTGTGCTAGCGGCTACCTGGAGCTCCTGGAGCACGTCTTGGTGGTAGGCGCCTCCCCCTCCCCACTGCCACCCCCAGGTAGTGCTCCCCTCCTCCTTCCTCCCCTTCCCGGCTTTCCTCCACCCAGCCGCTGAAGGCAGCATGCCCGGTGCGTGCGGGTGGGGCGAAAGACCACCGGGTGTGTGTGCTAAGGCTTGGCCCCCGAGTGATTAAGACCCAAGGGTGCCCCTTCCCTCTGCGGGGTGAGACGTTAAGCTGCCCTTTATGCCGTGGGGACGGTTCTAGCTGGCAGAAGCAGCCTCCCCACGCAGGGAGGTCAACGTCCATCTAGGCTGCCCCGGGACAGAGAAACCCCCGGCCCTGTGAGTTGGGGAAGCCCCGTGGGACAGGGGGAAGGGCGCTTGGAGGCCCCCAGCTGGCTTTCCCAGATCTTCCTCCCTTCCCAGCCCCTCCCGGCTTCCCTGCTCCTGCCTTTGCCCCCCCCCCCCGCCCCTCCCAAGCAGCAGCCGCCAGCGATGGGCTTCTCGGCCAGCCGCCCAGCAACTCCGCCTCCTCCTCCCCCCTTCCCCAGATCCTGCAGAAGCCCAGCCACGACCTCAAGCAGCAGCTGGCCGGCTACTCCAAGCGGGTGGCCGGCTCCGTCACGGAGCTCATCCAGGCGGCCGAAGCCATGAAAGGTAGGTGGGGATGCTCGGCAGTGGCTGGCCCTCATCCTCCTCGCAGGGCCCAGACCGCCCCTCCCTGCTCTTTAGAATTTGCTCAGTCCGTTGAGTGGGGGCTCCGGCCAAGGGCCACGTTGCCGGTCAGGTGTGTGGTGCGAATGCCCCTTTCAGCAAGGGCAGCCTTCCTGAAAGGAGAGCCGGGGCATCGCCTGGGGCAGCTCTGGACCCCTGTGGCCTCTTGTCTCCCGCAGGGACCGAGTGGGTCGACCCCGAGGACCCCACGGTCATTGCTGAAAACGAGTTGCTGGGGGCAGCCGCTGCGATCGAGGCTGCAGCAAAGAAGCTGGAGCAGCTGAAGCCGCGAGCCAAGCCCAAGGTGGGTCCCCACCCCCCAGCAGCACGTGGGAGTCACTGCCAGCTCAGCTGTGCCCCTTCTGTGCCACCCGACGAGAGGAAGGAGGGGGCACTTGCTGCGCCAACCGCTGGCTCCAGGGACAGACCCCTTGCAGACCCCCCAGGGCAGGGCGCCTTAGGAGGACTCCGGCCATAGCTCCCCCCGCCCCCACCCCCTGGGATGACATGGCCCTGTGCCAGCCGGGCTTCCTCCGCCCTGCGCAGAGCCCGTCTGGGGCTTTTTCACTCCTGTTTTCAGCACAAGGGGGGGAGCACAAATGTTCCCTCTGGCTCAGAGCCCCGGTCGTTACCCCCCCCCCCAGGGAAGCCTTTTCTGGTGGGGGGGGGGCTCCCCCCTTGGTAACGCCCCCTCCCTCTACAGCAAGCAGACGAGAGCCTCAACTTTGAAGAGCAGATCTTGGAGGCAGCCAAGTCCATCGCTGCGGCCACCAGCGCTCTGGTCAAGGCGGCCTCTGCGGCCCAGAGGGAACTGGTGGCCCAAGGCAAGGTGAGTGAGTGAGTGAGCGAGGGGGGGGGGGCACCTGGGCAGGAAGCCCTCCAGTCTGGCCTGCAGCTGACCACCCCATCTCCCCCCCCCCCCTCTGGTCTTTCTCCCCCCCCCCCTCTTCCTCTGACAGGTGGGCGCCATCCCAGCCAACGCCCTGGATGACGGACAGTGGTCTCAAGGCCTCATTTCAGCCGTGAGTGGGGTGGGGGCTGGGGGGAGGAAAGGGGCTCCGCTTGCTTAGAGTGACAGAGGGAGGCCCCTCCCACATTCCAGCGTGGGCAAGGGAGCCCTTTGCTCCTCCCCAGCCACCCTGTCAATCCGAGAAGGGGGCGCTTGGCAGCAAGGGGGCTCCCGAGGCCACGGCGGAGGCTTCCGGGGCGCTCGGTCTGTGTGGGCCCTTCGTGGCCAGTGGAGGCGGCTGCAGCGGCTGCCTCACCCCTTGCTCACCCCCTTCCTTCTTCTGCCAAGGCCCGGATGGTGGCTGCCGCCACCAACAACCTCTGTGAAGCCGCCAACGCGGCCGTCCAAGGCCACGCCAGCGAAGAGAAGCTCATCTCCTCGGCCAAGCAGGTGGCGGCCTCCACGGCACAGCTTCTGGTGGCGTGCAAGGTGAAGGCAGACCAGGACTCCGAGGCCATGAAGCGCCTGCAGGTGAGGAGGGTCTGAGGGAGCTGCCCTTCCCCCTCGGCCCCAGTGGCCACTGCCCACCTGCCTCGGGTCCGGTTTGGGCCCTGGTGGACTCAGTCAGGACCACCCTTCCTTGGGTCAGCTGGGGCCGGGCCTCCGCCTAGCCCACTGTCTCCAGGGCCCAGGCAGCCCTGCTGCTGGAGGCGAGGAGAGCGGGCCGACCGCCCTGGTCAGCCAAAGGGGCTCCTCCAGTGGCAGAGGCAGCCATGGGCTGGAGGTTCCCCAGAGGGATGGGGGCCCTGGGCACCGCCTCCCCCTCAGGGGTCTGCAGGCGGAGGGTGACCGAGGCCGCCCCAGTGGGTAACTCCTTCCCTCTGGAATCCACAGGCGGCCGGCAACGCGGTCAAGAGGGCCTCGGACAACCTGGTGAAGGCGGCACAGAAGGCGGCGGCCTTCGAGGACGAGGAGAACGCCACGGTGGTGGTGAAGGAGCGGATGGTGGGGGGGATTGCGCAGGTAAGGCTACCCCCCTGGGGAGGGGCTGGAGCGGGGCCGGAGGGGCTTCCCCTGAGGTGACCGCTGCCACTCCCTTCTCCTCAGATCATCGCCGCCCAGGAAGAGATGCTGCGCAAAGAGAGGGAGCTGGAGGAGGCCCGGAAGAAGCTGGCCATGATCCGGCAGCAGCAGTACAAGTTCCTCCCCTCCGAGCTGCGGGACGAAGGGCAGAACTGAGCTGCCCCACGGCCGACCCCAAGCAAGGCCTCCTCACAGCCGGGCCCCGGGGCCCCTGCCGCCAGGCCCACTGCTTCTGCACGAGCCCCGAAGCCCCTTCATGCCATGCTCTGGACTGCCCTCCTGGGCTGCCCCTCCGGGGAGCTTTCCCTGTGCCTTGGCTGCCTGCTCAGCCTGATTGTCTTGGGGGGCCGTGGAGCCCCCCTGGGGCTGTGCAATCTGGGGGGGGACGACCAAGGGCTCTGCCCACCCCTCCCGGCCTCTGCCTCTCAGCATTTTGCCTTAAGGGCGGGCGTTGACCCATGGCTGAAGGGCCAGCCCTGCCCTTTGATTCCCAAGTGCCTGCCGGACCCCCACAGCCCCCCCCTCCCGAGCCTCCCCCCCCCCCCCCGCAACAGGAGCCCCTCCCCTGCACAAGCCCCAAGCGCCGTGTGCTTGACCGCATCTGGGGACCATTCACGAGCTGTGGCTTCTCACCTGTTTGTCCTTTTGATACATGGCTAAGGCAGGGAACCCAGGGCTGGGAGGTGGGAGGGTGAGGAGTCTCCTTCCGAGCCCCTCGGGCTGCCTGGAAAGGGCTGCTCTGCAATAAACCGGTTTCTCTGCCCTTCTGCCTCTCTCTGCACCCTCCTTTGTGGCCAGCAGCTGCTCCTGGCCCCCCTCGGGGCTGTGGGAAAGGGGGCTCCAGGGAAGCAGCCCCAGCTCTGGTGGGGGCGGAATCCACATTGCCCGGCCCCAGCAGCCTTGCCACCTCTGGAGAGAAGGCCAGGCCAAGCCACGTGCCGGGCTCCTGCCACCCTTCCCACTGGGCGTCTGCAGTGTCCCCGGCATGTTCCTACGGTCGTGGTCTATCCCTGGCAGTGGCTGCCCTGACCTGGCAGGGGAAGAGCGGCAGGCCTGGGCCGGGGGAGAGGGGCGGGGCTGGGGGCGCTGCCGGGGCGGGAGAGGAGGGGGCTTGCTGCACAGACTCTTCTGGCCTCACGGGATCTCGATTCCTGCCCTGACTGGAACCTGGGCGCCTTCCCCTTCCCTTGTGAATGGCGCAGTCCTACTCTAGCATGGGGAGGAAGGAAGGGCAAGGGCAGGGATGGATCCTCAGCCTCCTCTGCCTGCCCCCCCCCCCTTCAGCTGCTCCCCACAAGCAGCCTAAGAAAACGGCCACCACTGGAGCTGGCCGGCCACTGCCAGAGCCGGGAAGCGGCACCTATGAGGTTCGGCTTTCACCGCCACCTTTGCCGCACGGCCCCTTGCTGAGTCTGGGAGCAGCCTATGGCTGGCTGGCTTAAGCAGAACTGGTGAGAACGGGCGGGGGGGGCAGACCACAGTGGGCAGGGGTCTGCATTCAGGGGCTCTTCCCTTAGAGGAGAAGATGCAGCCCCTCTGCTGAGGAAGCAGCCCTGGCCACTGGGGAGCGGGCAGCATCTGTCTGAGAGAATGGTGCGATATGTGGGGGCTTCCTCTCCTGCGGGGGCGGGAGTGGTGGCTCTGAGGGGCATGGCACTGCCGCCTGCTGGCCCAAGAAGCCCCCGGGATCAGGGATGGCAGCAGGGAAGCGTGCCTGCCGCCTGTCCTGGCTCTGGAAGAGGGTCACTGCCCTGAGCCTTGGCCCGATGTGCCAGGTGCCCCTAAATCTGCCACCCCTGAAGGAACTCGGGTGGGTGGGCATCCAGATTTCAGGCAGGCTCAGCCTGTGCTTTGCCATTCCCTAGGACCACCCGCCCACCCTTCTTATCACGCCAGTTCCAGGCTATGGAAGCTGCCCCCCATCTGCCGAAGAGCAGCCTGGGCAGAGATGGGCCTGTGCGCGAGGCCACCTTCTTGGCAAGTGGCCCCTAATCCCCGGCTGCCTGGCCAGAGCCAGAAATAGCCCGCTGGAGTGATTTGATGGGCAGGGATCAAGGCAGGCCTTCCTGATCCCCACCTGCTCCGCGGCCATCACGCCTGTGGGAGGGAGCCAGCAGCTACCCTGCCCCACAGCCTGGGACTGCCCAGAGGGAGAGGGGG
This sequence comes from Rhabdophis nuchalis, assembly GCA_039707465.1. NCBI lineage: Eukaryota > Metazoa > Chordata > Lepidosauria > Squamata > Natricidae > Rhabdophis > Rhabdophis nuchalis. Next base: position 249,807,165 of record CM077644.1, read on the forward strand.
GTGCTGTGCCTCCCTGCAGCTGCTGAATGAGCCATTCCTGGCTGGAGGGGAGGGGGCCATATTCATACAGGAGCTTGGTTGCAAAAGAGAGCCAGCCACCCTTTGCCTTCATTCAGCAGTCCGTCTTTTCTACCAACGTGGCTGCCAAGCTGTTCCCCACCCTGGCTCAGCCATAAACCCAAACGGAGGGATCTGGCAGGAGCAGCTTCGGCTTTATTATTAATTGCAGTTATTCCCCCCCCCCCCCCCCCGGTGCCGAAACGGAGCTTGAGAACGTAACCCTAGTGGGGGCTGCATGGACCTCAGTGGCCTGGAGACCCTGCCCTCCAACAAGGGGAACCCCCCAAAAAGGGGCCACTGGTGGGGGAAGGTCCCCAGAAGGCTCCCTTGCAGGCGTCCCACCTGGATGCCTTGGAGGCTGCAGGACAACCAGAGACGGGACCCAGAGAGCCATCGTGGATGTGCAAGGTGTAATTTCACCTCATGGGTTGATTTATTCAGGTTGTATAAATTGGGGGAGGGGGCGTAGAGCAAGTTTTCAAGATGGTTTCTCCAAATAGGAACGGTTTTTCAGAAACAATCCAGCAGCAAAGGAGAATGAACACAGCTCCTGTGTTACCAGTAGCAGTTCCAACCCAGCATCGCCTCCTACACGAAACCAGGCAGAAACCTGGAAACCCAAAGAGAGGTTTATCCTTTAAAAATCAGCTCATCTCTTGCAAGTCTCGGGGCCAAACCGAAGTTAGTGAAGTCAGAAAAAGGAAGCCACGGTTCCCTCGTTACCCCCAGATCCCCTAGGAAGGGAAGCCACGCAGCCCATGGAAGCGAGGGAGTGAGGGGCAAGCAGGGTAACCCAGGAGCAGCTGCTCTTTGGAGCCAGGGACTGTGCCCTCCATGCCCACGCCACACAGTGATGCCCCGTGAGAGGCAAACGGCTGTCCAGAGTGTCTTGGGTGCAAAACTCCAATGGCCGCTGCAGGATTAAGGAAATGCCTCCTCGGTCGCCAAGTAGCCTGCTGGCTCCCACCAAGGTGGCTGCAGCAAGAGGTGTTCACACCCTTAACGGCTGGCCCACGAACGGCAAGAGTCTCAGAATTGACTGGATGAGCATATGTTACTAATCCAGCCTCGATTGTAGCTCCTTGACTGTTAGCACCTCCCAGGTGGGAGTCATCTTGAAAAGTATCATAAAATTGCAGTTAAAATGCCTGTCTGCTAACTGTACCGGTCCCCTGTGGCCTACTGGACAGAACTGCTGGCCTTCACTTCTGAAGTTGTCAGTCACTCAGATCATCATCACCCGAGGGACCACCAGGAATCTGCTCATATTTTAACATCTGTCCAGTTATTGGCACTTTGGAAGATGAGTCTGGATTTATTTCATCTGGTATTTTTTTTATATTGAAAAAGTTTTATTGGTTTTTACAAAATTTTTAAGGTAGGGTAGGGGTAGGGTGAAATACAAAAATATTTTGAGAACTTTCACGTCGAGGTCGTTGGCCCCTCCGGGGCTTCATAATAAGACATTGGTAATACATTTTCCAATAATACTGCAAGGTGAAAACAAGTGCATACATCATAAATTCTAAATTCTATGCTGGCAATCGTGTACAAACATCCAGATAAAAAGTTACACTGTATTAATAAAAAGCAAAGTCATTTTTTAGACCTAAGTCTCTTGGCAATTGTATCTTCTTGTTCTCCTTCCTGGCCCCCAGTGGGCGGGGCCGTGGCCCCCTCCGTCCCCCCTGGATCTTCGCCCAGGATAGAGGAATGTTTTTTAAGAAAGGCTTCCGCCTCAACAACTGTTTTAATCCTCACTCTTCCTTCATCCCAGAACACCAACTATTTCATCTGGTATTGAAATTGCTCTTCTCGGTTTATAGAGCCAGCATATTATCCTTAACAGTCTGAGGTCCTCATTTTACCGACCTTGGAGGTGCGGCTGAGGGTGGGGGCCTGAAGGTCCCATTCCACTTCTTATAGCCCCAGGTATCCTCAAGGACCATTGGACTTCTAGAAGCCATTAACTTCCCTTTCCAAAATACCTGACTGGTCCTGTGATCAAACACCCAGATGTGTCATTGGTTAGGGAATCTTTGTCACTCTCTCCTCTTTCATTTATCTAACTCTTCTTTTCTGCATCTTGCCATGATCATATTTACCTAAAAGGTTCTCTTGCTCCCTGTAAATCCCTTAAATTAATACTTCATCTCTCTCGTTGAATTCCTACCCTTGGTTTCCTGGTGTGTCTTGTCTACATATAACAATTTGTCTGTTCCTGTTGGCCCCTGAAATCCGAGGCTTCGTTGGGCAAATGTTTCTCTCGTTCCTTGACTGAGGTGATCTCATCCAGCATTCACATGCCTGACAGCTTTTCCCTGCCATCCTTTTATTTCGGGGAGGCATGGATGGGAGTAAGAGATTGAGGAAGGCAGGAAAGAAGGATGGAAGGAAATGGAGAGGAGGGAGGGAGGATGGCTCCCCTGTATGGTTCCCCCACCCACTTTTTTCCTTTCCTTGCTGGTGTGTGTGCGCGCACAGGGTGGTGGGATCCTTGGCTGCCCCGGGGCTAAGGCAACAGCCCTGTCCCTTCCTGAGCAGGTGCTGCGAGGCAGACCAGAGGGCCAGGATTGTAGGCCGAAGGGCTCTGCCAAGAAGAGGCCCTTAAAGAGTTATATCCCGCTTCATGGTGCTTTCCAGCCCCCTCTAAGCGGTTCACAGAGTCAGCCTCTGCCTCCTCCTTTGACCCACCTCGGAAGGACGGAAGGCTGAGTCCACCTGGAGCCTGGTGAGATTTGATCTGCCACATTGCAGGCAGCCGGCAGGCAGCAGAAGTAGCCTGCAGTCCTGCACTCACCTCTACAGCTCTGTCATTGCGGCTTCCCTCCCTCCTTCGGACTTTTTGCCTGGTTTCTCCTCTTGCCTGTCAGGATGTGTCTGTTTGCCTCGTCTAGACTGAAAGTCTGTAGAGATTCCCCATCACCCAGGTTGTCCTGGTCTTCCTGCTTTTTCAGAAGGCAGCTGTACTTCCTTGGGTTTTTTTCTTCTTTTGAAGACATTTCGCTTCTCATTCAAGAAGCTTCCATTCCCCACCATCCAGTCGGAGCTGAAGAAGCTTCTTGGATGAGAAGCAAAACGTCTTTGAAGAAAAAGACAAGAAAGTCCAGGACAGTCAGGACAACCTGGATGACGGAGAATCTCTACAGACTTTTAGCTATACAAATTGGGAAGAGCACCCTTGGAATGGTGTGGGAGGAGGAATGGATTTCCAGAGGAAAAAGAATTTGCAGGCTACAGGAACCATTTGCACCACTCAGGTGGCCCTGAGGACACAGGAAAACCTCCAAGGGGCCTCAAGGACTCCCTAAAAAGATGCAAAGGACCAGCTGTCTGCAAGGAGCATCAACCCTTCCCTTCCCCACTATCCTGTCAGAGCTGAAGAAGCTTCTGGGATGAGAAGTGAAACATCTTCAAAAGAAAAAGACAAGAAAGTCCAGTTGCCTCCTGGAAAAGCCACAAATTTCAGCCCAGAGTTTTACAGGCACTCTGCTTATCATAAATCTACTCTGTGCTTCCATTGCATAATTACATTACATATTAATGTCGTTGGCCTCCTAACCTTGCTGGCTTTTGTTACTTTATGAGAAGAGAGTTCATGACCTGAGTTGCAATAAGCTTCCACCGGGTCTTCTAGGGAGGGGATCCTGGGCCCCTCTGATGAGCAGAGCCCAGCTTTGCATTTCCTGGAATTGCTGCGCCCACAAACCGAGGCTCCTCCATCTTGGATGGATGCTGATGGGGCAATTTTCTCCATTAGCCTCACGGAGCTCATGGTTTAAAAGGAATGGGGAGATGACAGGGCCCCCGAGGCACTCAAGGAAGAGAGGGGATAAAAAACCCCTATATGTAATCGTATTATTACTGTGTGAAAAATAGGTTAACCCAGGCATTACACTCTCCACAAAAAAAACATACAAAAAAAAAACCCCCAGCCCCAGAAGAGAGGGGATCCCTGCAGAACAGCTGCCCCCCACCCCAAGTCCAACTCTTTGCAGGCAGCCCGGAAGGATATCGTGGGACTGAAAGCCATCAAGAAGCACCGGGGGGGGGGGGCTAACCCCCTTCCAATTCCAGGAATCTCCACAAACACAACTGATGTAATCCTGCTGCTGGATCTAAGCCCTGATCTACCTTGTAGGTCCTGACTCCAGGGGTCCAAATTGCCTCTGGAGCTCTTGACCGCTTCCTCCAGGTCACTTCTAGACAAGGAAGGTTGGAGGCAGTTCCAGAATCCTCCGAAGCAGATCAGGTGAAGACTTCTGCAGGAGGGGGAGCAGAGGTGGTGGAAACCTCTTTTCACCAAGAAGCAGCATCGATGCAACCTCCTGCCACGTCATGGGAAGCCTTCACTGTGAGGATCCCTCAGAGTGGCCGGAGAAGCTGAAGAAGTATCTGCATTCTCAGGATTCATAGAGTTAAAATGAGCCCAGATCACTTCACAACATAAAGTAAGAGGCTTCTCTATTGCCACTCTCTAGCTACAGCCCAGCTTCTCTAGAACACAAGCCACTTCGGGTGTAATTTTGAATTACAAATTCAACTGCCTTTTGTTTTTTTAACCTGAATGGTTTGACTCCATATCCACAGTTGAGCCCCTGAAGGTGACAATTTATGGCACTGGTACAAACGTCGTTGTTACTTGTCCGACCCATCGCGGCCCCATGGACAATGTTCCTCCAGACCTTCCTGTCCTCTGGAGTTCCTCTTCACTTTCTGCCATTAGAGTGGCGTCATTTGCATATCTGAAGTTCTTGATATTTATCCTGGCAATCTTAAGTCTAACTTTTGATTCATGTAGCCCCACCTCTCTCATGAGGTGCTCTGCATACAAGTTAAATACACAGAGTGACAGTATACAGCCTTGCCGGTCTCCTTTCCCAATTTTGAACCACTCAGTGGTTCCATGTCCAGTTCTCATTGTTGCTTCTTGACCCACATATAGGTTTCTCAAGAGACAAATAATTTAATTAAATTTAATTTAATTTATTTAGATTTATAGAACCGCCCTTCTCCATAGAAATGGACCCAGGGCGGTGCACAGGAAATTAAAATCGGCCTCTGTTGCGGCGACGAATCACCCAGGCTCCTTGGTTCACTGAGGAGCTTCGGGGGATGAAACGCCACAAGAGACGCCTACAGAGCAGATGGAGATCCTCTCGCTCCGAAGCCGACCGAACACTAGTGAGAACCCATATTAGGGCTTATTTAGTGGCGATAAAAGTGGCCAAACGTGAGTATTGTGCCACCCTTATTGCATCCGCAGATAACCGCCCTGCCGCCCTGTTTGGGGTGACCCGCTCCCTCCTCCACCAGAGGCCGCGGGAAGCCCCTCTGCAAGGGCGAGCAGAGGAATTTGGGATTTATCTGCAGGAGAAAATCACTCGGATTCGGAATGAGCTACCCTCCATCGACAGTGGTCCTGTGGGACTGTCCGAGACCAGTCTTGAGGTTCCTTCTTGGGAGGAGTTTGACTTTGTTACCACCGAGGATATGGACAGGCTGTCAAGGAAGCTTAGGGCGACCACATGTTTATTGGATCCGTGTCCCTCCTGGCTTGTACTGGCATCCTGGGAGACGACACGAGGCTGGCTCCAGGGCATTGTCAACGCATCTTTGATTGAGGGGTCCTTACCTGCCGTCTTGAAAGAGGCGGTAGTGAGGCCCCTCCTCAAGAAGCCGTCCCTGGACCCAGCTTTACTAGAGAACTATCGTCCGGTCTCCAACCTTCACTTTTTAGTGAAGGTTGTTGAGAGTGTGGTAGCCCAACAGTTTCCGCGACACCTGGAGGAAGTTGATTATCTAGACCCGCGCCAGTCCGGCTTCCGGCCCGGTCACAGCACCGAGACGGCATTGGTCGCGTTGGTTGATGATCTCTGGAGGGCGCGGGATAGAGGTTATTCCTCTATCCTAGTCCTATTAGACCTCTCGGCGGCTTTTGATACCATCGACCATGGTATCCTATTGTACCGACTGGGGGGGTTGGGGCTGGGAGGCACCGTTCTGCGGTGGTTCTCGTCCTACCTCTCTGGTCGGTCGCTATATGTGTTGACGGGAGGGCAGAGGTCGACCTCGAGGCCTCTCCTATGTGGGGTCCCTCAGGGGTCGGTCCTCTCGCCCCTCCTTTTCAACACATATATGAAGCCGCTGGGTGAGATCATCCGTGGTTTTGGGGTGGAGTACCATCTGTACGCTGATGACACCCAGCTGTACATATCCACCCCAGACCACCCCAACGATGCCGCCGAAGTGCTGTCCCGGTGTCTGGAAGCCGTACGGATCTGGATGGGTGGTAACAAACTCAAGCTCAACCCTGCCAAGACTGAGTGGCTGTGGTTTCCGGCACCCCGGTTCAGCCAGATTATTCCAACTCTGGCCATTGGGGGCGAAACACTGGCCCCCGTGGAGAGGGCGCGCAATTTGGGTGTCCTCCTGGATTCCCGGCTGTCCATGGAGGACCATGTGGCAGCCGTGGCCAGGGGGGCGTTTCATCAGGTACGCCTGATGCGCCAATTGCGCCCCTTACTGGACCGGGCTGCCCTTCGCACAGTCACTCAAGCTCTCGTGACGTCCCGACTCGACTATTGTAATGCTCTCTACATGGGGCTTCCCTTGAGGTGCACTCGAAAGCTACAGCTAGTCCAAAACGCAGCCGCGCGGGTGATTATGGGAGCCACTAGATGCTCCCACATAATACCGATCCTGCGCGAGCTGCATTGGCTTCCTGTGGCCTTTCGAGTGCGCTTCAAGGTTTTGACAACTATCTTTAAAGCGCTCCATGGCTCGGGGCCTAGTTATATGCAAGACCGCCTCCTGCCCCATACATCCCTTAGACCGATACGCTCCCACAGAGAGGGCCTCCTCAGGGTGCCGTCGGTCGGACAATGCCGACTGGCGACACCCAGGGGGAGAGCCTTCTCTGTGGCGGGGCCAGCCCTCTGGAATGACCTACCCCCTGAATTACGTACCATCACCGACCTCCGCCTCTTCCGCCAATGTCTTAAGACATATTTGTTTCAACAAGCCGGCCTAGCCTAACCTCCCATGGGGACTTTTAGATAGTTTTAAATTGGGTTTTTAAAATTTGGTTTTAGCGCAGAATAGGTTTATTTAATAGTTTTTAAATTATATTTATTGTATTTTGTATGTTTTTAAATTTCCTGTGCGCCGCCCTGGGTCCTCTGTGGAGAAGGGCGGGATATAAATTTAAATAAATAAATAAATAAAAATAAAATAAATAAATAAATAAATAAAAAATCAATAAATAACAATAAATACAAAAAAGTTAAGAATAAATTAAGCTAAACTAAACTAAACTAAAAACCTGTGCTAAAAATCCCAATTAAAATTCTAAAATGCATTTACTCATTGGCTAAGCTAGGCCGGCTTGATGGAACAGATTAGTCTTAAGTGAGCGGCGAAAGAGGGGAAAGTCTGAGATGGTCCGAAGTTTGGGGGGGGTAGGTCGTTCCAGAGGGATGGCCCAGCCATTGAGAAGGCCCTCCCCCTGGGCACCGCTAGCCGGCATTGGCCGGCGGATGGTACCCTGAGGAGGCCCTCCCTATGGGAGCGGATTGGACGGAGGGAGGTATGCAGCAGGAGATGGTCCCGCAAATAACTAGGCCCCGTGCCATGGAGCGATTTAAAGATGGTGACAAGCACCTTGAAGCGCACCCGGAAGGCCACCGGCAGCCAGTGCAGCTCGCGCAGGAGAGGTGTTACGTGGGAGCTTTGAGATGCTCCCAGAATCCCCCGCATGGCCGCATTCTGCACTAACTGGAGCCTTCGGATGCACCTCAAGGGGAGCCCCATGTAGAGAGCGTTACAGTAGTCTAGGTGGGACGTAACGAGCGCTTGAGTGACTGTGCGGAGGGCGTCCCGGTCAAGAAAGGGGTGCAACTGGTGTACCAGGCATACCTGGTAGAAAGCCCCCCTGGTCACGGCCGCCACCTGGTCATCCAGGGACAGCCACGAATCCAGGAGGACACCCAAGTTGCGGGCCCTTTCCACGGGGGCCAGTGATTTGCCCCCGATGACCAGCAATGGAATCAGCTGGCCATGCCGGAGCCCCGGAAGCCACAGCCACTTGGTCTTGGACGGGGTGAGCCGAAGTTTGTTGCTTCCCATCCAGACCTGCACGGCTTCCAGGCACTGGGACATCACCTCGACAGCATCGTTGGGGTGGTTGGGGGTAGATATGTACAGTTGAGTGTCATCAGTGTACTGATGGTACTCTACCCCACAACCACGGATGATCTCACCCAGCGGCTTCATATAGATGTTAAACAGGAGGGGTGAGATGACCGACCCCTGAGGCACCCCACAAGTGAGTGGTCTCGAGGTCGACCTCTGCCCTCCTGTCAGTACAAATTGCGACCCACTGGAGAGGTAGGAGGAGAACCACTGTAAAACAGTGCCCCCCAGTCCCAACCCCTCCAGTCGGTGCAATAGAATACCATGGTCGATGGTATCGAAAGCCGCTGAGAGATCTAACAGGACCAGGATAGAGGAAAAACCCCTATCTCTGGCCCTCCAGAGATCATCCACCAACGCGACCAATGCCGTCTCGGTGCTGTGCCCAGGCCGGAAGCCGGACTGGCACGGGTCTAGATAAGTAGTTTCCTCCAGGTGCCGAGAGAACTGCTGTGCCACCACACTCTCTACAACCTTCGCCAAAAAGTGAAGGTTGGAGACTGGACGGTAGTTAGTTAACAATGCTGGGTCCAGGGAAGGCTTCTTGAGGAGGGGTCTCACCATTGCCTCTTTAAGGGAGGCCGGCAAGAACCCCTCACTCAGAGAAGCGTTCACAATTCCCTGGAGCCAGCCTCATGTCACCTCCCAGGAGGCCAGTACCAGCCAGGAAGGACACGGGTGCAATAAACATGTGGTGGCATTCAGCCGTCTCGGCAGACTGTCCATGTCTTCGGAAGCAACAAAGTCGAACTCGTCCCATAAAACGGTCTCGGTTTTGAAAAAGTTTTATTGAGTTTTACAAATTTTTATACAAATAGGATAAGGGTAAATAAGGTGCTACATTGTGAGAACCTCCATGTCAGAGTCGTCTGCCCCAGCCGAGGCTTCATAAAAAATATATAGAAAATACAGTAAATTTTCATTTGTACTACAAAGTGGAAAGAAATACAAAATATATCATTGTAAAATCCATGCTGACAATCATGTATAAACATCCAAATAAAAATTGTACTATACAGAAATAAAGTCACTTTTAAGATCTAAGTCTTTTGGCAATTGTGTCTTCCTCTCCCTGACCTCCAGTGGGCGGAGCCGTGGCCCCCTCCATTCCCCCATTTTCGTCCTCCAGGATTGAGGAATGTTTTTTAAGAAAGGCTTCCGCCTCTGCAATTGTTTTAATTCTCACCCTTCCTCCCTCCCAGAACACCAACATTCCCTCTGGCATCACCCACTTGAACCAGACCCCCTTTTTAAATAATCTTTTGGACAAGAAGGAATACTTCCTTCTTATCTCTCTAATCTTTTTCGGGACCTGCTTCAAGATGGCAATCTCATTCTGCTGGTAAATTAAAGGGCTGTCTCTCTGTGTTCTCAGGATCCTTTCCCTTGTTGACCTTCTTACAAATTTAATATGTATCTCTCTGGGTACTTCATTTATCCTGGCATATGCTGAATTTATTCTATATATCAGATCAATGTCCCCCCTAATATCTTCCTTACTCTTTTTTATATAATCTGCTAAAATTGTACACATTAAATCAGTCAAATCTTCATCAGTTAATTCAGGAACGTTCTGAAATCTTAAAAAGTACAATACAATACAATACAATAGCAGAGTTGGAAGGGACCTTGTAGGTCTTCTAGTCCACCCCCCTGCGTGGGCAGGAACCTTATACCATTTCAGACAAATGGCTATCTAACATCTTTTTAAAGACTTCCAGGGTTGGGGCATTCACAACTTCTGGAGGCAAGCTGTTCCAGAGGTTAATTGTTCTTACTGTCTGGAATAGAGTAAGACATCCTTTCAAAATCCATCCTAGACACATGACCAGCTAAATCCCCTATTTCATTATTAAAGCTTTTAAGCTCTTCCCTTGTCCCAGCCAACCCCAGCTCCAGACCATCAATCTTTTGTGTGTTTTCCATTAATTTCTTCTGTGTCTCCAAAAGTTCTAATTTAGAACTGACATGGTCCTTCCGCATTTCTTTAATTTCTTTCATGATGTTCTGAAGAGTTTCATCCATTGCTGATAATTTAGCATCCACATCTGTTTTTTCGGGTAACATTGAAGTGATCTTGGGTTGATGCGTCTGCTTTTTTGAAGCCATAATGAAAGATTTAAGTCTTTGTCAGTAAAATGGCGTCTGCTGGAGAGGAGTCTGTGAGTCAAGGTGGGAGCAAATTCCGGTGACCAAAGTCACAGTTTCATTTAATTATAATCCAGAGAGAAACCAAGTTCTTAGAAACAATGAAATAAAAAGAAAGAAAGAAGGCACTTCAGGGAAAGGTCCAATTAATCAATTACTTGCAATCGTTAGTAAAAAGAGAAAGGCAGTCCCGAGCACAAGGGAATGTCAGCAGTTTTCCAAGAAAAGTATGTCTCCTGAGAACAAAGGAACACCATCTTCCCCCGCCCATCTGGAAGCCATCGGGAGTTAACAAGTAAAAATCATCTCATTGTTGCCAGACTTCGATGCAAAGTATCCAAGGGTCATGCAGGAAAGACTTTCACTTATAGTTTAAGAAAATCGGATGTTGATTTCTCCGCTTTCCCAAGCCTGGGGAGCATTTTTAAACGCCGCTTTTTTCCATTCCGAGGGGGGGGGGTGTTACAAACTCCCCCCTCCATTCTCTTTCAAGCTGAAAGTTGCGAGCATTGAAATAAAATCACTCACAGTCCACTTTGTAGCCAGAGCCTCGGTGTTGCCTCCAACTCCGGCGTTTCAGCTCTTCTTGAAAGCAGCTAAGTGTTCCGGTCCTCCATCGGCAAAGGGGACGATGCCCCCCCACGACTCATTCCCCTACGCCTAGGTCGAAGCGGGGGCCACCCCCCCGACTGCCGTCGGGGTGGGGGGATTCCCCGCAAGCCGCCCGTACAGCAAGAGTCCTTTAAAAGAACTCCCTGTCCCTGGGGGGGCCGTAGGGGCAACCAAGCGGCGGACGAGTACCAAGACTCAACCGTTGCCTCCGGCCAACCGGAAGGAAGTCCCCATAAAACGGTCTCAAGACCCGCCTTGGACGGTCCGCCAAGATCTATCTTAATGGAGGCCAGTTCGTCTCGGATCCGAGCGATTTTATCCTGCAGATGCTCCAAATTCCTCTGCTCTGCCCTGCAAAGGAGTTTCCCACAACCCCTGTTGGAGAAGGGAGCGGGTCACCCGAAACAGGGCGGCAGGGCGGTTATCTGCGGATGCGATAAGAGTGACCAGATGGCTGCGTTTGGCCATTCTTATCGCCACTAGGTAGGTCCTTAAATGGGACTTAACCAGTGTTTGGTCAGATTCAGAGCGAGTGGTCCTCCACCTGCTCTCTAGGCGCCTCTTGCGGCGCTTCATCCCCCTTAGCTCCTCGGTAAACCAAGGGGCCAGGGTGGATCGGCGCCACGTGAGAGGCCGCAAGGGCACGACAAGGCCAAGGCCCCCGTGGCCGCACTATTCCATGCGGCCACTAGGCCCTCGGTCGAGTCGTGGGTTAGGGTTACAGATATCGGCCCAAGCTCCGTCTGGAACCTCTCAGGGTCCACCAGGCGCCTGGGGTGGAACAATATTGGTATCTCTGGTTCCGCCTCCCCGCGGTGGGGTGTAGCAGTAGGGAAGTCAAGCCGAAGGAGAGAGTGATCTGACCATGACAGGGGTTCGATGACTAATTCCCCTATTCCTAGATCACTCAACCACTGGCCAGAGGTAAAAATTAGGTCTAGTGTGTTTCCCCCTGTATGCGTAAGGGCCTGAATTACCTGGGTCAGGTCCATGGCCGTCAATAAGATGGTCTGGTATTCCCATCTTTAAGAACTTGACACAATTTGTTGTGATCCACACAATCAAAGGCTTTAGCATAGTCAATGAAGCAGAAGGAGATGTTTTTCTGGAACTCCTTAGCTTTCTCCATGATCCAGCGTATGTTGGCAATTTCATCTCTAGTTCCTCTGCCTCTTCGAAATCCTACCTGTACTTCTGGCAGTTCTCGATCCATATACTGCTGGAGCCTAGCTTGTAGGATTTTGAGTATAACTTTACTAGCATGTGAAATGAGTGCAATGGTGTGATCCTCTGAACATTCTTTGGCATTGCCTTTCTTTGGAATTGGGATGTAAACTGAACTTTTCCAATCATGTGGCCATTGTGGCATTTTCCAAATTTGCTGGCAAATTGAGTATAGCACTTTTACTGCATCGTCTTTTAAGATTTTCAATAGCTCATCTGGAATACTGTCCCCTCCACTAGCATAATAATAATAATAATAATAATAATAATAATAATAATAATAATAATAATAATAATAATAATAATAATAATAATAATAATAATAATAATAATAATAATAATAATAATAATAATAATAATAATAATTTTATTTATAGACCACCTCCTCTCCCCAAAGGGACTCGGAGCGGTGCACAGGGAAGTTAAAAAAGCAAATATAAAATACATAAATAGCTAAAATAAGAATTAAACAATTTGTCCCTGCGCTAAAACCCACCATACTAAAACTAAACTACACCCCCCTAAAAACCCAGTTAAAAACGGAAGACTAACCTAGGCCGGCCAAGCAGAAAAAGTATGTTTTCAATTTTTGACGGAAGGACCGGAGGTCCGTAGTTGTTCTAATTTTGGGGGGAAGGTCGTTCCAGAGGGCTGGGCCCGCCACAGAGAAGGCCCTTCCCCTGGGCGTCGCCCGCTGGCATAGCCTAGTGGACGGCACCCGGAGAAGTCTCTCTCTGTGGGAGCGGATCGGCCGCAGGGATGTATGGGGCAGAATCCGATCCCGCAGATAGCTAGGTCCCGTGCCATGGAGCACTTTAAAGATGATAACTAACACCTTGAAGCGCACCCAAAAGACGCCAGGCAGCCAATGCAGCTCGCGCAAGAGCGGTGTTACATGGGTAAACCTCGAGGTTCCCATAATTGCTCGCGCGGCTGCATTCTGGACAAGCTGAAGCCTTCGGGTGCACCTCAAGGGGAGCCCCATGTAGAGGGAATTGCAGTAGCTTTGTTGTTGCTCAGATTCCCTAAGGCCCATTTCACTTCACAATCTAGGATGTCTGGCTCTAGGTCAGTGACCACCCCATCGTGGTTATCAGGGAAGTTAAGTTCGTTCTTGTATAGTTCTTCTGTGTCATTTTGCCACCTCTTCTTAATCTCTTCTGCCTCTGTTAGGTCCCTGCCATTTTGGTCCTTCATCGTGCCCACCTTTGCATGAAACGTTCCCTTCATCTCTCTAATTTTCTTGGAGGTCTCTGGTCCTTCCTATTCTATTGTTTTCTTCTATTTCTTTGCGCTGTTCATTTAAGAAGGCATTCTTATCTCTTCTAGCTATTCTCTGGGATTCTGCATTCAATTGTTTGTGTCTTTCTCTTTCTCCCTTGCCTTTTGCTTTCCTTCTTTCCTCAGCTATTTGCAAAGCTTCCTCGGACAGCCATTTTGCTTTCTTGCGTTTCTTTTTCTTTGGGATGGTTTTGGTTGCTGCCTCTTGCACTATGTTGTGAACCTCCCTCTGTAGTCCTTCTTCGGGCGCTCTGTCTATCAGATCTGACTGTATAGAGCTGCCCCATAGAGCACATAATCCATCTGATTTCTGTGTTGGCCGCCTGGTGATGTCCATGTGTAGAGTCGTCTCTTGGGTTGTTGGAAAAGAGTGTTTGCTATGACCATATCATATTCTCTTGACAAAATTCTGTCGGCCTCTGCCCTGCTTTATTTTGTACTCCAAGCCCAAACTTGCCTGTGTTTCCGGTTATCTTTTGGCTTCCTACTTTAGCATTCCAATCCCCCATGATGAAAGGACGTCATTTTTGGGTGTTAATTCTATAAGGTGCTGTGGGGCTTCATAGAACTGGTCAATATCATCCTCTTCAGTAACAGTAGTTGGCACATAGACATGGATTACTGTGATGTTGAACGGTTTGCCTTGGATCTGAACTTGGATTCTGTCATTTTGGGGATTGCATCCCAGTATTGCTTTTCCTAATCTTTTATTGACTATGAAGGCTACTTCATTTCTTCTGAGGAATTCTTGCCCTCAGTAGTACACCTGATGCACTCATTCCTGTCCATTTTAGTTCTCTGACTCCTAAGATGTTGATGTTCAGTCTTGTCATCTCTTGTTTGACCATATCCGGCTTGCCTCATGGATCTTACATTCCAGGTTCCTATGGAGAATAGCATCGGACTTTCCTTTCACCACCTACAGAGGAATTATTTCTCTATCTCAAGATGACCTTACTCTGGACTGCTGAAGACTGATGGAATGCAAAGTTAGTTCTTAAACTAAAAGTTGCCAAATCATCTAATACAGGGGTCTGCAAAGTCGGCTCTTTTAAGACTGGTGGACTTCAACTCCCAGAATTCCCCAGCCACCTATGCTGGCTGGGGAACTCTGGGAGTTGAAGTCCACCAGTCTTAAAAGAGCCGACTTTGCAGACCCCTGATCTAGTAGAACTCGGAAGGTGGCTCTGCAGTGGCAGACTTCACCCAAGGCACAACACCATTCAGGCACATCACAAGCAGGTGAGCTTCTGGAGATACAGCAGGTCACAGGTGAATTGCTCAAGATCAAGAAGAATGTGAGTCAGAGGTCAGATTCTGCTTCAAAGTCCTAAGAGAGGCGCAAGAACGGGTTTAATTTTTTCCTTCAGTTTTAATTCATATTGTTAAGATTGCTTCCCTTGAAGCATGAAGGCTGCATTTCTGCAACACACACAAATCAAGATGAAACTGGATTTGGGGGATTATGGCTAAGTCAGTGCAGGAACCAGACCACCCTGCAATCCCACTCTTTGGAGAGAAGTCAAAGGCAGGGTGAGGCTGGCCATGAAAGCCTCGGGGCCCAAGCCCAAACAAGAGGGCGGAGGGCAACTACTGGTCAGGGGCCATGGCCATGTGCCAGCACACCTGCAGTGGCTCACCTGCCCAGCCTCAAGGACTCTGGTTGCATGTGGAACTATGCGTAGAGGATTCTGGTACATTTTCTGGGCCTCAGAAGACTAGGAAGTACGGGTGGGGGCAAAACCAGGGCTGAGCCCCCCCCCCCAAGGGGTTCATCCATCTGGGGTTCCTTCACCTCTGGCTTGTCTGTGAATGCCCCCCCCCCAAACAGCTAGAACTGACAAGTGGGGGAGGGTGGGCTGATCCCTGGCAGTGAGGCAGAAGAAGAGAGACTTCAGGCTGGCTGGTCCACCTGCCTGGTGGTGGGGCTGGAAGGCTTGTCCTGACTTCCTTCCTAATGACTCGGTTTCTAAAATGCTCTTGCCCCTCATTGAGCTGGAGTCTGGGGGGAGGCCCTGGGACAGCCAATCAGCACCCAGCAGCTCTGCCAGGGCTGGAGAAGCCATTCTCGTCCAAGCGATCGGCCCAGTGCTCCCCCCCACCCATGGGCCTAGGGAGTCACATAGCAAGGCGGCCAGATTGAGAGGCACCCTCTGACTCCTGGGTGACCCGTAAGAAAGGGGCTGTGCTGGGCATCAGGCTTGGCTGTGCCACCCAACTAGGAGTGAGCTGGGGCCTCTAGGGGTCTGTGGTTCTGCCCATCCTTTCCTTGGAGAGGAGCCGCCCCTCAACACCTGTACCGCAAGGCCTGTGCATGGGTCTCCCAGTCTCGCATGTAGGGAAATAAGGAGTGAGGGGCATGAAAGGCTCCCAATCTGCCCCTGCCTGGTTCCCACACCTGGCCCCTGCCCCCCCCCCCTGACAATCCCCTTTGTCTTCAGGGGTCTGCAAAGTCAGCTCTTTTAAGACTGGTGGACTTCAACTCCCAGAGTTCCCCAGCCAGCCAGGAGTTGAAGTCCACCAGTCTTAAAAGAGCCGACTTTGCAGACCCCTGGTCTAGCTGTTCCATTCTCTCATTCCCAACTCCCAATGGGGACGTCTGACAGATCCCCCCACGGCAGCCCCTGGGACTTCTTTAGTCCTTGGGTGTATTGCAAATGCAGGAAAGAAACTTATTCAGAAACAGGTGTCCCCCCCCCCATTCCCCAAAATGCAAAGGTCCTTGGATCCCCTGTCTGCCACCGTGGTTCTGGCATGGCCCCCTGGCACGGCTGCGAGGGGATGCGGGTAGGGGCAGCTGCAACTGCAGCCCAGGCTATACGCTGGCTGAGCGCTTCAGTTAAGCCGCCAGGAGTGACTGCCACGCGTGCCCCTGCCTTCCGATTCCCAGTGCCGGTGCTTTTGCGACGTGATGCAGCGGCGGGACACCGTGGTTGGTCGCCCGATGTAGCAGGCCGCAGAGAAATACGTCTCAGCGGGGCTTATGGAGCCTCCAGGCCGTCCTGACTCGGGAGGGGGAGCGGGAATGCCGAAGCGCTTACGGCCAAACGGGGAGAGACGCGCTGCCCCTTGGCGGTCTGCCTTTCTCTCCCCGCCCGCAGGCCGGTCCGAGTTTGCCAGCTTGTCCCTAAAAGGTGCTGCTTGGCCGGCGGGGGAGGGACCGGCCACTCCCCAGCTTTTAGGCGGCGGCGGAGGTCTGGGGCGCCCAGCCAGCACCCGCCGCTCCCGGCTCCACTCGGCTCTCTCGTCTCCGCCGCCCGTCTTCTCCTCTTTCTCCAGCCGTCCGTTCCGTCGGTCTCCCAGCCGCCGCCGCCATGGAAGCCATCAAGAAAAAGATGCAGATGCTGAAGCTGGACAAGGAGAACGCCATCGACCGAGCCGAGCAGGCGGAGGGCGACAAGAAGCAGGCGGAGGACCGGTGCAAGCAGGTGAGTGGCCCGCGCCCCGACTGCCCCGGGGAGACTGGACCCGTCTGGAGTCTCTGTCCCTGGGGCCCCGGCTCCCCACGCCCTATTAGCATTCCTCCCCGCCGGGGCCCTGGGTTCGGGGGCACTGGGTGCGTTTCGGAAAGGGAGGGACGCCCTTGGTCCCCCTCTCCGTCTCCCAAGGGGGCGAGGGTCCAGAGGGGGCCTCCGGGGTTCTGAGTGCAGGGCAGCCCCGCCTCTCCCAGCTTCCCCCTGTTGAGCTTCGCTGGTGGGCAGCGGTGTCCCAGCCACAGCATCTCCTGACTCCCTGCTGCCTTCTTCTCTCTGCCCCCCCCCCCTCCGTAGCTGGAGGAAGAGAAGCAGGGCCTGGAGAAAAAGCTGAAGGGAACCGAGGATGAAGTGGAGAAATACTCCGAAGCGGTCAAGGAAGCCCAGGAGAAGCTGGAGATGGCCGAGAAGAAGGCGGCCGACGTGAGTGGAGCGAAGGGCGCTGGGGCGGGCTCCGAGATTCGTGGGAGAGAGCTTTCGGGGTAAGGGTCGAGCCTGCAGGGCGGGGCTGGCCGGGGCGCCCTGATGAGCAGCGGCAGATGAGACGCGACGCCCTTGCAGGTATTCCGAGCGCTTTAAGCCCCGAGCAGCTGCTGCTGCCGGCGCCGCCGGGGAGGGGAGAAGGAGGGGCCTGGCAGCGCGTTCTGCTCAGGGTGCCCAGTAGTGAGCGGATCTTAAGGGAAGCATCGCCGGGCGCCGCGCCAGCCGCCCCGAAACCTGTCAGGGGCCCACAGTTACCATTGCTGAGCTCCCTTCGCTATTCCGGGCAAGGCCGGCTTTGACCCCTGCCGAGAAGGCAACGCAGATGGCGGCGGTCGCGGGTAATCTTAACGCCCAGCCTCCGCGAAGGCACTCGGCACCCTATAAATAAACGCGCCTTTCGAAGCCCAGCCGGTGTCGGGCTGGAAACCAATCCGGGAAACTCAAGGAGCTGCTAAAGCGTAGCCGCCACTTGGAGGACAGCCAGCTCACCACCACCCCCGGCGGCCAAATACCCCAGCACTAACAGGACCCACCACTGGGGAGGCTGGCTTTGCCAGGAGGCCAAGCAACAGGCGGCCCAGAGACGAGGGCCTCTCAAGAGACCTGGAAGAGGAAGGCTCCGTTCCTTAGAGGCCAAGTAATGGAAGCAGCGGGCCCAGATTTGTCCTTGGAGCCCCAGCCTTGGCTAGTGGGCCACAGAATGCAGCAGAGATGGAAGGGCAAGGCAGTCTCTCCCCGTCCCCCCTAGATTCTCCAGGTGCTGGAACAGAGCCTCCTTTTCACCAGGAGCAGCTTCTTCCTGGGGCTACCTCCCCCCTTCAATGCGCAAGCTCTTCCAAGCTGGGGCCCACTGGAGGAACCAGGCTGGGCTGCTGAGGTGCGCGAAGGGATCCCTCCTCCTTCCGATGATCAAGAGCTGTCTGGAAACCAGGCCAGTCTCTCTGGCACTGGGGCCTGACTCAGAGAGGAGCCCTTTCCCTGCATGGAGCAACTGGAGCCCCTCTGCCCAAGGGGCCCCCAGCTGCCCCCTTGCCCCCAACCCCTGAGCACCCAAAGCGCCCCCAAGACTCCCCTCCCCTCCCCCAGAGAATCCCCACACTTCCTGGGGCCAGGGAATTCAGCAGGAGCTGGAAGAAAGAAGGCTGTTGCCGCCCTCCTCTGGCCTGCCTTCTCTCCCTCTCGCCTTTGCTCATATTTGGTGATTCCCTGAGCCAGGGGGAGGAGGAGGAGCTGCTGACAGGGGGAGGAGCAATGCCTTGGAAAGTCCAGCCGCTCCCTCCTCCACGGTGGCCCCATCGCCTCCTACAGCATCCGGGGTTCCCCCTGTGTCCTCCTCCTGTCCCTGTGCAGAACCCACTTCGCCCGTCTTTCTGGACCAGTGTGAGGCTGCTGGAGTGTTTGATTTTAAGGGAACTGAAACTGACCATACAGACACCTGTATTCTGGAGGCCTCAGGACAGAGTGGTCCAATCGCTCAGAGCAAGGATCAGTCCAGCAGCAGGAGAACTGAATGGGAAAGGCTGCTCAGGATGGGTGGAGACGTTCCTAAAGAAAGGCAGAACGGCAAGCAATTCCGGAGAGGAGAAAAAGCGGTAGGCGCTTAAAAAGCCAATGGGATTACACAAAAAGTGTAATAAAGGTCTGAAAACAAGCAACCCAAGTGAAAAGAGACTCAAAGGCCACAAAGGAAGAGAACCCATGAGGAGTCCTCAACTGTTTGCTGGCATCAAAGAAAGCAGAATCCCTGAAGAGTTTAGCAGGAGATCCTCATAAAAAGGGCTTTAGTTGTATCCGAAATGAAAAGAGCCAGTCCTGCAGCTGCTCAAGGAAGAAAGCAACCCATTTTCGGCCCACTCTTCTCTGCCCCCACCCCACCCCCAAGTGTTTTCCATCAGGCATTTTGAGAGATGGCCTGAAGGGCAGGAATGACGCCTGAGACAAGAGAAACGCCAGCCAGGTGGAGGAGAGAATCAGAGAGGCCTGGAGAAACACAAATATCTCTGCCCTCAGACAAATGGGGGAGGGGCAACAACAGACGACAGATGAAGCTTTCTGATATCACAGATATCACGTAACACAAGCTGATTTCAGCAAAGCACTGCTGCACCTTACCACAATATGTTGATTAATGAACTGGTTAAGCATGGCTGGACCACCTACAGGGGCGGCTTAAGAAGAATCCTTGTAGCATGGTGATCGAAGCTTTTGCTTCAGGTTGGAGGGAAATTGCTTGGGCGCCACAAAGGTTAACCCTGGGTTCTCTCATCTCCAATATTTCCATAAATGAGTTGAATGCTGATCAAATCTGCAGGCATTTCAGCTTTTTTTTTTTAAAATAACAATTTTTATTGGTTTTTACAAATTTTATAACAAAGGAAAAGGTATATAAGATATAGAAAAAAATATTTTAGGCCTTCCATGTCGGAGGTGGTGGTCGCCTCCGAGGTTCCATACAAAGAGTAAAGTATTTTTTTTCCGGTATAAGGTGGAATGGAATACATATATATCATATCATAAATTTCATGCATTCAATCATTTGTTTCTATTAACATCCGTTTAAGGATTACACTATGTAAAAGAAAATTTTTGCGATCTGAGTCAAGGCATTTCAGCTTTTGATAGGACAGCTAATACCCCAGAGGACGGAAATAATAAAACTATTCTTAGAAGTTGGAGAAATGAACTGAATAGAATGAATTTAACAAGACCAGTGCCATGTTTCTCCAAATGCCAAAATTTTAGCCAATGTGAGTGCGCGTGCGCGCGCGCGCACACACACACACACACACACACACACACACACACACACACGCATCACCCACCCACCAGATGGGGGATACTAGGCTTGGAGCCATACTCACAAAAAAACCCTTTGGAATGAGGGGAATGAGTGCAAGTGAATTGGAAGCCATCATGTGACATGGCTGCCAAGATGAAAATCTTTAGGCTGCCGGACTGCGATTCTAGGTCGAGGTTATGCCATCGAGGTTATGTCCCGGTGCTTGGAAGCCGTACGGATCTGGATGGGTGGTAACAAACTCAAGCTCAACCCGTCCAAGACTGAGTGGCTGTGGCTTCCGGCGCCCCGGTTCAGCCAGATTATTCCAACTCTGGCCATTGGGGGCGAAACACCGGCCCCCGTGGAGAGGGCGCGCAATTTGGGTGTCCTCCTGGATTCCCGGCTGTCTATGGAAGATCATGTGGCAGCCGTGGCCAGGGGGGCGTTTCATCAGGTACGCCTGATGCGCCAATTGCGCCCCTTACTGGACCGGGGTGCCTTACGCACAGTCACTCAAGCACTCGTCACCTCTCGACTCGACTACTGTAATGCTCTCTACATGGGGCTCCCCTTGAGGTGCACCCGAAAGCTGCAGCTAGTCCAGAACGCAGCCGCGCGGGTGATTACGGGAGCGCCTAGACACTCCCACATAACATCTATCCTGCGCGAGCTGCACTGGCTTCCTGTGGTCTTTCGGGTGCGCTTCAAGGTTTTAACGACCATCTTTAAAGCGCTCCATGGCTCGGGGCCTAGTTATATGCGAGACCGCCTCCTGCCCCATACATCCCTCAGACCGATACGCTCCCACAGAGAGGGCCTCCTCAGGGTGCCGTCGGCTGGACAATGCCGACTGGCGACACCCAGGGGAAGAGCCTTCTCTGTGGCGGGCCCAGCCCTCTGGAACGACTTACCCCCTGAACTCCGTACCATCTCCGACCTCCGCCTCTTCCGCAAGTGTCTGAAGACACATTTATTCCATCTAGCCGGCCTAGCGTAACCTCCATTACTGACTATTAGATAGTTTTAAACTTGGGAGTTTTAATTCGGTTTTTAGCGCAGGGTTTATTTATTAGAATAAGTTTTTTAAATTTTATATATTTTATATATTTTGTATGTATTTTAACATCCCTGTGCGCCGCCCTGGGTCCATTTGGAGAAGGGCGGGGTATAAATTTAATAAATAAATAAAATAAATAAAATAAATAGGTCCCTTGTGCTCCAAGGGCGGTTTTGTGTTTTAGGAAGAGACACTGAAATGAAATGCCAGGGGCTGCCTTGAACAGCAGCCCTCCTTTTCCAGGTTTGTCCTTCCATCTTTCTAGTCTGTGGAATATATCCATTTGTCCATTTGTCATCTGCTGCATCTCTGACCTCTGGCCAGCAGCGGATGTAGGTTCAGCCACAGCTCAGCCTGAGTGGCCAGGCTCTGAAGAGCACCACAGTTCCTGTCACAGGTTGTGGCTCTCGACAGAGTTCCTGGACAAGCTGCCCCTGTGAAACAGCCGAGGGGAACCAACTGGGCCAAGACAGGCTGGGCTTAGCACGGTGCCAGGATGCCAGGAGGATCCTTGGCACTGGGGCTTCTTGGGTAAGAGCGACATCAGACAGGCTTAGCCAGGTTGTGGAAAGGAGATGACCAGAGGGCAGGATGGGAGCCGGCAGCCAGATAGAGGAGTAAGGAAGTGCAGCCAGCTGATAGAAAGGAGGGTGAAACCCCCCCAGAGCTGCTCTCCGAAATCAAGGGTCGGGCAGTCTGAAGTTGAGGTCCCCACACAGATCCTTCCTTGGGACCAGCTGTGGAGAAAGGAATTCTTTTTAAAAGAATAGTGAGATTTAACTTGGACATTCAAGGTGCTGCAGGAAACACTTCCTCACAAGGCTTCTTCCTTCCAACTCTTCATAGTGCTGACCACACTGGGAAGCCATGCTCCAAACCGGCCTTTGGCTGGCCCAAAACCAGAGTTCCTGCCCCTGTTTTGGACCAGAGACAAGGCAGGGATGAAGGGAATGTGATGCCTATCCAGGCCAATGCATGTCTGCCCAACAGCAAAGGTTTTCTGAGTGGATGATTGGGAAAAGTCATTGCCTGTAACTCTGGAGAAACAGAGATGTTGTAAATGGGACACAGAGATGTTGCCTTTATTTGCAACCCTCATCCAAGAGAAAGTGCTCACAGCTGCCTTCTATGGGTTGATAGAGCCACTGTCGGGGGTTCTTCTCTCTGCCTGCCCGCCTGCCCCTGTGCTGCAGCAGGACTGCAGCTTGGTGTGCTTCAGGATTGGAAATGAAGTTATGCCACCTGGTTTCCGGCAGCCGAATCTCTGACTT
Organism: Rhabdophis nuchalis; assembly: GCA_039707465.1. Classification (NCBI taxonomy): domain Eukaryota; kingdom Metazoa; phylum Chordata; class Lepidosauria; order Squamata; family Natricidae; genus Rhabdophis; species Rhabdophis nuchalis. The sequence continues at coordinate 249,829,746 of CM077644.1, forward strand.
TTTTTTTACTTTTTTTTTCCACGGACTTTCTTCTTAATAATAATAATAATAATAATATTTAATTTTGTATACCGCGTCCTCTCCCCAAGGGGACTCGGAGCGGTGCACAGGGAAATTAAAACATATAAAAATATATACAAACAATAAATACAATAAAAGCAGATTAAATTGATCGTCCCTGCGCTAAAACCCCCATTAAAACTAAATTCCCTAAACACCCCAGAGGTAGAGACTAACCAAGGCCGGCCAGACAGAAAAAGTGTGTTTTCAGTTTTCGACGGAAGGAGCGGAGGTCCGTAGTTGTTCTAATGTCGGGGGGGAGGTCGTTCCAGAGGGCTGGGCCCACCACAGAGAAGGCCCTTCCCCTGGGCGTCGCCCGCTGACACAGTCTAGTGGACGGCACCCGGAGAAGTCCCTCTCTGTGGGAGCGGATCGGCCGTGAGGAAGTATGGGGCAGGATCCGATCCCGCAGATAGCTAGGTCCCGTGCCATGGAGCGTTTTAAAGATGACAACCAACACCTTGAAGCGCACCCGAAAGACGACAGGCAGCCAGTGCAGCTCGCGCAAGAGCGGTGTTACATGGGCGTACCTTGCGGTCCCCATTATTGCTCGCGCGGCTGCATTCTGGACCAGCTGAAGTCTTCGGGTGCACCTCAAGGGGAGCCCCATGTAGAGAGAGTTACAATAGTTCAGTCGGGATGTCACGAGGGCATGAGTGACTGTGCAAAGGGCATCCCGATCCAATAGGGGGCGCAACTGGCGAACCAGGCGAACCTGGTAAAACGCCCTCCTAGCCACGGCTGTCACTTGATCTTCCATGGACAGCCGGGCATCCAGGAGGACACCCAAATTGCGCGCCCCATCCACAGGGGCAAGATGTTCGCCCCCCTATGGCCAGCGATGGAGTGAGCTGGTTGAATCGGGCGGCCGGAAACCACAGCCACTCGGTCTTGGTCGGGTTGAGCCTGAGTCCGTTACTTCCCATCCAGATCCGCACGGCTTCCAGGCACTGGCACATCACCGCTACGGCATCGTTGGGGTGGTTTGGGGTAGATATATACAGCTGAGTGTCATCAGCGTAGAGATGGTACTCTACCCCAAAACCACGGATGATCTCACCCAGCGGCTTCATGTATGTGTTGAACAGGAGAGACGAGAGGACCGACCCCTGAGGCACCCCACATGTGAGAGGTCTCGAGGTCGACCTCTGCTCTCCTGCCAACACAAATTGCAATCGGCCAGAGAGGTAGGAGGAGAACCACCGTAAAACGGTGCCTCCCACCCCCAACCCCCCCAGCCGATGCAATAGGATACCATGGTCGATGGTATCGAAAGCCGCCGAGAGGTCTAATAGGACCAGGATGGAGGAACAACCCCCATCTCTGGCCCTCCAGAGATCATCGACCAACGCGACCCATGCCGTCTCGGTGCTATGCCCGGGCCGAAAGCCGGACTGGCGCGGGTCTAGATAATCAACTTCCTCCAGGTGACGGGGAAACTGTTGTGCCACCACACTCTCAACAACCTTCGCCAAAAAGGGAAGGTTGGAGACTGGACGATAGTTGTTTAATAGAGCTGGATCCAAAGAGGGCTTCTTAAGGAGGGGCCTCACCATAGCCTCTTTTAGGGAAGCAGGCAAGGAACCCTCACTTAAGGATGCGTTGACAACCTCTTGGAGCCAGCCTCGTGTCACCTCCCAGGATGCCAGTACAAGCCAGGAAGGACACGGGTCCAATAAACATGTGGTGGCTCGCAGTCGCCCACGTAACTTGTCAATATCCTCGGAAGTAACGGAGTCAAACTCCTCCCAAACAAGATCTGTCTCGTGGCATCCCACTGGGCCATCAATGGGGGCTAGCTCGTTCTGTATCTGAGCGGTTTTCTCCTGCAGAAAAATCACAAATTCCTCTGCTCTACCCTGTAACGGGGCTTCCCGCACCCTCTGTTGAAGGAGGGAGCGGGTCACCCTAAACAGGGCGGCAGGGCGGTTGTCTGCGGATGCTATGAGAGTAGCACAATGATGACGTTTGGCCACTCTCAGCGCCACAATGTAAGTCCGTAAATGGGCTCTTACCTGTGTCCGGTCAGATTCAAATCGGGTAGACCTCCATCTTCTCTCTAGGCATCTCTTGCGGCGTTTCATCACCCTCAGCTCTTCGGTAAACCAAGGAGCCAGGGTGTTTCGCCGCCGCAAGAGAGGCCGCAAGGGCGCGACCCGATCCAAGGCTCCCGTGGTCGCAGTATTCCATGCGGCCACGAGGTCCTTCATCGGGGCGCGGGTCAGGGGTACAGGAAATGGCCCAAGCGCCGCCTGGAACCCATCCGGGTCCATCAGGCGCCTGGGGCGGAACCAGATTGGTAACTCAGGTTCCGCCTCCCCGCGGAGGGGAGCAGCGGTCGGAAAGTCGAGCCGGAGAAGTGAGTGGTCTGACCATGACAAGGGCGTGATGACTATATCCCCTATACCCAGATCACTCTTCCATTGGCCTGAGACAAAGATGAGATCCGGTGTATGTCCACCCTCGTGAGTGGGGCCTTGAATTAGTTGGGTCAGGTCCATGGCCGTCATGGAAGCCATGAACTCCCGAGCTACCACGGATGATTCACCCACCGATGGCAGATTAAAGTCCCCCATGACTACGTCTGGGGGTCTCAACTGCCACCGTAGCGATCATCTCAAGGAGCTCGGGCAGGGCTGCTGCTACATAGCGGGGAGCCAGGTATACAACCAGCAAGCCCAACTGCCTCCCTAGGCCCCACTTCACGCAGAGGGACTCACAACCGGTAGTCTGTGGCACAATGGTCTCTCTCGGCTCAAGACCTTCCCTAACAATAACCGCTACCCCACCACCCCTACCTAGGGCCCGAGGCTGATGAAAAGCGCGGTAACCTGGTGGGCACATTTCAACGAGGGGAAGTCCACCCTCGTGGCCCAACCAGGTCTCCGCAATTCCTACCAGGTCCGGCTCCCCCTCAGACACAAGGTCATGGACGAGGGGGGCTTTGTTGACCACGGACCTGGCGTTGCAAAACATCAGCCTCAGGCCCTGGCTCTGTACTCCCTGACCACCTAGCCTGCGGGGGTTGTGGCACTTCACCGTTTGTAACCAACGGTTCTGTGCCCTCAACCGGGAGGGTAGAACTTGTCTCCCCTCGGACCTGCCTCTCCCCACGACCTTCTGGATAGAAATGCCCTCCACCGGGACGACTCGTATTTCCCCCCCCCTAAAGGATCCTTCCGCTTCCCTCCGTCGCCTGCTGGCCTGGCCCTCCCTGTCCTCGTCTGTCTCTACCTGTCTATTACCCCCCCCCACCCTGGAACCCCCTAAAATCCGAATTAAAAATTTATTTAAAAACCCCCTTAATTTGCGCTTCTTGACTTCCACCAGTGGTTTTTGCTCTCTGTGGGAAGCAGCGAGGACAGATGAGGTCTTTATCTCTCCCTTTTTTCAGCTGGGGGAGTCTGAGAACAACCCTGAGCCTTCCCTCCGCCCACCCCAGCTGAGAGCCAGGCTCTTTCCTTCAGCTAGCTGGGCGTGAAAAAGGAGGGAAAGATGGCAGCTGATGACCTCAGTCAATACAAAACTCCCACCTGCCAAATCCAAGTATATTGGAAGAAAAACCCCAAATCTGCCGGTTCCTCTAAGAGAGATGGCAATGTGTTACTCGGTGCCTTGTGTGGATATCTGGGGGGCTTGGAAGTTGAGAATAGGCTGTTTGGAGGGCACACCTGTTTGTTCAAGGAAGAAACACTGGAGGTGGGTAGTGCCAGTCTCCAGTGAGACCGCTAGGTGGCCTTGAACTTCCTTGGAAGGAATGAGCAAGTGGTAGGAGGCCAAGCGCGGCAGCGGGCTTTCGCTTCCCCTGCTGGGGTCCTCTACAGGGGTCTTGCTTGGCCCTGCTATCCGCACGGCCCCCCCGGGGCGGAAACCTCAACGGGGCTGAGCGGAGGCTGCTGCATGTCTTTGAGCGGGCTCTTTAAGGCGGGCCTGACCGGGAAAGCCGGTGGGGCGGAGAGAGAAGAGGAGGGAGGCGGCAACAGCAGCTCGAAGGGCCGCCTCGTTCCCCACCCTCCGCGCTTCTTCCTGCTGGGCGGACGAGCGAGGCGAGCGACCGGCAGAGGGAAGGCGGGCCCAGAGACAGCGCGGCCCGAAAACCCCGCCAGCTGGCCGGTCAGGCACTTCGCTCCGCGCCCGCGTCCTCGGCGGGTCCAGCGGCCCCTCCCTGCCTCCCGCCTCGCCCGCCCCGATCCCGCGACCATGGCCGGGGGCAGCTCCATTGAGGCGGTCAAAAAGAAGATCCAGACGCTGCAGCAAGTGGCCGACGAGGCCGAAGAGCGCGCCGAGCACCTGCAGCGGGAGGTGGACGCCGAGCGCCAGGCCAGAGATCGGGTGAGCTCCCCGGGCATCGCGCGTGGACCCCTCCCCCCCATCGCCTGCCGGGCCCAGCCAGGGCTGCACGGCGTCCCTCTCCTAAGCATGTGCAGAGCGCCTCGAGGCCGAGCAGCAGGCGGCTCTTTCGGGAGCCAGCAAGAGGCAGTTTCCGCGGAGCCTCCGCTTCGGATCGCCCTCCGGGCCCACCGCGAGCGGGCCCTGCTCGCGCAGCTCCACCGCCTCCCGTTTTCGGGCTGGCGCGGCTGCTCCTCCCCTTCTCAGTGGGAATTCCTCCGTGGCCTGAGCGGAAGCCCGCGGCGCAAGGGAGCAGCGCCCGCAGCAGCTGCCTTTCGGGAGCCCGCGCTGCTCTCCGCTGCCGCCTGACGTGGGGAGAAGCAGCCCCCGAGCCTCCCACTGAGCCTGGCCACGGTCGCCTGCGGAAGACCCGCGCGTGGAGCGGTCCGGCTGCTTCGGATTCCCTGTGGGTCTCGGGGGTGGGCGACAGAATGCTGGGCTGGCCGAAGACTTCCTTCCGCTTCCTACCTGGCCAGCTGAAACGGGGGGGGGGGGGATTTTACAAGAGATCCCATAATATGTATTCGGAGCTCGGGGTTGGAATGAGGGGTGCTTGGCGGTCTCTGAGCTTGGCTCTTTTGTTGCAGACGTTCCATGACCCAAACTAGGTAACCTCATCAGTGCTGGTGATGCTACCTGGTCACCTAAAGCACAGATAATATGACCTATTTTGGATACTGAAACATCTGCAAGGGTACAGCCAAGTTCAGGGAGCACCAAGGACCCCTCCTCTGGAGGAATAAAAAGGACTGGGGTGGCAGGATCAGGTTCTGGGGGGGGAGGGGGGGCTTCCACCCGCACAGCCTCTCCCAGAGATCCGGCCTCTTGGGCACCAGGAGGGCTGCTTTGCTGGGGGGATTTGAGGGGCTGCTGTCTTCCCTGTGCAGAGGATTTCAGAGCTGCCCTGAAGGCGCCTCCAGTTCAGTTGTGTCTGGGCAGGAATGGCTTTCTGGCTCTTGTTGAACCCTCGGCATCCTTCGCCGTGGAACGCCATGTGGGTAACAAGGGGGTTGCCCTGCCCCCCCGCCCCTTGGCTGATCCAGACTTACTGTGGCTCTGCTGGGGCCCAGAGGTCTGCCCTTCCACGCCCCCTGAACCCTTCATGCAGGGTGTGGAAGGGACGCTCTGCCTGCTAGGCTCTGCTGTTTTGAGGTGGGTTCCTTTCAGAAGTTTCACAGGCCTTGATGGCCCAGGAGGGATGGGCTCAGGCTTCCATGAAGACGCCTCGGGGCACCGGGTGCTATGGTGGGCAGCCCAGAAAGGAGAGCCGAGTCTCTGGGTGCAAAAACCCCACCCTGGAAGGTGAAGCCGTGAATTGGACTGGGCTCCTTAGACCTTTTGTCCTCCCCTCCTGCCCTGCGGCCTGGGTGCTCTGAGGCGCCTCTCCGGCCCAGGCTTGGTTGCTTCATCCTGGGATTGGACTGCGCCCCCCCCCTCCTCTCCAGCATGTTGTGTCATGCGCCAGCTCCCCCTCCAGAGCCCTGGGAAGAGGCTGCTTCTCTGACCCTCCGTGTGGCCGAGTGGCTCCCGCCCAGGCAAGTTCTTGGGCCTCCCCCACGCTAATGGCGGCTTGACCTGGCAGGATGCGCCTCCCTTGCCTGGAATGCGTAGGGGGGGGGCTGCCTCACTCCTCCCCCCCCCCAGCATGCAGCCCACCTCCATTGGGCTGTGGCTGCAATAAACAGGAAATCCTCCTCCCCTCCCCCTCCCCCAGCTCCCATTGTCCTTTTCCTCTGGGGACTAGGCTGCCCTGGGAGGGGGGGGGCATTCCTCCCGCTTTAGTCAGCCCTGCCTCCCCACCCTTGCTGCCGCTTCACCCCTCCCCACCAGCCTTTGCAGGAGTTGAGTCAGCCTGCCAGACAGGCCTGTGAGGGAGGGCCCTGCAGTCCCCAGGCTGCTCCACGGAAGCTCCTCTTCTAGACTAGAGTCCGGCTGCCTCCAGGGTGTCTGAACAGGGTGGGGGGGGGATCTTTTTTTTTTTATTGAAAAAGTTTTATACAAACAAGTTCCCCCCCCTTTTTCTCACCCCCCCTAACATATAATATAAATCACATACACGTACTGTGCCCCCTCCCCCACATCTTAAAATAAGTTTCTCATTCAAATACTGTACCCCCTCTCCTCCCAACAATCATAATATAAACTTCTCTTAAAGTAACAATATCCCATTAACCCCATCTTCTAGATTAATTATACATATATAAATCATAATATAAACTTCTCTTAAAGTAACAATATCCCATTAACCCCATCTTCTAGATTAATTATACATATATAAATCATAATATAAATTTCTCTTAAAGTAACAGTATCCCATTAATCCCGTCTTCTAAATTAATTATACATATATAAATCATAATATAAATTTCTCTTAAAGTAACAATATCCCATTTATCCCATCTTCTAAATTAATTATACATATATATTTCCCCACCCTCCACCCTAACCCTCGCCCACCTCCCACTCAATCCCACCCCCCTGACTTCCGCTATACACCACTCTAATAATTCCCAACATCCCATATATTATTTACTCTGTTCACCTGTCAATCTAACCATTCTTACCTAAAGGCTACATAATATCTCCTAGTCTGGTATTTATTCTGTATATAGTCAATCCATTTTGCCCATTCCTGTGTATAATTCTCCTGCTTCTGATCTTTTAGGAAAGCTGACATTTTTGCCATTTCCGCAAACCCCGCCACAGGGTGGGGGGGGAGATCTTTTTCTTTTCCCCCTTGCCACGGCTGGAGTTGGCTGTGAGGCTGCTGTGCTCCAAACAGTCCCCCCCCCCTCCCGCTCCATTTTTATTCCTTTAGTAGGTTCATGGGTCACTTCCGGTTCCTAGCAGCCTCCCGGCCTCCCATTCCTCCTCCTATTCCTCCTTTATGCAGCGCCTGCTGGCTTCTGGGGGCTGTACGGAGAGGCCCCAAGGCAGGATGTGGGATGAGAGAGAAGGGGTGGGGCCGAGTGGCAGGAAAGCCAGCAGCTGTGCAGAGGGAGCCCCGGAGAGGCTGCCCTCCGTGTGTGTGGGGGGGAGAGGGGGCTGGTGGGCAGAGATGCCCCAGCACAGACTTTGTGCCCAGCAGAAACACTCCTCTTTCCTCGCATAGCCAGGCACTGCCCTACTCCACCGCTCCTCATCCGTTACTCTGCCCTTGGGGAAAGGTTGTGGAGGGAGGCTGGAGAAAGACTGCAGAAGCGCCAAATCATGGGGCACAGGGTAGGCTGGGCATCGTCACACCCATAAGTAGACCCAGACTATGAATTCCACGGGAAAGGTAAAAGGACTTTTATTGAGATTGGCGATAAGAAGAGAACCTTGCAGGCCAGACTGAGGGGGGCCTCCTTCCCCTTCCTCTTCCTGTGGATTAGGGAGGCGTCTGCCGGAGCCCCTTCGGCTGGGGCTCAGAGGCCTCTTCCACCCCTCGTTGCTCCATCTTCCAGGAGGCCCACAGGGGGAAGGGTGTGCTTGGGGCTTGCAAAGCAGGGCCAGGAACTGAGGAGTCGCTCAGCGCAGCCTGAGGCCAGAGGGCTGTACTCAGGGCCAGGGCTGACCTTCTGGCTGTGGTTGTAGGATGGTTTAATCCCGGAAGTGTCTCTGAGGAGGGCAGAAAATGGGCTCCTCTGGGGTTGCTGTTGCCCGTCAGAAGGACCCTTGCCAGGCGCTTCCTAGAAATCAATGGCCTCTGAGGGGGAGGGGGTCTTGCATTGGATGCCTTGTGGGGAGGGGGCTTCTGGTATTGGTGGGAAGAATGACCAACCTGGCCTGGACGTTGGGTCCCCACCTGGGTGGGTGGGGAGTGAACCTTCTGGAGAGGCCACTCTGGCTGTCGGGGTGAGCCTTAAGGAAGGAGGGGGCCTGGTCTCAGGGCACTCATCTCTTTGCAGGCCGAGTCAGATGTGGCCTCTCTGAACCGCCGTATCCAGCTGGTGGAAGAGGAGCTGGACCGAGCGCAGGAGCGCCTGGCCACCGCCCTGCAGAAACTGGAGGAGACTGAGAAGATGGCTGACGAGAGCGAGAGGTGGGACTGGGCTTCCCTGGGAGGCAAGCCAGGACCTTCTACTGATCCGCCCAGATGAAGCCAGGGGGCTGCTGGGAAGGGCCAGGGGGCCGTTGTTGTTACTGAAGAGATCAGAAGAAAATAAGGGTAGCCCAAGAAATCTGCTTCCAGGAGAAGACCTCCTCCCCCCCCCCGGTGCTATGAAGCGTGTCGGGCAGCCAGGGATCCCCAAGCATTTCCGGTCTCAGGCGGCTGCTTCAGCCTCTTCCCGTGCTTAGAGCTCTCCATGGACCTTCTCTGCCATGGATTTCGATCCTTTGGGAGGGGGGCCTCTGACTGCCATCTTGGGGATTCGGTGGTTCTCCACATGCGGACAATGTGACAGGCAAATTGGAGTCTCCTGCGTGGGGCAATGTTACGTAGCTTGCAGGAGCAGCTCCCTTGGAGCCCTTCTTGGCTAGCAACAGGGTCGAAATAGCGAATCTTTAGGGTCTGGTAGAGGCATCTCTGTTGGAAGAGCTGGAGTCTTCTCTTACGCCTGCTGAAGCCTCCCGGGCCTCGGTGGCACAAGTGACGAAAGAGGAGAGCCAAAGGAGTTCTCTAGGCGAAGGCAGGCGTAATGATCCAAGTCGTTCTCCAGCCCCGATCCACCTGCCCAGATGGCTGCGGGGAACTTTGTGGGGCTGCCTGAACCTGAACGCAGGGCTCTTGAAGCACTGGACTTGAGGGCTGCTCCATGAGACGGAGGAGGGGGCCAGAGGCAAGGCAGGGGCCGTGGGGATGGCAGTGGAAGCCCAGGGACCCGTAGAGCAGGATTGGGCAGTCCAGCTGCTGAGCGGAAACGAACGGGCCAGGGTCCTGTGCACGTGTGACACTTGTCTGGAGGTTGTGGTCAGTTCTCCAGGTCAGCAGCTGCGGGGCGGGGCTTTCTTGACCGGGGCTTCTTTCCCCCAGAGGCATGAAGGTCATCGAAAACCGAGCCATGAAGGACGAGGAGAAGATGGAACTGCAGGAGATGCAGCTGAAGGAGGCCAAACACATCGCTGAAGAGGCAGACCGCAAGTATGAAGAGGTGAGCCCTGGGGGCCCGGGCAGGGAGATGGTGGCCCTGGCCCTGGCTGCCTTTCGGGGGGGGGCATCCAGCCTGCCCGTTTGATGTGGCCCTTTGCTTGCCAGGTGGCCCGTAAACTGGTGATCCTGGAGGGGGATCTGGAGCGCTCGGAGGAGAGGGCAGAGGTGGCCGAGAGGTGAGTAGCTCCTTCGTCCGGCCATGGTGTTGGGAGTGCAGGGGCCCCAATAGGCAGGGACCATCCTTCAGGGGGATAAGCCAGCTTCCCCCTCCCTCCCTCCCTCCCTCTCCTGTGGTGGGGAGAAACACATGGCTGCCTTCATGTGGGCTCCTGTTTGAGAAAGCATCCCAGGCCCCCTTTGGCCCCCACGCTCCTGTCCTCCTGGCTCTGCAGGGAACAGAGGAGCCAGAGTGGGCTGGGACGCAGGGTGGGTCCCTTGTCCACAAGCAGGGAAGTGGCCCCGGTGCTCCCTGCAGGGAGGCCCTTCCGTCTTCTCTGCTCGTGTCCTCAAGAAGACGGGCACCCGGGTCCTTGTCTTAGCTGAGCCCCTGGCTTCAGGTGACCCGAGGAGCCTCTCCCAACCCTGCCTTTCTAGGAAGGGGCAAGACAAACGGGATGGGCTCTTCAGAGGTGCCAGGTGGCTCCTCTCGTGGCACAAACGTCACTTGTGCCCCTGTCATGGCTTCTCCCCATTTGGAGGTCTGAGCAGCAAATCCTGGGCAGGTGCTGGAATGGGGCGGGGGGTGGGCAGCCCCGGCTGCGTTGATCATGCTGGCCTCCTCCTCCTCCTCCTCCGGCTAAACCTTGCATTGCCTCCCCAGCCGTGTGAGGCAGCTGGAAGAGGAGCTGCGTACTATGGATCAGGCCCTCAAATCCTTGATGGCTTCAGAGGAAGAGGTACTGAGTTGGGGGCTCTCCTGCCCTCCTCTTCCTCCTCTCTTTCGCACCTCTGATGCGCGCTCTCTCCTGCTTTTCAGCCTTTTTCCTCCCTTCTGCCTCCTCTGCTGAGCTTCTCTGGCTGGCCTCTACCCTGGGCGCTGCCTGTCCGGTGGAGGCTCAGGGCTGGCTGCACCCCCCGTGGCCGAGATGGCGAAGGGGCAGCTCTGCTGAGCAGCCCCTGAGGATCCTCCTGTGGCCCAGCTTGTCCTGGGAGGACGCAGGGGCAACGGGGGTGGGGGGGCTAAACAGCAGCATCTTCCTACAGAAGTGGCCATCTCGGCCTGGATCACACCGAGAAGGTAACACAACAGCCTCTTCTCATCCCCCGGATGGTAAGGCAAGGCTGGGCATCTATCGCCCAAGGGCAGGCGCTTGAGGGGAGCCTGCTCCCCAAACTCCCCATGTCTGAAGCTGGTTGGCTTGGGAGACACGTGAGAAGAAGGTTCTGCTGGAGTGATAAAGACCTCCCTAGTCCCCCGTCCCCCCAACCCCAATCCAGCCCAGTTTCATGCAGCTCAGTTTCCAGCCCTGCAGGAGGAATCTCTCTGGTCCTCTTCCTGGGAGCCCCCCTTTTTTCTCTCCACTGATGCTCTCCCTCCCCTCTTTCTCTCTCCTTTCCTTCCTTCCTTCCTTCCTTCCTTCCTTCCTTCCTTCCTTCCTTCCTTCCTTCCTTCCTTCCTTCCTTCCTTCTGTCCTGCCTCTGCCTCGCCTCTCTCTGTCTGGCTGGGACACAGTAAATGCGGGGACCTTGAGGAAGAACTGAAAATTGTCACCAACAACCTCAAATCTTTGGAGGCTCAAGCTGACAAGGTAGGGGGAGGGGCAGCTGGGGGGGCTGCAAGAGAGGGGGTCTCCCGGCAGTGCAAAGGCCTTGTGTGGGGGAGCGAGGGGGAAGGGAAGGCTTCAGGCTGCTGCAGCTCCTCTCTTATCCCTCCTCTTCTCTCTTTCCTCCTCGCCAAGTATTCCACCAAGGAGGATAAATACGAGGAGGAAATAAAGCTGCTGACAGACAAGCTGAAAGAGGTGAGGGGGGGGGGGGAAACGACTCCATATGGGTGGGGTGGGGAATGGATGGGGGATCTGGCTCTGACGGGTCTGCAGTGGGTGCTCAGTGCCCGGCCCTTGGCAGGCAGGCAGGCAGGACGGGGTGGGTCAGGCTACTGACGTTGCCCCCAGAAAAGAGGCTGCTCAAAGGAGCCCTGGAGAGCGGAAAGCGAGGAGCTAACACCCTCCCACCCCCCACCCCTCCCCGGAGATTCTCACTGCAGGGAGAACCTGCACCAAGAGAGCTGCCAGGTGCCTCGTGGGGAGGGGGCAGGTTCTTCTATCTGAGCCCCCCCCCCCCCCCGCACTGGCTCCTCTGCCCTCTGTTGCTCTGGTCTCCCTTCTGTGGCCTGACCGTCCAGGGCCGCTGCCCTTCCCTCCCAGGCTGCAGGCGGTTTACGCCACGTGGGGGCTCAGGGCGGGGGGAGCTCTGTCCCACTGCTTCCCACTTGCCCTGGCCCAGGCTGTCTTGGAAGCCCCGAAGGCTGCCCCAGGCCCTGCCGCTTCCTTACCCAGAGCGGGGGGGATGGGGAGGAAGGACATCTCTGCCCTCGCCTGGCAGGTCCAGACCCCTGTGCCTGGGCGGGGTGGCCTGGCATAACCAGCGCTGTCCCTGACCTGATTTTCTCTAGCCTCCTCCTGCCCGATGGGAAGGGCAGCAGGGAGGAGAAGCTGAAGCTGGAGGGAGCCAAGGGAGGGCTCATGGCCTACGTTGGAGCTCCTGCATGGGGAGCCAGGAGTGCCCCTTTCTCCAGGGGGGCTCAGGGGGGCTTCTGGAGAGCTCTCTGATTCCTGGGCCATTGTAAACTCTTCCCCCTACCCCCTCACCAGGCTGAGACTCGGGCAGAGTTTGCTGAGAGGTCTGTGGCAAAGCTGGAGAAAACCATTGATGATCTAGAAGGTAAGCTCCCCTTCTGCCCCCTGAGCGCTTGGCCTGGGGGTGGATGCCTGCAGGCAGCTGAGTGGGGGGCTGTGGTGAGACATCAGTGCCTCTGCGCAAGAGTCCCCCCTTCCCCTCTTCCTTCCTCTCACTTTCACTCTTTTCTCCCTCCTCCGCCTCCTCCTCCTCCTCCCCCCTCACCACTGCCTGGCTGTCTCTCACCCCCGCCTCACATCCACCCTCCCTGCACGCTGGCTGCAGACGAGGTCTATGCCCAGAAGATGAAGTACAAGGCCATCAGTGAGGAGCTGGACAATGCGCTGAATGACATCACCTCCCTCTGAGCTCCAGCACGGCCGCACTGCCCCGCCCTGCCCAGCCACCCCCACCCCCGCACCCCCTCCTTCTGCAGATGCCTTGTCAGCACTCTCCCCTTCCTCCTACATCTCCACCCGGGGGGGGAGGGGGGGGTGACGGGGGGGGGGGATTTCCACGGAGGGAGCGTGACTCTTCTATGCCCAAGTGCCTTAGGGCTGCACTCTGCGGGGGCTGGCTGTGCCAAGAAAGCCGCCTGCCTTACGTAGGGCGGGAGATTCGGTGGGCCAGGGAAAGGCCCCTGCCTGGGTAGGACAGGAGGGCGACAGACCCCAGGCCCCTGCCGGACCTTCCTGGCTCTGCTTGTCTCTTCCCCCTTGCCTGTCTTCTGTGGTGCCTTCCATGTTCTGTTCTCATCTTCTTCGTTTCAATAAACATCTCTCAAGCTCTCCTCCTCCTCCTCTCTCCATTTCTGCCTCTTCATTTGAACCCTTTGGGTGCGCCCGTCAAGCCTCATGACCATCGGTCCTGCCGCCCCCCTCCCCCTCGTCCTCCTGGGTCAAGCGGAGGGTGGGGGAGTAAGGGGCTCAGGATTCCTTGCCAGCAGCTCGTCTCAGGTTTCTCTGGCTTGGGGTTCCCAGGGTGGAGGGTGAGGACCCCGATGAGGTCCAGTCAAGGCCTGGGTGTCCCGGGCTCAGCTGTCTGCCAGTGTACCAAACGTGGGGGCTGAGCTGCCCTCCCTCCCGTGGGTGCAGCAGTATGAATCGGTCGGGGCTGTTTCCAGAATGACACCCTGGCACCCCGCAGCACCTGAATTAAGAAGGGGCTCCCCAGGCGGACGTTTCCTGCTTCCCTGCCTGCAGTTGTTCGAAGGGACCAAGGCAGAAATCGGGGGTGGGTGGGTGGGTGGGTGGGTGTTGGTTGACTGGCTTTCCCAGGAGAGCAGCAGCCTTCTCTGGGGGTCTGGGAGAGGCTTTGGGGAGGGGGTGTGTATGAATGGGGCACCTGGGCTCCCTGGGCTCTGTTATCCTCTGCACTGACGGCTGTGTCTTCCTTCCTTCCTTCCTTCCTTCCTTCTCTCTTTCTCGCCACCACCGACGCCTCGGCCTCTTCTCTAGCACGCTTCCAGCAGGAGGCAGAGAAAAACCGTCTCCTTGCTAGGGAACTCCGGCTGGTCCTCAACGGCCTCCACAACTGAGTTAGCCTCCCGGGAGGGTCCCTCCTGCTCCCAGGGGTGGACGGGGCTGGAGCAACAGCTGGTGCTAGGTGTCCCTGCGGGAGGGCGAAGGGCTGGTGCCCAGGCAGCCTCCAGGAAAGAGGGAAAGTCTTGGTTCTCAGCCAGCTGGCAGCAGACGCTTGTGGGGAGGGTGGTGGTGCCCAGGGATGGCTTATTCCTGGTGGGGAGGGCATGAACCCCACACACCATTGCCGCTGTGGAGAGCGTCTACCTGGGCTGGAGAACTCGGAGGTGGGACACAGTCCTGATTAGGGGTGCCCCCTCTTTGTTCCCACCTTCTCTGAGTAGCTGCCACCCTCTCACTGTCTTGGTACCCTCAGCCAGCTGTGATGCACCGGTTGGTGGTGTGGTGTGGGCTTGGCCTTCTCTTAGCAACCAAGGGGGAGAAGGCTGCCCGCTGACATCTTGGGCAGCCCCTTTAGCCTGGCACCCTTGTAGCTGCTGCTCTTCTTCGGAAGACATGAGACTGACCTGCCCCTTGGGTGTGCGTGTGTGTGTGTGTGTGTGTGTGTGTGTGTGTGTGTGTGCCTTCCTTTCTTCCTCTCACTCGGATGGCTCTCAACCTGGCTCTGTGCGCCTGGGTGCGTGCGTGCGTGTGTCCGTTGCTTGCCTTGTGTTTGCAGAGAACCTGGCCAGTGCCAAAGAGGAGAACGTCGGCATCCACCAGGTCCTGGACCAAACTCTTCTCGAACTGAACAATCTCTGAGGGGCTGGGCTGCGCTTCCCCCCCTTCCCCCCCATCCGCAGCTCTGGGAGGAAGGACGGCCTCCTGCACCCCAGGCTGAGGCCATTCCCCGTGCAGTTGGTGCAGCGCCTCACTTCCCAATGCAGATATTAAATCAAGCTGAGCAGCGAGGGAGCTGTGTCCCTGTGTCATTTGTGGGGCTGGGTGCGAGAGGCTTCCGCCAGCTGCCGCCCTTTCACAGTCCGATCTGTGGGGAGAGTTCCTGGTCTCTCTGTTGTTCATGGCCTGCTGGGCGTTGGAAAGAGGGCTTGTGAGGCAACGGGAAGAGATGATCTGGGGGTCCTTGGACCAGCCGCTAAGACTGTCCAAGTCTTGAAAGCCAGAGTTGCTGTTCTCTGGTTTTATTTATTTATTTTATTTTATTTATTAAATTTATATACCGCACCTATCTCCCAATGGGACTCAGGGCGGTTTAATCTTAAAATAAGATTAAACATTTAAAACTATGCCAGGCCGGCCTCGTGAAATAGGTATGTTTTTAAAGCCCGGTGGAAGAGGCGCAGGTCCGTAATTGTACGAAGGTCGGGTGGTAGGCCATTCCAGAGGGCAGGGGCTGCCACAGAGAAGGCTCCCTGGGGCCGCCAGCCGGCATTGTCTGGCAGACGGCACCCTGAGGGGGCCCACCCTGTGCGAGCGGACTGGTCGAAGGGAGGTATGTGGTAGGAGGCGGTCCCGCAAATAACCAGGTCCCATGCCATGGAGTGCTTTGAAGGTGGTTACTAACACCCTGAAGCGCACCCGGAATGCAACAGGCAGCCAGTGCAGCTCGCTCAGGAGGTGTTACATGGGAGTATCTCGACACTCCCAAAATCCCCCGTGCGGCTACGTTCTGGACTAGCTGAAGCCTCCGGGTGCACCTCAAGGGGAGCCCCATGTAGAGAGTATTACATTAGTCTAGGCAGGAGGTGACGAGGGCTTGAGTGACCGTATGTAGGGCATCACGATCTAGAAAGGGGCGCAACTGGCGTATCAGGTAAACCTGATAAAAGGCCCCCCTGTCCACGGCTGTCAGATGGTCATCCAACGACAGCCAGGAGTCCAGGAGGACGCCCAAGTTGCGGGCCCTTTCCGCGGGAGCTAATGACTCGCCCCTGATAGCCAGAGATGGTACCAACTGGCTATATCGTGATGCCAGAAACCACAGTCACTCGGTCTTGGACGGGTTGAATCGAAGCCTGTTTCTCCCCATCCAGGCTCACACGGCCTCCAAGCACCGGGACATCACTCCAACGGCATCGTTGGTTTTGAGGCAGGAGATAGTCCTGCATGCTGTTCCACTAGAGTCCAGCAAGCTTTTTGCCACCCTGAGCCTTTCAGAGGTGGAATCAATCCATCCAGCCCCACCCAACCAGTCTTCAGTAGGGCAGCCTTTGGTTTTCCCACGTGGGGGCTGTGAGGGTATGGCTCACCTCTGGGTCCTCCAGGCCATCCTTGAGAAACGGCCCTGCCCCCCTCTCCGGGAAGGATAGGTATTCAGGCACCTGGTGCGATTGGGGCCCTCTTCTCCTCTCTCGCTGGGGCAAGGCACCAGGCCTTGGCAGGGAGAAGGCCCAGCTAATCTAACCCTGGGCTTAAGGAGTGCCAGCCCTCTCCGCCTTCCCTGGAGCAGGTGGGCAGTTGCTCTTCTGAAGAGGCAATTTCAATTTCAATTTATTTCATTTGAAAAAAGTTTTATTGGTTTTTACAAAAAAAATTTAAAAAAATAGGAAAAGGGTATAAGGTATTATAAAGATATTTTGAGGACATCTATGTCGGAGGTGTCGACCCCCTCCCAGGCTTCTTACAAAAAAAATAAATAAGATAATACAAATCATTTTTCATTTCCCTACAAAGTGGAAAGAGATACAAATATATCAGTTTATGTTCATGCAATCAATCATCAATTCTATAAACATCCAAATAGCGGTTGCACTATATAGAAAATAGTCATTTGTGAGATCTAAGTCTTTTAGCAATTGTATCTTCCTCTCCCTGACCTCCAGTGGGCGGAGCCGTGGCCCCCTCTGCTCCCCCATTTTCATCCTCCAGGATTGGGGAATGTTTTTTAAGAAAGGCTTCTGCCTCTGCAATTGTTTTAATTCTTACTCTCCCCCCCCCCCCGTCCCAGAACACTAACATTCCCTCTGGCATCAACCACTTGAACCACACCCCCTTTTTATATAATCTTTTTGATAAGAAGGAATATTTCCTCCTTACTTCTCTAATCTTTTTCGGGATCTGTTTCAAAATGGCAATCTCAGTCTGTTGGTATATTAAGGGACCGTCTCTTTGTGCTCTCAGGATCCTGTCCCTCATTGACCTTCTTACAAATTTAATATGTATCTGGGTACCTCATTTATTCTAGCATATGCTGAGTTAATTCTATAAATCAAATTGATGTCCCCCCAAATATCCTCTTTGCTCTGTTTAGTATAATCTGCTAACATCATACACATTAAATCTTTTAAATCTTCAGAAGCAACTTCAGGAACATTTTGAAATCTTAAAAAGTAAGACATCCTTTCAAAATCCATCCTAGACATATGACTAGCTAAATCCACAATTTGCCTTTGATAATTTTTTATCTCTCCCCTCATCTCAGCCGTCCCCACCTCCAATCCATCAATTCTTTGTTTATTTTCCACTAGTGCTTTCTGTGTCTCCAAAAGTTCCAATTTTCAGCTAACATTGTCTTTCCGGATTTCTTTTATTTCTTTCATAATATTTTGAAGAGTTTCCTCTATTGCTGATAACTGTGTAGCTTCCACCTCTGTTCCTTTGGATAACATTGAAGTAATCTTGGCTTTTTTGAAGTCATAATGAAAGTATTAAGTTCTTGTCACTAATATGGCGTCTGTTGGAGAGGTAGTCCGTGAGGTGAAGAGAGAGCAAAAGTCAATATCCAAATTCAAAGTTCAATTTGCTTACAGTCCAGAGAGAGAACAATTTTTAAAAGCAATCAAATAAGAAAAAGGAAAGAAGGCACATCTGGGAAAGGTCCTAATAGTCAATTAAATCAATCCACTGTTAAAGAGTTCAGTCCCAAAGACGAGGGAGTGTCAGCAAATTTCAAAAGTGAACCTTTCCTGCTGAGAACAAAGGAACGCAATCTTCCCCGCCCCTCTGGAAACCGCGGAGATCTAGTGAAAGTTCATTTCAGTTGTTGCCAGACAAAGATACAAAGTATCATTGAAATTCTTAAAGTAAGAGACTTTCACTTGTAGTTTAAAAGTCGGATGTTGATTCTTCCACCTCCCCAAGCTTGGGGAACATTTCAAAACGCCGTTTTATTTTCCTTTCCAAGGAGGGGTTTTACAAACTCCCTCCTCCTCCTTCTTTTAAAATGAAAGTCGAAAGCATTAAGTGAAAATCACTCACAATCCACTCTGTAGCCATGAGCCTCGGCGTTGCCTCCAGCCCTCGGCTTTCAGCCCGTCTTGAATCTCAGCAGCTGTTCCGGCTCTCCATCGGCGAAGGGGACGAAAGAGGAACTCCCCCCCCTCGTTCTCCTGCGCCTAGGTCGAAGCGGGAGCCACCCCCCCGACCGCTGTCGAGGTGGGGGGACTCACCGCAAGCCGCCCATGCAGCGGGAGCTCTTTACAAGAGCCCCCTGCCCCCGAAGGGGCCGCAGAAGCAACCAAGCGGCAGACGAGTACAAGACCCGACCGTCGCCTCCGGCTAACCAGAAGGAAGTCCCAATTTCAATTTATTTGAATGTGTATACCGCCCTTTCTCCCTTGCGGGACTCAGGGCGGTGAACAGGCAATGGTAAAAACAACAGTAAAAACATCAATATAAATACCTATGCTAAAATAAATTAAATTCTAAGCCTGCTCTAAAATGTACAATAAAACCCCAATAAAACCAGATTAAAAGCTACACCAGGCCGGCCGCACAAAAAAGATGGGTCTTCAGGGCTCGGCGGAACAGGTGCAGGTCCGTAGTTGTGTGGAGGTCGGGGGCAGGTCGTTCCAGAGGGCAGGAGCTGCCACAGAGAAGGCTCTCCCCTTGGGGGTCGCCAGCTAATAATAATAAAATAATAATAAATTTATTTATATACCGCCTCCTCTCCCCAAAGGGACTCGGAGCGGTGCACAGGGAATAAAAACCAATATAAAATACATAGAAAGATAAATAGTTAAAAAACGAATTAAACAATTTTCCCTGCGCTAAAATCCCCTAAATTAAATTACACTAAAACCCCTAAAACCCTATCAAAAGTCGGGAGCCTAACCTAGGCCGGCCAAGCAGAAAAAGTGTGTTTTGAGTTTTTGTGGCACCCCACGTGAGTGGTCTCGAGGTCGACCTCTGCTCTCCTGTCAACACAAATTGCGATCGACCGGAGAGGTAAGACGGTGCCTCTCACCCCCAACCCCTCCAGCCGATGCAATAGGATACCATGGTCGATGGTATCAAAAGCCGCTGAGAGGTCTAATAGGACCAGGATGGAGGAGCAACCCCCATCTCTGGCCCTCCAGAGATCATCTACCAACGCGACCAATGCCGTCTCGGTGCTGTGCCCGGGCCGGAAGCCGGACTGGCGCGGATCCAGATAATCAACTTCCTCCAGGTGACGGGGAAACTGTTGTGCCACCACACTCTCTACAACCTTCGCCAGGAAGGGAAGGTTGGAGACGGGACGATAGTTGACTAATAAAGCTGGGTCCAGAGAGGGCTTCTTCAGGAGCTGACATTGACTGGCTGACGGCACTCTGAGGAGGCCCTCTCTGTGGGAGCGGACTGGTTGAAGGGAAGTATTTGGTAGGAGGCGGTCTTGCAGGTACCTAGGTCCCTTGCCATAGAGCACTTTAAAGGTTGTTACTAGCACCTTGAAGCGCACCCGGAAAGCCACAGGCAGCCAGTGCAGCTCGCGCAGGAGAGGTGTTACATGGGAGCATCTAGAGGCTCCCAGAATCCCCCGTACGACCGCATTCTGAACTAGCTGGAGCCTCCGGGTGCACCTCAAGGGAAGCCCCATGTAGAGAGCATTACAATAGTCCAGGCGGGAGATGACGAGGGCTTGAGTGACCGTGAGTAAAGTGTCACAGTCCAGAAAGGGGCGCAACTGGCGTATCAGACGGACCTGATAAAAAGCCCCGCTGGCCACGGCTGTCACATGATCGTCTAAAGACAGCCGAGTATCCAGGAGGACGCCCAAGTTACGGGCCCTCTCCGCGGGGGCTAATGATACGCCCCTGATAGCCAGGGATGGAACCAGCTGGCTATGCCATGACACCGGAAACCACAGCCACTCGGTCCTGGATGGGTTGAATCGAAGTCTGTTTTTTGTTTTGTTTTTTGTTTGTTTTGTTTTATATAACCGCATCCTCTCCCCAAGGGGACTCGGAGCGGTGCACAGGGAAAAATTAAAATACTATAAAAAATATATATATACATAAAACAAATATGATGGATAAAAACGAATTAAACCGAAATTGTCCCTGCGCTAAAATCCCCTCAATTTAAATTATACTAAAAAACTCCTAATACCCTATCAAAAGACGGAAGACTAACCTAGGCCGGCCAAGCAGAAAAAGTGTGTTTTCAATTTTTGACGGAAGGAGCGGAGGTCCGTGGTTGTTCTGATTTCGGGGGGAAGGTCGTTCCAGAGGGCCGGGCCCGCCACAGAGAAGGCCCTTCCTCCCCATCCAGACTCGCACGGCCTCCAGGCACCGGGACATCACTTCTGTGGCATCGTTGGGTTGGTCCAGGGTGGAAATATACAGCTGGGTGTCATCCGCATACTGATGGAATTCCACCCCGAAACCACGAATGATCTCACCCAGCGGCTTCATATAGATGTTGAACAGGAGAGGCGAGAGGACCGACCCCTGAGGAACCCCACAGGTGAGGCGTCTCGAGGTTGACCTCTGCCCTCCTGCCAACACGAATTGCGACCGGTCGGAGAGGTAGGAGGAGAACCACCGTAAGACGGTGCCTCCCAGCCCCAACCCCTCCAACCGGCGCAACAGGATACCATGGTTGATGGTATCGAAAGCCGCTGAGAGATCTAACAGGACCAGGATAGAGGAATAACCTCTATCCCGAGCCCTCCAGAGATCATCGACCAATGTGACCAATGCTGTTTCCGTGCTGTGCCCAGGCCGGAAGCCGAAACCCCTCACGCAAAGAAGCGTTGACAATTCCCTGGAGCCAGCCTCGTTTAACCTCCCGGGTGGCCAGTACCAGCCAGGAGGGACACGGGTCCAGTAAACATGTGGTGGAGTTCAGTCGCCCCAGTATCCTGTCCATGTCCTCGGGAGTCACAGAATCGAACTCTTCCCAAATAATGGTCTCAAGACCTGCCTCTGTCAGCCCGTATGGATTAATCCAATTGGAGGCTAACCCGTCCCGGATCTGATCGATTTTATCATGCAGATAACACCCAAATTCCTCTGCACGACCCTGCAAAGGGGGATCCCGTGCCCCCTGATGAAGGAGGGAGCGGGACACCCTAAACAGGGCGGCAGGGCGGTTATCTGCAGACGCAATAAGAGCGGAGAAATAATTCCATTTTGCCGCTTTTATCGCCACTAGGTAGGTCCTTAAATGGGACTTTACCAGTGTCCGGTCAGATTCGGAACGGGTGGACCTTCAAATGCCCTCTAGGCATCTCTTCCGACGCTTCATCTGCCTCAGCTCCTCGGAGAACCAGGGAGCCAAGGTAGATCGACGTCGGGTGAGTGGCCGCAAGGGCACGACCCGGTCTAGGGCCCCCGTGGTCGCACCATTCCAGGCGACCACTAGGTCCTCAGTCGAGTCATGGTCTCAGGTATTGGCCCAAGCTCCGTCTGGAACCTCTCAGGGTCCATCAGGCGTCTGGGGTGGAACCATCTTGTTATTTCTGGTTCTGCCTCCCCGCAGTGAGGTGCAGCGGTTGGGAAGGCCAACCGAAGGAGAGAGTGATCTGACCATGGCAGGGGCTCCATGACTATTTCCCCTAAACCAAGATCACTCAGCCACTGGCCGGAGACGAAAACTAAGTCCAGTGTGTGTCCTCCAGTGTGAGTGGGGTCACGAACTAACTGGGTCAGGTCCATGGCCGTCATGGAGGCCATGAACTCCCGAGCCGCCTCAGATGCTTCACCTATTGATGGCAGATTGAAGTCTCCCATGACTAACAGCCTGGGGATCTCAATCGCCATCTCGGCTATCACATTGAGAAGCTCGGGTAGGGCTGCTGATACGTAGCGGGGAGCCAGGTACACAATCAGCACGCCCTGCTGCCTCCCATGACCCCACTATACACATAGGGACTCACAACCGGCAGTCTGTGGCACAGTGGTCTCCCATGGGTCTAGGTCTTCCTTTATAATGACCGCTACCCCCCCACCCCGACCCTGGGCCCTCGACTGGTGAAATGCGCGGTAACCTGGTGGGCACATTTTGACGAGGGGCACTCCCCCCTCTTGGCCCAACCAGGTTTCTGTGATACCCACCAGATCCGCCTCCCCCTCCAAAACCAGATCATAAATGAGGGGGGGCTTTATTAATCACGGATCTGGCGTTGCACAATATCAGCCGAAGGCCCAGGCCCTGAGATCCAGAACCCCCTAGGTTGCAAAAGGGGCTATGAGGGCTGGAGTGCGCCGCCACCGCTTGCAAGCAGCGGGTGTGCCCTCCCCTAATATGATACGGCCCTCTGCTCCCGCCATACCTACCCCTCCCATACACAGTCCTGATGAAATTGCCCTCTGTTAAGCAGACCCTCTCCCCCTCCCCAATTCCAGGACCTACGCCCTCCCTGCCAAGCCCTTCAGCCGGTTTGGGAGAATTCCCCGGTGGGTTGACACCCTCCCCCACCACCCTAATTTTAGATAGCCCACCCCTCTCCTTGGAACCCCTTAAAACCCGGACTAAAAATTTAACCAAAAATCCCCTCAGGTTCCGTTTCGGGGGCCACCTCTCTTGATAAATCCCTCATCGAGGTGGGCCCTCGTTAACGCTGAGGACCAAACCTGCGAGAGAGGGGGCAGCCCTAGGCAGCCTTAGAAAGGCATGAGACGAGCCAAACTTCAGGCTGGTTCATACCAGCAGCCTTTCCTCTCCCCCCCCCCCCCCAATTGATTCCCCTGGGTGCCCCAGAGAAGATCTCTCCATCCGGAGAGGTTGCATTTGAGGAGAGGGCCTCCCTTCTCCTTTTCACTGCCATGAGCTGCTCGTCTGGGGACTTGAACCTCAGGATGGAACTGGCCGAAGCAGGTGGAAGAGGCCTGTGCGAGGAACGAGGGCCAGTTGCCTGCCCCCCTCCCAGAACCCTCATCTTACGATCTTCTGTCGGCAAGAACCCCAAGTCCCCGATGCCAATTCTTTCGCTGGGATGTCGCCCTTAACATGCCTCGGGCTCTGCCTGAGAACCTGGGATGGCGTAATGTATTGGCGTAATGTCCATGTGAGGCTGCAAGCAGGGTGGCCTTTTGCAACTGACTGGTTGGGATTTTGGTCAATAGGCAGATTTTCTATGCGCTGGCCATGACTTTGATACTTTGTGATCTTTCCCAATTCTTCGTCTTCTACTATCCTCTGGCGTACCAATTATTCACACGTTCTTCGTTTCAAGCACTATTGTCTCTCTCGTGACAGACCAAAATGTTATTGGTCTGTATTCAGAAATCCCACAACATTATGCATTCATTTTTTACTTCTACTATTCATTTATTATTAAGTTATTTGCTGCCTTTCTCATTTTGAAATAACTCTGCGTGGCTTACAACATTAAAAGCATCAAGTGTCAAGATAAAGACAATTAAAATAGAATTACAATCCAAAGTAGTTATAATTAAAATATGGAGAGGGAGCAAGAAGCATGGAAGGGGGAAGGGGGATCTTCTATCGTCCATTAATAACGCCCAGTATGATACCTCCAGGAGGGGGGTGGAAGGAGCTGTTCCAGAGGATGGGGGGGGGGGACGACGGACAGACGGCAGTGAAGGCTCTTTCCTGGACCCTGGCCTCTGCCAGTGGGGGTGGAGTGGGCTAAGTCCCCCTGCAGGGCTTCCAAGGTGATAGTGGACACTCTGAATTGCACCTGGGAGCAAACTGGCATCCAGCACAGTTCTGTCCAAGAAAGTGAAATTTAAGGTGGAGAAAAGCAAGGTTTTACACTCAGGCAGGGCCTGGCTCAAAACCAGTCCCTGTGAGAGGAGCCTTGGAGTCCTAGTGGACGGTCCCTTAAACATGAGCCAGCCGCCTGGGGCAACAGCCAAAAAGCTAATGCGATGCTTGGTTGTGTAAACGGAGGCACGGAATCGGAAGCACCTGAAGTATTACTACCACCACCACCCTATAAACCCTTAGAAAGGCCACACGTGGGATCCAGTCCTGGTCGCCACGATGTAAAAAAACCAAAGAAGGATGCGGAGACCGTGGGAAGAGCGCAGAGAAGAGCAGCCGAGAGGAGGAGGGGGCGGGAGGAACGGTGGCAGGGACAGGGCTACGGCTAGGCCAGTGAAGAGAAGGAGCGGGGGAGAGGCGTGAGGGCAGCCTTCCCATGTCTCCGAGGGGCTGCTGCCCCAAAGAAGAGGAGGGAGGACAGCTGTTGTCCGAAGCGCCCCAGGGCGGCGGCGGCGGCGGCAGCAGCAGCAGAAGCCACGGGCGGAAGCGGACCGAGCAGAGAGAGAGAGAGAGAGCCGAGGTCCCTCCAGAGGTTCTGCGCTTCCTTCCTCGCGGGAGGCCTCGGAGAAGAGACCGGGCGGGCCCTTGCCTGAGGGCGGGGGGAGGCTGGACTAGAAGACCTCCGGGACCCCTTCCGGCTCTCTTCGGGATACGATGGGAGGCGGGGCTGACCGCCCATCGTGGGCGCCTGATGGGGCGCCGGGACAGGCAGCGCCCTCTAGGGGCGCTTAGCAGAGACAAACACGGACACCGCC
Source organism: Rhabdophis nuchalis (assembly GCA_039707465.1). Taxonomy (NCBI): domain Eukaryota; kingdom Metazoa; phylum Chordata; class Lepidosauria; order Squamata; family Natricidae; genus Rhabdophis; species Rhabdophis nuchalis. The sequence continues at coordinate 249,854,276 of CM077644.1, forward strand.
TTCGCCACGCCCACTCTTCCCGGGGATGCTCGCGGAGTTTGCGCAAAAGGGGGGGGGGGAGGAAGGCGTGCGGGGCCTGCGTGGGTGGTGGGCGGGGCGTGCGTGCGCGGGAGCGAGCGACCCAGGGAGCGCGGCGGGCGTCGTGGGCGCGGCTGGCGGCCATGACGCTGCCGGTCTTCTTCGGGTGCGCCTTCGTGGCCTTCGGGCCGGCGCTGGCGCTCTTCCTGCTGACGGTGGTGGGGGAGCCGCTGCGGGTCATCATCCTGATCGCGGGGTGAGGCCGAGGGACCGGGGAGGGAGGGGGAGGGGAGGGAGGGAGGGGGGGGAGGGAAGGAGGGCCCAGGGTCTGACCGAGTCTCCCCCCCCCCGTTCCTCCCCCCCCCCCCCCCGCAGGGCCTTTTTCTGGCTGGTGTCGCTGCTGCTCTCCTCGCTGGTCTGGTTCGTGGCGGCCAAGGCCAGCGACCCGGCCGACCAGGCGCTGCAGCGGGGGCTGCTGGTCTTCGGCGTCCTCTTCTCCGTGGCGCTGCAGGAGGCCTTCCGCTTCCTCTACTACAAGCTCCTCAGGTGGGCTCCGAGGGGGGGGGCAGGAGGGCGGGTCGGAGAGGGAATGGGTGGGGGGGGGGGAGGGAGTGCCTGCGCCTCTCCCCGAGGGGGCTTTCCCCCCCCTTTCCTCCCGGGCGCTTTTCCCAGGGTCCTTCCTGAAACGCCACCACCGGGACTTGGGGGTTGATGCAGCCCAAGTTTTCATTAGGTTTTCTCTGCGGTCGCCTTGCCTTGTGGGCTCCTCTTCAGCCTCTGACCCCCCCCCCGAGCCTCCCCCCCCCCCGTGGCTCTCCAGCAGAGCCCCTGGGCGGGGGGGGTAGGCAGAGTGGAGACCCTAATGCCCCTTCTGTGCCCGGGGCTTAGGGTTGTGCGAGCGGTCTGCCCTTACGCTTGCCCTTCGTCAGGAAGGGGCTCTGACAAATACCCCCCCCCCCAAAAAAAACCCCTTCAACGTGGCCCAAGAAGCTCCCTGCTTCCTTTGGGCCGTGCTCATCTTCCACCCGGTGTTCTGCTTTGCGCCGTGCGAGGCCCCCTGAATTAGCTCTGCCCCCTCCCCATTACCACACCCTGCTTGCCCTGGCTTCCAGGCCTCGGACCCGCCCCTTCCTCTTCTGCTTGGCTGTTCGCTTTGCTTTTCTGCTTTCGCTTCTTTGTGGCTTTGGCTTCTCCAAATTTCTCAGCTGCTAGACAATACTGCACTCATTTCCCACTCATGTTCCATTTAACCATTAGTCAGAAATTTTCCATTTACCTAAACGGTTTCTTAATTTTCCCTGATTTTCTGGCAGCTTCAGCTCTAAGCAGTGTCATAAAAGTCAATGTTGTGGCTGTGTCATTAGCCAAATCATCCCACCTGAGTGGGGAGTCAACTTCCCACTGGCTTCCCCATGCTGGCTTCCCCATGTATCTCCACACTCCCAAAATCCCCCACGCGGCCGCATTCTGGACTAGCCGGAGCCTCCGGATGCACCTCAAGGGGAGCCCCATGTGGAGAGCGTTACAGTAGTCCAGGCGGGAGGTGATGAGCGCTTGAGTGACCGTGCGTAGGGCGTCACGATCTAGATAGGGGCGCAACTGGCGTATCAGGTAGACCTGATAAAAAGCCCCCCTGGTCACAGCTGTCACATGGTCGTCCAAAGACAGTCGAGAATCCAGGAGGACGCCCAAATTGTGAGCCAATCACTCGCCCCCGATAGCCAGAGATGGCACCAACTGGCTCTATTGTGACGCCGGGAACCACAGCCACTCGGTCTTGGACAGGTTGAGTCGGAGTTTGTTCCTCCCCAGCTGTTTTCTTTCAGATATTTCATTACCCAACTAGGTAACATCCTCAGTGCTAGAAGGGAGCGGGGTTTATGCTGTGTTTAATGACAGTGGCGGCCCTGTCATTTGGTGTTTTGTTGGTAGTTCCTTGATTAGGGTTTTGTTTATTGTTTGATTGTCTACGTCGATAGTTCCTTGATTGGAGCATAGGTTACCACTCGATTGTTGATCTGGTATTAATCCTGGTGTTAATCTTTGCTTACCTGGATGTTGCTTGCTTTTTGGCTTTTTGATTATCTCTTTTGAAGGTATGTAAATGTTTTCTTCTATATGTACCTATCAACACCCTGATTTGTCAGAGTGCCAGGCTTCCCGGAATACTTTTAGCATTTTTGGATTTAACTTTGTCTAGGAGGGTCTCTGTTTCCCAGTTGAAACTGTGGTGAAGTCTGTCCATATGTTTCCATCCAGTTTTCTGACTGCTGGTTGGTGTTCGTGGACGCCATGCTTGTCCTACATAATGGCTGCTGCAGTCCTTACACTGCATGGCTCCCGTTTTTTATCTTCTGGGGCTGCTGGGCCTTTTGCATTACTTCGGATGATCTGAAGGGCATTTCTTGGTTTGTGGCCTCCTCTGATTCCACGAGAGGTTGGGATAGACTGTTGGTGGTTTTTGAGATGATTTGACGTATGGCTGTGTCCTCGTCCTTTTTACGGCTTGTGTCGGTTGTGCTAAATTGGGTTGAGTGGAGGGGGGCTTTCTGGTAAAGTTGCGTGGGTCTCCATTGTGTTGGGAGATGTTGTGTAGATGATCTGGTTCCTTTTCCTGAGGTTCAGGGCTGCTGCAGTGTGTTTGTGCTCATCTAAACAGCGTTTTTGTGGGAGGTTGGGTTGCTGGCTTTGGTCATGGAGTACAGGAGTTCTCAATCTACAGGAGTTCATTTAGTGACCGTTTGAAGTTACTGTTAGGAGTAGACTCCTAGAGTTGGGTAGGCAATATATAATACCATGATGACAAATGGTCATTGTTGCTTTAAGGATGTTGGAATGTTGAAATGCAATTAGAGACTGTAATTATCTCTACAATAAGAGGAAGTCAGCAGACCGCATATTTCTCTCTCTGCCGGATCCTCTCTATGCTCGATATCTCTACTGATTGCTATCTGCTCGTGTGCCGTGACTGAATGTTTGAAGAAGGAAGAATCGTTAATTGCTGACTGTAAGCAATTGTTAGTTTGTTAAGGACATTGTTTGACTCACTTTACTATTTATTCATTCATTCATTCATTCATTCATTTTATTTATTTGATTGATTGATTGATTTATATCCCGCCCTTCTCCAGAAGGACCCAGGGCGACGCACAGGAATTTAAAATACATACAAAATAATACAAAAAAATTAAAAAACCTATTAAATATCAGCCCTGTGCTAAAACCAATTAAAATCCCCAATTAAAACTATCTACATTAATCCCAGCGGAGGTTATGTTATGTTAGGCCGGCTTGATGAAAAAGGTGTGTTTTCAAACACTGGCGGAAGAGGCGGAGGTCAGTGATGGTACGGAGTTCTGGGGGTAGGTTGTTCCATAGGGCAGGGCCCGCCACAGAGAAGGCCCTTCCTCTGGGTGTCGCCAGTCGGCATTGTCCGGCCGACGGCACCCTGAGAAGGCCCTCTCTGTGGGAGCGTATCGGTCTGAGGGATGTATGGGGCAGGAGACGGTCTCGCATATAACTAGGTCCCGAGCCATGGAGCGCTTTGAAGATGGTCGTCAAAACCTTGAAGCGCACCCGAAAGACCACAGGAAGCCAGTGCAGCTCGCGCAGGATCGGTGTTATGTGGGAGCATCTAGTGGCTCCCGTAATCACCCGCGCGGCTGCATTCTGCACTAACTGTAGCTTTCGAGTGCACCTCAAGGGAAGCCCCATGTAGAGAGCATTGCAGTAGTCGAGTCGGGATGTCACGAGTGCCTGAGTGACTGTGCGAAGGGCAGCCAGGTCCAGTAAGGGGCGCAATTGGCGCATCAGGCGTACCTGATGAAACGCCCCCCTGGCCACGGCCGCCACATGGTCCTCCATGGACAGCCGGGAATCCAGGAGGACACCCAAATTGCGCGCCCTCTCCACGGGGGCCGGTGTTTCGCCCCCAATGGCCAGAGTTGGAGTAATCTGGCTGAACCGGGGTGCCGGAAACCACAGCCACTCGGTCTTGGACGGGTTGAGCTTGAGTTTGTTACTACCCGTCCAGATCTGTACGGCCTCCAAACCCCGGGACATCACCTCGACGGCATCGTTGGGGTGGTCTGGGGTGGATATGTACAGCTGAGTATCATCAGCGTACAGATGATATCCCACCCCAAAACCACGGATGATCTCACCCAGCGGCTTCATATATGTGTTGAATAGGAGGGGCGAGAGGACCGACCCCTGAGGAACCCCGCATAAGAGGAGTCTCGAGGCCGACCTCTGCCCCCCTGCCAACACACATTGCGACCGACCAGAGAGGTAGGATGAGAACCACCGTAAAACGGTGCCTCCCAGCCCCAACCCCCCCAGTCGGCGCAATAGGATACCATGGTCGATGGTATCAAAAGCCGCTGAGAGGTCTAATAGGACTAGGATAGAGGAATATCCTCTATCCCGCGCCCTCCAGAGATCATCAACCAACGCGACCAATGCCGTCTCGGTGCTGTGACCGGGTCGGAAGCCGGACTATCACTGCTTGTGAAGCAGTAGTTTAGTTTTACAACACCAGTAAAGCTAATTGTTTTTTTACTAACAGTGTCTGAGATACTCTTTGTGTGTTTTGCTAGCAACGTTTCTCTAGCTGTGCATTCCGCTGCACAACTTTCTGTCCCCCAACAGTTACAACGGCACTTACGGCCATTGCAGCATCCCCGTGGCCACATGGGTCAAACTTTGGATGCTCGGCAACTGGTTCATATTTATGACGGTTGCAGTGTCACGAGATCACGTGATCCCCTTTTGCGACCTTCTGACAAGAAAAGTCATTGGGGTAACAACCATGTTACTAACTTAACAACTGCAGTGATTCACTCAACATCTTTAGCAAGAAAGGTTGTAAAATGGGGCAAAATCCACTTAACAACAGTCTGGCTTAGCAACGGAATTATATGGGATTATACGGAATTTTAGGTTGAATCTCTCCTTGTTCAGTTTCCATCCACTATTTCTTGCCTGGCCTTCAGGTGCCTTGGAAAATAGGATGACCCTCTCCTCTCTGGCAGCCCTTCAAATATTGGAAGGCTGCTCCCATGTCTTCCCTGGTCCTTCTCCTGACTAGAGGGGGGGGGCGTTCTATCAGGTACGCCTGATACGCCAGTTGCGCCCCTTACTGGACCAGGGAGCCCTTCGCACAGTCACTCAAGCGCTTGTGACGTCCCGGCTGGATTACTGTAACGCTCTCTACATGGGGCTTCCCTTGAGGTGCACTCGAAAGCTACAGTTAGTACAGAATGCGGCCGCGCGGGTGATTATGGGTGCCCCAAGGCAAGCCCACGTAACACCTCTCCTGCGCGAGCTACACTGGCTGCCTGTGGCCTTTCGAGTGCGCTTCAAGGTATTGACGACCATCTTTAAATCGCTCCATGGCTCGGGGCCTAGCTATATACGAGACCGCCTCCTGCCCCATACATCCCTTCGCCCGATCCGCTCCCACAGAGAGGGTCTTCTTCGGGTGCCGTCGGCCGGGCAATGCCGGTTGGCGACACCCAGAGGAAGGGCCTTCTCTGTGGCGGGCCCGGCCCTCTGGAACGACCTACCCCCCGACCTTCGCACTATCTCGGACCTCCGCCTCTTCCGTCAACGTCTTAAGACGTACTTATTCCAACAAGCCGGCCTAGAATAGCCCCCCGTTTCTGACTTTTTAAAGAAAATTTATAATTTGGTAAGGGTTTTTAATATTGGGTTTTTAGCACGGGTTAATGAATTTAATTAGATTTTAATTGATATTTATTGTATTTTGTGTTTTTTAAAATGCCTGTGCGCCGCCCTGGGTCCTAACAAGGAGAAGGGCGGGGTATAAATTTAATAAAAATAAATAAATAAATAAATAAAAAATAGACCAGCCATGCCCAGCTCCATTCGTCACATATTTTAGCATCCAATCCCCTAATCTTCCTGGTTGCTCTTCTCTTTCTAGAGTGTGAACATCCTTTTTATAGTGTGGTGGCCAAAACTGGATGCAGGACTCTAGGCGTGGTCTTACTAAGGCTTTACAGAGTGGTATTAGTACCTCTCTTGATCTTGATTGCATCCCTCTGTTAATGCAATTTAGGATCGCATTGACTTTTTTTACTGCCGCCACACACCGCTGGCTCATATTTAATCGGTTGTCCGCTAAGACTCCTCCCTCTCAAAGTCAGTATTAAGCCTGGTTTCTCCCGGTCTATATGGGTCCTTTTGGTTTTTCTTGCTTGGGTACAATCTTAACTTTTCTCTACATTGCATTTCATTTTGATAGAAAGAGTCCAGTGTTCAAGTCTGTCAAGATCCATCTGGATCCTGAGCCTATCATCTAGGGCAGGGGTCCCCAACCCCCGGGCCGTGGACTGGTGCCGGTCCATGGCTTGATAGGAACCGGGCCGCAGTGAGCGGCGCAACTCTTAGAAAGGTCCGGAGAGGAGCAGCCCCCTGGGCAGAGCCCACACCAGGGGCGGGAGAGCGCAGGTGCGGCCGCTCGCGCCATTGGGGGCCCGAGAGGGGTGAGTGGGCTGACACACCCACGCGCACGCATGCGCCGCCTGTCCCCCCCCCCCCCCCCCCGCTCCCCCTCTATGCCGGCCGAGCCATGGCCACCAGTCCACGGAGTTTTTTTAACATGAAACTGGTCCCTGGTGCCAAAAAGGTTGGGGACCCCTGATCTAGGGTGTTGGCTATTCCTACCAGCTGAGTATCATCTGCAAATTTGATGAGTTCCCCTTCTATTCCCTCATCTAAGTCGTTTATGAAGATACTGAAGAGTATCTAGGATGGAACCTTCTGGTACCTCGCTGCTTCCTTCCTTCCCTGTAGACGTAGTACCCTTAAGGACTACTCGTTGAGTACAATTTGTCAGCCACTTACGAATCCATCTGATGGTGATGCTGTCTACCCCACTTTTGTAGCTTACCAGGAAGCGGGTTGTGGTCTACTTGGTTGAATGCCTTGCTGAAGTCAAACTATATTATGTCCACCGCATTTCTCTGGTCTACTAATGTAGTCACTATGTTGAAGAATGAAACACGATTGGTTTGATCTGTTTCTAACAAACCCCTGCTGGCTGCTAGTCCCTTTGGGGAGAGGGAGCGGTTTACAAATTAAACTGATTGATTGATTGATTGATTGATTGATTGATTGAGTTATTACTTTACTCCTTTCTAGATGTTGGCAGATCTATTTTATTTATTTTTCTCAGTATCTTCCTGGGTATTGATGTTAGGCTGATTGGACACACAGGAGCATTTTGTGCGTCTGCATGCAGGTGCACACACACGCACACGCAAAGACACACACAACAACTTTGAAGCTTGGCCCCACGGACTGGGCCCATCTGGGGCTGGCCAGGGGCCCACAGCCAGGAAGGCTGCTCCTGAGCCAGGAGCAGCCCTTTTGGGTCCCTGGGAGAAAATGGAGGACCAAGCCTGCAGGGGGCGAGAGCTCCAGCCTAGGTGACCCAGAACTCAGCCTGTGCTTCTCCTTCCCTCCCCCAGGAAGGCAATGGAGGGGCTCCTTGCCCTCAGTGAAGATGGCTGCTCCCCCATCTCCATCCAGCAGATGGCCTATGGTGCGTTTCCCGAGGGACGGCTCAGGGGCGCCAGGGCAAAGGAAGCTTCTGGCAACCCCGGGACCCCTGCAGAGGGAAGGCGGGAGGGACAGGAATTCCTGGGGTGCTGGGAGGGGAGCTTGAACGGGGGCCCCTGCTGGTGAGCGCATCCCTCGGCCCCGGAGGAAGCCCCGTCCCAGGGCCGGAATGGACGGGTGGGGGGGGGAGGATGTGGCCAAAGGCCCTGCTGCATCGGGGGATAGGCCAGCACCTTCTGTGCCCACAGTGGCCGGCCTGGGGTTCGGACTCATGAGCGGCGCCTTCGCCATGATCAACCTGCTGGCGGATTCCCTGGGGCCTGGCATCGTGGGCATCCACGGAGACTCCCAGCTCTACTTCCTGACTTCAGGTACAGCTGTCCCTGCTTGGGTGGGTGGGGGGAGGCCCTCCCCAGCCCCCTCCCCCCCCCTCATCACTGTCTCTGCCTCCCCACAGCCTTCATGACTCTGGTGCTGATCCTGTTGCACACCTTTTGGGGCATCGTCTTCTTCCACGGCTGTGAGACGCGGCGCTGGGGGGAGGTGGCAGCTGTGGTGCTCTGCCATCTCACCGTCTCTGCCCTTGTGAGTGGCGCCCCTGAACGTGGCTGTGTGGGTGGGGAGAAGAGGGACTGGTAGGCTGCAGTGAACATGCCCCCCTTGGCTTTAGCTGCCCCAATGAATGGACCCACATCCCCTATGGCCAGGGAGGGTCTTAGTCCTCATGGCGGCGTTTAGTATTGCGATAGCTGAGATGCCGCCTCCCAAGTGGCCCCTGGGAATCCAGGGCTCCCAGCGGCCCCCGGCAAGCAGCTTACAGGCCACAGGGAGGGCGGGAGGGGCTGTAGGCAGCTTCGCCTCCTGTGTGCCACTGTGGTGCCCCTTGGCTGGGCCGCTCTCCGTCCTCCGGGGAAGGCAAAGGCCTTCCCGTTTCATTTCCGGGAACCCGCAGGCAGGGAGATGGGGGTGGGAGGGCTGACCGGCCTCTCTTTCTGCTTGCAGACCTTCTGGAACCCAGTCTACCTGGGCAGCCTTTTGCCAGCGTACCTGCTCATGGTGGCCATGGCGGTGTGGGCTTATCATCTCTCCGGAGGCTCCAGAAAGAACCTGCAGCACTTCCTCCTGTGTGAGTGTCATGCCAGCTCCTTCCCAAGGCCGCCTCCGCCCCCCCCTCCCCACTGGGCCATTGGCCCTGGGGTAACACCCCCCCCCCTCCAGCCAGCCAGCTCAGTTCTCTCCAAGCGCTGCACCTCCCGTTTCACAGGCCTACGGACGGCGCCCCAGGCAGGATCCTGAGCCTTCCAGCCACATTGCCAGGAAGCTGCCCCCCCCCCAGCTCTCCAGAGGGCATTGGATGATTGTGCCCTTGGAAGATGGGGGCAGAAGATGGGACGAGGGCTGGGGGACAGCTGCCCTCAACCAGCCCCAGGAACTCTCTCTGCCTGGGGCTGTCCTCTTGGATCTTGCTGCATCTCCCCTCTGGCTCCTGAGACTTCTTGGGGTGGGAGGGGAAAAGGGGGGCTGGCTGAGCAGCCAGGCGATCTGTACGGGGCAGGGAAAGGGCCCTACATCTCCTGCCGCTGCTGCTCTTGGGGAGGGGGGAAGCACCCAGTCTTGTGTTGCTTGAAAGCCGGGAGGGGATGCTGAAGAGAGCCCTTCTGGAGAAGCACCAATAAAGAGACTGGCTGAAAGCTTGTGTTTGTTGATTGGGGAGGTGGCCTTGGCCTCCTATGAGGGTGTTGCTTGGTCAGCTGCTGTGGCCATAACTCTGCAAAAGGTGACCCTGCCACCAACATGGTGAGCTGACGTGGGTGGGCAGAGAGCGGGTGGCAGCTTCTGAGAAGGCAGCCCTGGAGTCAACCTCTTGGGGAGCCTCTGGGATGGAGGGCTGGGGAGGTGGGGGGTGGGACAAGAGCCTGTGGAGGGGAGCCATGGCTTGAGGGAAGCCAATCCTATGGGGTTGGTTCCAGGTTCAGTGTATTATTGCATGAACTGCGGCCAGGTTGATTCTGCCACCATGGGGGGACGTTTGTTGCAATTCTGACAGCCTTAAGTTGGCACAAACACCTTGGTCAGCTCAGTCCCCGCCCCCCCCCCCCACGGAGAAACAGATGCTTCGCCCCTCCTCCCTGAACAGGCAGGTGGACCTCAACTTAAACCCCTCAATAGGGACCAGGGTTTTGACTAAGCGACGTAGTTAAGTGATGGTGCTCAGTTGTGCGACCTTTTTGCCAAGATGATTAAGGAAATCACTGCAGCTAATCTGGCTTCCCTGTTGACTTTGCTTGGCAAGGAAGGTCACCAGCGGCAATTATGGGGTGACCCAACCTTCCTGCCTACGTGCTGGTTGCCACGTGCTGCGTTTTGGTCTTGTGACCGTGGGCATGCAAGCCCTATTTCAGTGCCCTTGTGACTTCAGACACTTGCTAAATGAATAGCAATGGCCATAGCCCTTAAAGAGTTATATCCCGCTTCACGGTGCTTTCCAGCCCCCTCTAAGCGGTTCACAGAGTCAGCCTCTGGCCCCCAACAATCTGCCTCCTCCTTCGACCCACCTCGGAAGGACGGAAGGCTGAGTCCACCTGGAGCCTGGTGAGATTTGATATGCCACATTGCAGGCAGCCGGCAATGTAATTAAATTCATTAACCCGTGCTAAAAACCCAATATTAAAAACCCTACCAAATTACAAATTTCCTTAAAACGTCAGAAACGGGGGGCTATCCTAGGCCGGCTTGTTGGAATAAGTACGTCTTAAGACGGCGGAAGAGGCGGAAGTCCACGATTGTGCGAAGGTCGGGGGGTAGGTCGTTCCAGAGGGCCGGGCCCGCCACAGAGAAGGCCCTTCCTCTGGGTGTCGCCAACCGGCATTGCCCGGCCGACGGCACCCAAAGAAGACCCTCTGTGGGAGCGGATCGGACGAAGGGATGTATGGGGCAGGAGGCGGTCTCGTATATAGCTAGGCCCCGAGCCATGGAGCGATTTAAAGATGGTCGTCAACACCTTGAAGCGCACTCGAAAGGCCACAGGCAGCCAGTGCAGCTCGCACAGGAGAGGTGTTACGTGGGTTTGCCTTGGGGCACCCATAATCACCCGCGCGGCCGCATTCTGTACTAACTGTAGCTTTCGAGTGCACCTCAAGGGAAGCCCCATGTAGAGAGCGTTACAGTAATCCAGCCGGGACGTCACAAGTGCTTGAGTGACTGTGCGAAGGGCTCCCCGGTCCAGTAAGGGGCGTACCTGATAGAACGCCCCCCTGGCCACGGCCGCCACATGGTCCTCCATGGACAGCCGGGAATCCAGGAGGACGCCCAAGTTGCGCCTCCACGGGGGCCAGTTGTTCGCCCCCAATGGCCAGAGTTGGACTTATCTGGCTGAACCAGGGTGCCGGAAACCACAGCCACTCGGTCTTGGACGTGTTGAGCTTGAGTTTGTTACTACCCATCCAGATCCGTACGGCCTCCAGACACCGGGACAGCACCTCGACGGCATCGTTGGGGTGGTTTGGGGTGGATATGTACAACTGAGTGTCATCAGCGTACAGATGGTTGCAACACACATTGCAACCTACCAGAGGTAGGACGTGAACCACCGTAAAACGGTGCCTCTCAGCCCCAACCCCCCCAATCGATGCAATAAGATACCATGGTTGATGGTATCGAAAGCCGCTGAGAGATCTAATAGGACAAGGATAGAGGAACAACCTCTATCCCGTGCCCTCCAGAGATCATCCACCAACGCGACCAATGCCGTCTCAGTGCTGTGCCCGGGCCGGAAGCCGGACTGGCGCGGGTCTAGATAATCAACTTCCTCCAGGTGACGGGGAAACTGTTGAGCCACCACACTCTCGACAACCTTCACTAAAAAGTGAAGGTTGGAGACGGGACGATAGTTCTCTAACAGAGCCTGGTCCAGGGATGGCTTCTTGAGGAGGGGCCTCACCACCGCCTCTTTCAAGACGGTGGGCAAATACCCCTCACTCAGAGATGAATTCACAATGCCCTGGAGCCAGCCTCGTGTCACCTCCCAGGATGCCAGTACAAGCCAGGAGGGGCACGGGTCCAATAAACATGTGGTGGCTCTAAGGTTCCTCCGCAACCTGTCCATATCCTCGGTAGTAACAAAGTTGAACTCCTCCCAAGGTGTTATCTCAAGACCAGCACCGGACGCCACGACCGGACCACTAGTGGAGGGCAACTCGTTCCGAATCTGAGTGATTTTGTCCTGCAGGAAAACTCCAAATTCCTCTGCTCGACCCTGCAGAGGGGCTTCCCGCGGCCTCAGGTGAAGGAGGGAGCGGGTCACCCCAAACAGGGCGGCAGCTGCTTCAGGCGCTTCCCTCCACCCACCCACCCGCCTGCAGACCGGGAAGGGGCCTTGGATAGCCTCGGTTTCTGCAGATTTGAGGGATCCCCTGTAAAATTGAAGGGGGGGGGGAAGGAAGCCCCGATTCACAGGCCGATTCCTCCCTCCGCCTCCTCTACTGTTTTCCCAGACCACTTTGGCAGAGCCGACCGATGCCAACGTGTTCTGTCCAGCACATCTGCTTTGCAAGGAGCTGCATCCCAACAGCTCCGCTTTGTGTAAATCCTGAGTGGGAGTGGCTGGGGGGAAAGTAGCACATTCTGAGAATAAACTTTTAGAATCTGCGGTTTCATTTGGGTTTTGTGTGAAGAAGGTTGAGAGTCTGCAGGTTTCAGGCTGTTGCCATCCGGTAGCCATGCAGTGAGCTTGCGAAGAACAGTCAGTCGGCTGGCTGAGGGGGCAAGGCTGCCATGTTTGTGCAGGCCATAAAGAAGCCATTAATCAGGTCAGCCCAGCTTTTGGCCAATGAGGCTTCCCAGCGAGAAGGGTGTGTGGAGGGGGGGGGGGAGAGCAACAGGACCCAGTCTATCTTCCCTGCCTTTCTCTGGCTCCAGCCCTCCACGTAGCCGCTGGGCAAGCCTTGTGCAAGAAGAAGCCCTGTGCCTGGCAGCCGAGTGGGTGCTGCCACACCTGGAGCAGCCTGTGGTTTCCTGATGGGGAGTCTGAAGGTAAGTCACGGGTATCTGGCTAGAAGCAGCGTCTCTGGAGAAGAGTGGCCTGCATTTTAGACGGGCGGCCTGGCTTTCCCAGGAGTCCAGAGGGGAACCTTCTCAGCCCTCTGCAGCCCCTCCTCTTTGGGCGGCTATGCCTCCTGAGCACCGCCCTGGCTGCCAGCATAGGGGGGGGGGGGGCTAGGCGCGTAGGGCTTTGAAGAGCCTGGGGCAGGGAGGAGCTCCAGGGGCGAGGGGCGGAGCGTGGGCTGGGAGCTGCCAGCTACAGTGCCTGCTCATCGGCGGAGGCCAGAGCGTAGAGGGCAGCAGGCTTTGTGGTTTGTGCCCTGCGGAGAGAGAAGGGGATGGGGGTCGTGGGGATGGCTCTCCTTCCCACCCGCCTGGCCTTCCTTGGGGGCCCTTGCATCCCAGGTGGGCCCGTGCAGAAGCGGATGAGCAGGTGGGCCAAGCAGGAAGCGGGGCTCCGCGTGGCTCCCCCGCTGTGGGGCTCCCTCTCACCTGCTTGCCTGCCTCCGGTGCTTGAGAACATAGAAGAGGAAGGCGAGTGCTGTGGCCGCAAAGAGGGATCCAAAGAGAACAGCCAGAATGTCCCCTGCAGAGAAAGGTCCCCTGATGATGAATCCCCCCCCGTGGGGGAAGAGAGAGAAGGCCATCTTGTGGGGAGGGGGTGGCACGTATCAAGCGGTCTTTGAAACATTTTCAGACTGCAGCCCCTCAGACCCAGCCGGTGGGATTAATGTTGGGAATTCACACGCAGCGACCTCCCTTCCCTCCGCACCCCCACGTGGCTGCCTAGCCCCTCCCCAGTGGCCTTCAGGCTTCGGAGGCAGGCGAGTTGCCTCTGGAGGCCCTGTGGGAGCGCCTGGCCTTTCTCTGGGCACAGGAGCTGCCCCAATGGCTGTGGGTGTTGCCGTCACACTTGCAGCAGGAAGGGAGAGCTGGGACGGCCAGTTGTGAGCAGGTGCCCAGGCACTTACCTGTGTGAAGGAAGATGCCCAGCCGCTTCTCAGCATCTGGAAGCAGAACAGAAAGAAGAGCCAGAGCAGCTCAGAGGTTGGGAAGAAGTGGGTCCAAAGCCCCTGCAAGCCGCCTTTCTTGGGCTGGAGGTGCCCAGAGGGTGCTCCCCCGGGTGAGAGTAAGGCAGCAAATGCACATAATGAATGGCTATGGTTGCTTGCAAGAGAGGGGGGGGGAGAGAGGGAGCTGGGGTCACAAGAGCTGGCCGAAGGGTAGTAAAAGTGGCGCCCAGAAAGTAAACTCTCCCTGATTCACACTCCCAGAAGAGAAGAGCCAGACGTTCTGGAGCCCAATTGCAGCCCAGCCTGCAGAGCCTGTGTGATGGGTGGTGACAGAGATTGCCCAGGTGCAGCCGCTTGAGTTCTGCCCTGGGACCGGCTTCTGGCCAGTGGAGCCTGGGGTCCCCAGAGGAGGGTGCCTCTGCCTTGCTTGGCTCCCAGCCCTTCTGCTCCTCCTGAGACCTCCCCCCCCCTTCTCTTCCCTGTGCCCAGTGGGGGCTTCTGATCTGGGACAGGCAGCCCCCCCTCCCCCCAACCAGCTTCTGAGATTGTCCTTGAAGCAAAGGAGGAGGCAGGCAGCCTGGTGTGGCCTGGTGAGTACCTTTTCCAGAAGTGGGATCAAGGCCATCTCTTGGGGCGCCACCTGGCAGAGGAGAGGAGAGACCTCCCCCTAGAGGGAGACAGAAGGGACTCAAACCTCTTTCTGAGCCAGCTTCTCCCTTGCTCTTCCCCTGCTCCTCCCCCAGAAGAAGCATCCAGGGCCAGCTGCCTATCAGGACCGGGTGGGGGTGGGGGGTGTTCTCCTTGCATTCTGGGTTGCAGCTGAAAGGCCCCATCCGAAGCAGCTGGAGCCAAGGCCGGTGGCTGCATCCCCACAACACAGGTTGGAAAAATTAGAAAATGTTTCTGCCACTGTCCCAGAGGGGGGGGGGGGAGGCATTTCTTCCTGGTCTCTCCCGGGAGTTGACCAGTGGGTAGAGAGTGACGAGCGTCAACAAGGCCGGCCGACCCCTTGGGTTTAAGTCGCTGGGTTGGGGCAAGCGGCACCGGCCTCCTGCATGAAATGAACCTCCGCGTTAATTCAACGGTCAGGTTAAAGACGGGGAGGAAGACCTGAGCTCCGAAGCTCTCAGCACAAAGCAGCCCCGCCCCCACAAGCCCTCCCCCCTCGGCCCAGGAGAACCGGGGACTGGCACCAGTACCTGCTTCAGGCTCTGCCTGGCCCCCTCCCTTCTCCAAGGGCCCGCCGCCTGCAAGAGATAAGCGAAGGGAGGTCAGCTGCAGCCGCCCATCGCCAGGCCCACTTGGGTCCCTGCCACCCCATCCCCGGTCTTCTGGGCAGGTCTCCTCTAGAGGCCCCTCCCCCGTCCGGGTACCCCCGGGGCAGATGCTCCGCCTCCTGGAAGGGGCCCTGGATTGATAGCCATGGGAAGAAAGGCGGCCTCTAGCCAGAACCTGCTTTTATCACCCCGTCCCGCCCCCGCCCCGACACAAAGTCCGAAAAGCCCCCCCCACGTCTCTCGCAGAGCGCTTGTGCCGTCCTGGCTCCTTCTCTTGCACGCGGGCACCCGCAGGCGGAGCCACCCGGGAGGCTTCAGAGCCCCGTTTCAATGGCTCCATCCAGCAGCCAGTCTATCCGCACCTCAGCGGGAAAGGGGTGGCGGTGAGTCTCCCGCAGAGTCTTCGGGGGGGGGGGGAGTCTAGGAGGGGTCTTTGTCCAGTCGCCCATCTCGCCAAAAGGGCACTCTCCGTTTCTGCCGAGGTTCCCCTCGGTGGGAAGCAGAGAGGCCGAGTTAAGGCAGCGCCTGCCCCGCGCGGGGCCCGAGGTCCAGAGCTGAGGCTGGGAACCCTAGAGAGGGTCGCTCCGCCAGGCAGAGGAGCCCGCGGCCCCGGCTTCTCTCGCCTGCCAAGGAGGGTCAGCCGCGCCTTCTGCTGCCCGGGCGGGCCTGGGATGCCGCTTGGCCGTTCCCGCCCTGGGGAGGAGCCGGCCAAAAGCCCCTTCCGCGTGGACGAAGGAGGGCCGGGCAGGGCTGGGCCGGGCGTCAAGGAACAGGCGCGGGGAGGAGGGAGCGGCTTGTGTGCTTTCCAGGGCTGCGGCCGCCGAACCTTGAAAAGGAGGTGAGGTTGGGTGGGGTGATCCAAGGAGAGGCCAGGCACCTTGTTACTTATACCTTGCTCACCTGCTGCTTTTGATGACTGTAGTGGCCTATATTTGGGGCTGCCCTTGACGCCCCCCCCCCCCCGGAGAAACTGGTCCAGACTGTGGCAGCTTGTGTGGTGATGGGTGGCTGCCATGGCTCCCAGCTTCTTTCAGGTGCAGTTCCAAGCGCTGGTCCTCACAGGAACAGGCTACCTGCAGGACCCCCTGTCTCTTCCAGGCCAGATAGGCTGGGCCTGCTTCCAGCCCCTTCCCTTAAATATTGCCCTCTAATGGGAGCCAGAGAGCCTGCCTTTTCCATTCCCCATGCATCACTTCCCCCCCCCCCCCCAAGGCCTCCTAGCCTTCTGTGAAGCACTGAGGGAGGACCTGGGTTTTCCCCCCCCCACCCCCAAGGTCTTCTGATAGAGTCTTGGGGCGGTTCTTTTGCCATGTGGAATGCTATTTATTATGTGGTTAACCCTTACGCCATTAAGCTTTCATTCTATTATTCCTTTGAAGGCCTAGAAGCTGCTGGGATAGGAATGGAGTTGCATATAAACTTAGCTAAATTAATAAATAAAACAGCAAAGCATGGTCAAGCATCCCAACAGAAGAGTCCTCTTGGTAGGTGCTTCCATCAGGTTTCCCCTAACCGAGAGCTCTCTAAAAGGTGAAAGGAAGGTATAGACACACCGTCTCCCTCCAAATCAGCTGGGCCAACAGGCAGGCTGGGTTGGCGTCCGGCACCAGTTCTAGGCCAGCTGAAGGGCCAGTAGTGTGGAATAAAGGGCCGGCAAGGAGGAGATGCTGTGGGTGAGCAGTTCCCCAAACCGGAAGCAAGGGGTGCAGCTGGGTATGCTTCCTGATGCACCTTTCAAGGGGTGTCAGGTATTTAAATTTCCTAGTCAGGACTTTTCTTAAACTGGGATAGTTGGGTGATACACACATGGATTCTCGCAGATGACTTCTGCATCTTGCACGTTGCCTCAATCCTTTGCTTCTTCCCAGACTGTCTTTTTAGTTTGGTTAATTATGGTAAATTCAGTCAAGAACCCCCCGTCCATCATCTACACCCACGTTTGAGCCCCTGACCGACAGTTTTTAAGAAAAGCAGCTTAGCCAGAAAGTCTGGAGCAGAAGCACAAAGCAGGAAAGACTTCCCGGCTCCCAGAAGATGGTGGCTGACTTTCAATCATCGCCATGAGTCACTCTCCCCTTTCACTCCCCAGTGTGGACTTTGCAAGGGAGTGGAAGCAGACTTTGTGCTGGCAATATCCGCTCCCCCCCCCCCACATGCCCATACAGTTTCACAGGTGGGTGGCAGCATCTCTCTCCACAGTGGCTGCCCGTGAAGGCAAGGTGGAAGCTTCCGCTGCTCAGACACGTCCTTGTTCCCTGCGGTCTTGGTGGCAGCTGGTCAGCCGTGCTTTCCATGTTGTCAGAAACCCTTTTTTGGTTTAGGTCTCTGCTAGATCATCTACCGTAGACAAAATCTGTCCTTCCATTCCGTCCTCACGGGGAACCCCACCTCCCACGAGGTAGAAATGCCCTGCCTCCTCCTGGGATTTAGCGTAGAATGAAAGCGACTCTCCTCCCCAAAAAGGAAGATGCCCATTAATAAAAGGCAGAGACCAACATATGCTTCTCCCAGGGCCCTCCAGGCTGGACCTAGGCATGGAGTTGGATCCCCTGCTCTTTGCTTAGCTGGCTTTGGAGAGGGTTGAGTGTGCTTGAAGGTCCCCTCTAGCTTGGGAGCCATTGCCACCTCTCCCTCCCTCCCTCCCTCCCTCCCTCCCTGCCTGCCTGCCTGCCTGCCTGCCTGCCTGCTTTTGGGATCCTGAGAGGTTCCCAGCTTGTCATGCAGAGAAGACAGAACAGTTCCCGTTACCCAAGGGCCTCTGGTGGCTGTTGGCACTGCCTTGGTTTTAAAAAATTAAGAAGTCATATTCTCTGGCCACAAGTTCATGAAAGATCGGAGATGTTAAAATAAAGGCCCAGCAAAAGTGGGAGATTCATCCCCAAAGTTGACAGTTAACCTTTAACTGTCCCCGCCTCGAGTCCCTTCTGGGAGAGAGAGCGGGTTATAAATTAAATTATTATTATTATTATTATTATTAAGTACAAAAAGGCGGAGAGTCCCGAGGGTGGATTCTGATGGACTTTCCAGAGACGGAGACAGAAGAGGAGGAGAAGGCAGAGGACTTTGAGGCCTGGCCCCCCCAGAGACATAAGGGAGCTGCTCCATCTTCAGCACCAAGATGGGCAGGCTTGGATCAGGCCCCAAATGGGCTATTAGGAGGATTCTGGGCAATTTTGGAGTAGACTAGAACTGGGCCAAAAACTCTCCAAACACATCCTTATCAATGTAGCATTCTTGGATTGAGGAATTCCTGTATCTGAGGCTGCTAGTTATATGCGAGACCGCCTCCTGCCCCATACATCCCTTAGACCGATACGCTCCCACAGAGAGGGCCTTCTCAGGGTGCCGTCGGCCGGACAATGCCGACTGGCAACACCCAGGGGAAGAGCCTTCTCTGTGGCGGGCCCAGCCCTTTGGAGCGACCTACCCCCTGAACTACGTACCATCACCGACCTCCGCCTCTTCCGCCAATGTCTCAAGACATATTTGTTCCAACAAGCCGGCCTAGCCTAACCTCCCACGGGGACTTTTTAGAAAGTTTTAAATTGGGTATTTTAAAATTTGGTTTTTAGCATAGGATTAGGATAGTTTAATATTTATTTTAATTATGTATTTATTTTTGTATGTTTTTGAATTTCCTGTGCGCCGCCCTGGGTCCTTTGTGGAGAAGGGCGGGATATAAATTTAATATAAATTTAATATATATTTATAAATATAAATTTCCTTTCTGGAAACAGGTGGACTTTGGCTCACTTACCGGGTGGCTGAACCTTCTCCAGGCTCTGGAAACTTGACAGGACGCTCCGGCCATCAAGGTCCTGCAGCAGGCGGAAGTTGCTCTGGATGGGCTCCTCGTCGTCTCCTTGGAGGGTCTCCTCCAGCACGGAGATCTGCAGGGAGAAGGTCCAGGGATGGTCACCCAGAGGGGGGAAAGGGCTCAAGGGAGGAAGAGGGGAGGACCAGGGAGCACAGACCTGTTCCGGGGAGAGCCGAACTGTCTGGTTAAAGACTGTCCAGTTCACCGTCTGATAACAGGGCGGGGTGGTCAGGGAGCCGTTGTAGCGGAAATAGCGGTCGAGGTCGTAAGGAAGCAGCTTGGCTACATCAAAGCCAGCAATGGCCGTTTCCTCTCCTGAGAAAGGAGAAACCTCTGTGAGGATCCTGCCAGGAGGATGCAGAGAAGCAGACGGATGGGAGCCATCCAGCTGGGCACTGCCGCCTGAAGAGAAGGTCCCCCTAAGAGCATCTCATTCAGAGGAATGGCGTGTGGGGATCAGAGGCCACGTTGGCACACACGCAAGTAGCAGCAGTCGTGGTTAATCAAGACTGTGCCCGTGCGCCCACTTCGGTCCCTTGCCTCCTCAGCCCTGCTCCTCTGCCTGGGAGGGGCGTACCATGTAGGGAAGGGGTGTTGAAAGGCAGCCGGGGCAGCAACCGAGGACCAGTGCAGAGAAGCCTGATGGTTCTCGCTTTCCTGGCCAAGCACCCCAGAGGCAGATGCACCCCATGGAAATGACAGCATCGCCTTCAGGGGTCAGCAGCCTTTCTCCTGCCTGGCTCCAGTACATCCAGGTCTCCTGCGGGGGGGGTGGGGGGGATTTTCTGCTGGGCCCAAAGCAGAGAAAGGAGGGGGACTGCCTCCTGCCCCTTTTTACCTTCCTCCTTGATATCACCCAGGTGTTTGAGGATGTGCTGATATGGTTCATTTGTTTCCTTCCCCACCTGAAACAGGAGAGCAAAACAGCAGCGAGAGGTCTGTAGGCCCTCCGCCTCATGTGACCAGGGGCCTGGCTCCCCCAGAGGGAGGCTGGGTGTACAAACAGCATCATCCCTTGTACATTCAAAAGCAAAAGAAAACGAAGACCTTCTAAAACAACCATAGCCGCTTCTGGGATCCTCCCTGATGGCAGCTGGTGGAAATGCTGCCAGTGTTCCACGGGACACCCCCACAGCACTGCCCCTGCCTGGCCCACCCCTCGCTTCTTCCACACATGACATCCCCCCCAATCACCTGCAGAAATGCGGCCAGCACAGCCAACCCTCCAGGCTCACTCGCAGCCTCCTGGAAACTCCCAAAATGGGAGCTATAGTGGACCACATGAATCTGGAGGGAAAGACAGAGAACAGCACTGAGCACACTCCAGAGGCCTCCCTGCGGGTCCCTAGGTGGGGGTGGGGGCTCTGCAGTTCACCAAAGAAGATCCTGCTTCATGGGACTGTCGGGGTAACCCAAAGCACCTGTGTTACACAGCTGCAATGAAACCCTGGGAGGGAGTCCCATTCCCCCTATGTGTCCCCCTCCCAGTGAGGAAGAGGGAGGAAACTCTGGAGCCTCAAGCTCCTGGAAAATAACTTTTGACCCCAGAGAGACCCTGCCTTTCATGGCCAGAGGAAATCCCGAAGACCCCACTGCAACCCCTTGGGGTCCTAGAAGAGTGAAAAGGCCTGCAATTCCCACTCAAACGACATCATTGCATTTCGAAAAGCATGCACGTTTTTTTTCTTGTTCCAATAATTTTATGGCATTTTCCCAAAGACCCTACAGGACTCGTCAGCAGCTCCATACCTGTGTATGGCTTCAAGGCCAGCGAATCCCTTCCTCTCTCAAGACCTAGGAAAGGGAGCAGCTGCCCAGCAAGGCAGCTAGAGCTCTTTGGCAGGAGCCCTGGACACGAGGCCTGGGATTTACCTCACCCGCGTAACGGTGCCCATCCACTGTGTGTTCAGAGCCAGGTCGGGTGCGCCCCGATCCCCAATGCAGGTGCAGCTGGGCTGCTTGGTACGACTGGGTGAAGCCACCCCCACCGAGGGTCATTTTCTTGGGCAGACCTAGAAGAACTGGGGAAGCGAGAGGAGGATTGTCAAGGCAGAGGGGAGCAGAGGAGAGGCTTTCTACTCCAGGGCTTCAGGCAGGAAAGCAACATGTCTTCCCAGCATCTCTGGCTTGCTAGGGCCGCTAGGACTTAGCTAAACTTTATTTACCTTTCCCCTTATACTTTCCCACCTGGCCATGCCCATAACATCCCTCAGCTCAGCTCCCCCATTCCCCCTCTTCTCACGGCCTACGGGATAGAAGTAGGTGGGCAGGGAGACCTCTAGCCAACTGCAGCCCCTCCTGGGAACCCCAGGCATGAGCCTGGCATCCCTGTGGGCAGCATCAGAGCAAGTTACTGGAGAGACTTTGAAAAGAAGAGCTGGAGCCTGGCACACGATTAACTCAGATCAGGGCTCCCCTCCTAGGCTGAATCTCCAACGTGACATTCTGGAAAACCTTATTGCAAAAAGTACTCTTTCCAGATTCAGTTTCCCCAGCTTGGTGGCTGTTATCACCCGAAGAGCCACTGTTGGCCCTGGGAGCGAAGCAGTCCTGCTTCCTGACTAAAGACTCACCATCAACGTTGCAGAATTTATTTTACACCTTGGAGAAGGCAGTGGGCAACGGGACAGGATCCCATCTACTAACTGTGGTTGACATACACAAGGTACGGAGTCAACTGCCAGGCACAAAAGTTTTTCATTTTGTGGAAGTGTCCCAATCCTCAAAGTACTCTTGAGATTTGTCCTTGCATTGCAGTGAAGTCAATGCTGACAGCAGAGACCTTGGCTACCAAGGAGCGGCCCTGCCTAGAGCAAAATCCCAGGGAATTCTATTCTGGGGAAGAAGAAGAAAAGGAGACTCAACTGCTCACAGGTTCTTTGTTAGTGCAAACCTCAGGGCCTCAAGTAGCCTGGGCTACTCCAGGATTCCTAGGGCTAGTGAGGGGAAGGCAAGGTGGAGGGAGTCTGTTAGTGAGGATGCCACTGGAAGGTCTGAGGACCCAGATTGGGCACAGATCCTCCTGAAGAAAATCTGTGTGGTCACTAAAAATCAACTTGAGGGCATATAATCGGTCAATTGAGGACTGGAAGAAAACGGAAGGCGTTATCTTGGGTTCCAGGTGGGAAGCAGCCAGAAACCCCTTTGCCATTGGGTTCCCTAGCCTGCCAGGCCTTGACTCCCCTTTCCCAGGACAAGGTAGAAGACACTGTTCGGACCTTGGAGAGAAGAAGTGAGGTCAAGGGCCCCTGTCTCTGGGAAACCGTAACAGAACTTCCTGACAGGGAGAGAAGTGAATACGTGAATGGAGGGAATGGAAGTATCAGGAACACCAATGAAAAGGGATCATTTCCCATGCTTTAGAAGGAGGACAAGCAATTTAAAAAGAGGCCACCAGAAGACAGAGGGGTGAGGAACCATCACCGAGGGCAGAAGCCAATGCCGTAAAGGAGGCAGTTATTGGCAGATGATCCTTCAAGGAGTTTGAAAAGGACGACTGTAGGCTCTTTCTTGACAAAGAGGGGAAATGTGGGGTGGATGGTCCCACAACCAAATGAATTTGGGGCTGAACAACAGGATCCACCGTGTGGGCTTTCATGGAGCCACATCCAGGTGTTTGCAGTAGGCTACTTCTGGCTTCCATCCCAGGGTGTCCATCCTCCTAAATGGAAGGTGGCGTGTGCAGTGTGCAGAAGAAGAGGCTGAGGAGAGCCATGAGAGCAGCCATCCAATATGGAGAGAGGGTGTGGGTGTGTTCTCTATAATCACCAAGAGTAGGATATGAACCAGGGAAAGCTGCAGAAACAGCCTGCCTCCTGGAGAGGAGGAACCAACATTTCCAACACTTTCATTCTATAACATACTCAGTGGTGGGTTCCTAACCGGTTTACTACCAGTTCACTGAAAGGGTGTTTTGTCTGCACGCTGCTCCTTTTGCTCACGCACCCACCGTGCACTGAAAACTGTTCTGCGCATGCAGAGAAACATGCCGGTGAAGGCAGAAGAGACCAGGGAGCTGGTTCAGGGGCGTGGCAGGCCTGAGTTGCTGATAGTTCCAGAGACCCAGGCCATCATACCACTACTGGTTAGGCCGAACCAGTCTGAACCGGTAGGAACCCACCCCTGAACACGCTGGCTGCTGCATGTTCCATAAGCACCAAAAGTAAGTGAACGATTGCTGTGTGTAGCCAAAACAAAGCAATGGGAAATGGGAAGCCATGGCAGGAGACGCTCATAGAAAAAGAAACTCAAGGACAGAAGTCCCTAGAAAAAAGATTCCAAAAACACAGTGCAAATAATTAAAATGAAGAAAGAAATGGAAGAAGTCAATGCGGATGTACATAAAGCTTTATGTGGAGTTTTGAAAACATAAATGAGTTCCAGCAAATACCTGTTTGACAGGAGATCAGGAGAGGGAATCTAGGGTTGGCAATGAGCGCCAAGAGAAACAAACACAACCTCATCAGATACATTCAGAATAAAAGGAAAGGGATGAATCAATATACTATCTTGGTAAACGCTGATACTGCAGGTGGAAATGAACCAGAGTTTCTCTAGTCCTATTTTGGGTAAATGAGAATGTTAAGGGTGAAAAGCAAAAGGAGACGTGTTAGGATATTCAGCCTTATTTATTTTATTTTATTTTATTTAAATTTATATCCCGCCCTTCTCCACAGAGGACCCAGCCTTATATTGGGTTGACAATATATATGAGCCTATGTTCTTAAGGAGTTATGTAGCTTTAAGAACTGTGTTAAATTCCGATTGGCTGTGCTTCTCAGCTCTACCATAAAGGAAGCTCAGGAACACAGTCTGTTCCCTTTTTTGATTCCCTTTGATTCCTGTGCTGAGGAGCTGAAGCTGTGAAGACTGAAGAAGTATTTGTTTTGCATCATTGTAAGATAACTCTGTGTTTGGTGAAGGACTGTTATTATTTTGAGAAGTTAGTATCACTGGTCGGAAAAAGTATTTTAGTTGCTACAAAGTAAAGACTATTTATTTTCTTACTATCACTGTTTTAGAGTTTGTTTGTGGTTAAAGCAACGTATCTTTTTACTGTCCGGTGTATTACACTATTCCGCATTTATTTTCAAACAGGGGTGTTTGTTACCCCTAACACTGGTTACAGGATCAGAGTTTTAACACTGGTTCTGAACCCAGAGTTGCTAACAAGAGGGGAGAACTGAAACTGGAATCAGAGAATATCTGTTTACACAGAGGATTTTTAACATATCCAGGATCAGAGGTACTGTGTCCTAGCTTACTACAAAAAGGTATTGACCATCTTCGTTAAAGGATTATCTTTGAGAAATTCTGAGCTCCCAGGTGGTTGGACAAGAAGTATCCAGATCTTCCAAAAGTGGGGAAAGGCAGGAAGACCCAGCAAGCTACAGGCTCATCCGTCCCACCTAATCCTTGAGAAGATACAGAAGGATCTAGACAAACTTGAACATTGGGCACTGTCTAATAAAATGAAATTCAATTGTGAAAAAAGTAAGGTCCTACATATAGGCAAGAAAAACCAAATGCACAAGTACAGTATAGGTGGTACCTTGCTCAATAGTAGCAACTGTGAGAGGGATCTCGGAATCCTAGTGGACAACCATCTAAATATGAGCCAGCAGTGTGCAGCAGCTGCCAAAAAAGCCAACACAGTTCTAGGCTGCATCAACAGAGGGATAGAATCTAGATCGCGTGAAGTGTTAATGCCACTGTATAGTGCCTTGGTAAGGCCACACTTGGAATACTGCATACAGTTTTGGTCGCCACGATGTAGAAAAGACGTGGAGACTCTGGAAAGAGTGCAAAGAAGAGCAACCAAGATGATTAGAGGACTGGAGACTAAGACATATGAAGAACGGCTGCAGGAACTGGGTATGTCTAGTTTGATGAAGAGAAGGACCAGGGGAGACATGATAGCAGTGTTCCGATATCTCAGAGGGTGCCACAAAGAAGAGGGAGTCAAACTTTTCTCCAAGACACCTGGGGGCAGGACAAGGAGCAATGGGTGGAAACTAACCAAGGAGAGAAGCAACTTAGAACTAAGGAGAAATTTCCTAACAGTAAGAACAATTAACCTCTGGAACAGCTTGCCTCCAGCAGTTGTGAATGCCCCAACCCTGGAAGTCTTTAAAAAGATGTTAGACAGCCATTTGTCTGAAATGGTATAAGATTCCTGCCCATGCAGGGGGTTGGACTAGAAGACCTACAAGGTCCCTTCCAACTCTGCTATTGTATTGTATTAAGTATGTATTAAGACTTTGGCCAAGCAGGAAGGAAAGAGATGGATTATAGGAAACCCCTGATAACGATGAAGTGAGTAGCCGAATTCAACATGGAGTTTTCAAAAACTGGAAGGACTTCTCTTGTCAAACTCTTTTTTTTTTTTTGATTGGGGAGCTTCTGTAATCGATTGTGGAAGGAGCTTGTTGCTTCTGGGTGGCAAGCAGTAAGCGCCGTCTCTTCCGAATGCGCGTGGATGCCATCCATTAACATTCTGATCAGCAGCCAATGGAGGGTGGGCTGCAGTGATGGGCAGGAGGAGCACGGACGCACTTCTTGCACTTGTTGTCACCTCCCTAAAGAAACCCCACACCTGGTGCAGCAAGGGGACCTTCATGACCCTGTTGCTCCCTCCTTAAACACTCTCCTTTCTGGGACCTGCATTGTGCTTGTATTCAAGCGAAGCTTCCGGTCAAGGTCAGGAAAAGGCCCCCTTTCCCCAAGGAGGCACTTCCTGTGTCCTATCCAAACAGCCGCACACCCTCCAGCCTTGTTTCAAAAGGGCTCATTAATTTAATTTTAATTTTATCAAATTTCTATACCGCCCTATCTCCCTAGTGGAGACTCAGGGCGGTGCACAGAGGAAATAAAAACACACAGTAAACATACAAATACAAGATAAAATCGAATTAAATTTGGAAAATCTGTGCTAAAGTCAATTAAAACTGTTAAGACTATAAAAACAATATGTTAAAATTAACTTATTGGATCTATGCCAGGCCGGCTAGGTGAAAAAGATGCGTTTTAAGCCCCCGGCGGAAGAGGCGTAGGTCTGTGGTGGTGCGAAGATCAGGGGGCAGGTCGTTCCAGAGGACCGGACCCGCCACAGAGAAGGCTCTCCCCCTGGGGGTCGCCAGCCGGCATTGACCGGCGGACGGCACCCTGAGGAGGCCCTCTCTGTGGGAGCGGACAGGTCGAAGGGAGGTATGTGGTCGGAGGCGGTCACGCAGGTAACCAGGTCCCATGCCATGGAGTGCTTTGAAGATGGTTACTAGCACCTTGAAGCGCACCTGGAAGGCCACAGGCAGCCAGTGCAGCTTGCGGAGGAGAGGTGTTATGTGGGAATATCGCGAACCTCCCAGAATCCCCCGCGCGGCTGCATTCTGCACTAGGGGAGCCCCATGTAGAGAGCATTACAGTAATCTAGGCAGGAAGTGACGAGGGCTTGAGTGACCGTGCGTAGGGCGTCCCGATCTAGAAAGGGGCACAACTGGCGTATCAGGTACACCTGATAGAAGGCCCTCCTGGCCACGGCTGTCAGATGGTCATCCAAGGACAGCCGAGAGTCCAGGAGGATGCCCAGGTTGCGAGCCCTTTCCGCGGGGGCTAGTGCCTCGCGGAAAGTGGAATAGGCTTGGCTGGGGGCCTATAATCTCCAATTTGTTTATTGAGGTCTTGGATGAGGAGCTTATCAGGTTTGCAGATCATGCCAAATAGGGTGGAAGGCATAACGCTGTAGGAGGCAGAAATAAAATTCAAAACCAAGATGGTAAGAGATGGATGCAAAGTTTCTTCCTTTAGGAAAGAGGCCCTGAGAATCAGGGATGCCTGGTTTGATTTTGGCATTTCTGAAAAAGGTCGCAGGCTGAATATAACTACTACAAAACTACTACTAGCTACAAAAAAATGGTCAATACAATCTTAGAGTAGCTCAGCAGAAGAATGCATTTGAAGTCACAGGAAGTTTAATTGTATTCTTACTTTGTTTGCTTTCTGCCTTGGTGAGACCCTTCCTTGAGTGCTTTTACCCAGCTCCATTCATCACATTTGATGTCAAAAAGGATGACGAAGGGGATCGGGAAGTAAAAACTAAATCTCATGAAGGGTGAAAGCAGCCCCTTTCCCTGACAATCCTGTCTATTTTGGCCAGCAGTTCTGAAGGCAGTTTTGTTAATGAAATCCTTAAAATCTTATCAGATGATCTCTCTTTCATGGATGTAGTCAAGCAAAGAGAAGGAGACTTTCAACTGAGTGGGCTGGACTCCACAATTCTGGGATCCTTCAAAGATGGAGGGCAAGATTGGTAAGACCACACTTGGAATATTGTGTCCACTATTGGTCACCGTGATACAAAAAGATGTTGAGGTTCTAGAAAGAACCCCGAGAAGAACAACAGAGATGATTTAGTCTGGAGGCTAAACCACATGATGATTTGGAGAACTAGATATATCCAGCCTAAGAAATAGAAGGACTGTGGTATGATAGCAGTGTGCCAATATTTGAGGGGCTGTTCACAGAGAAGGGGGGATGTCAACCTGTTCTCCAAAGCACCTGAAGGCAGGACAAGAAACAACAGATGGAAATTAATCAAGGAGAGAAGCAACCTAGATCTAAGGAGTAATTTCCTGACAGTGATAACAATCGATCAAAAGAGAACAGTTGCTCCAACACTGGAGGCTTTTAAGAAGAGATGGCACAACCATTTGTCTGTAATGGACCTCTTGACTGAGCAGGTGGTTGGACTAGAAGGCCTCAGTGGTCCTTTCCAACTCTGGCATTCTGTTATTGTTCCTGCCATCAAACACAAAGATGGTGGCCTTTATCACAAATCAATCCATCTTCTGTCAAAGGACAAAGTAAGGCAGAATGATAAGAAGAGCAGCTAATAAATTTTACAAATAAAAACAAACAAACAAACTTGAACAGTGACTAGGAGTCCTTGTAACTGGTGCTTATAATTGAAATAATTACAAAGGGGGGGGGGAGCGATAGCCATGCAATCAGAGCCCCACCCTGTGACGTAAGTGACCCTGCCTGACCGCAGCCAACCCCCCTCCCCCCGGTGAGGTCAGGAGTCCGGAACTCTGGAGAAGTCCCACCGTCTTTCTGCTTGACGGTTGTAGCCTAACGGTAGAATATTTGTGGCCCGGGGTTCCTTGTTGCACTCAGAACTTGGCTGTTTTCTTGCAGACATTTCATTACCAAACTAGGTAACACTATTTGAGCACTGATGATGTTACCTAGTCTGGTAATAAAACATCTGCAAGAAAACAACCAATCGCAGAGAGCACCAAGGGCCCCGCAGTTCTCTCCTGAAGTGGACCAGTCTACTTGGCAAGACCATCTGTTGGCCTTCATGTAACAACTGCACAACCCCTTTCTAATTCCTGTAGTTGGGAAGGATCCCTTAGTGATCCCTGGGGAAATGGGATCCTGGAGTTTGGGCACCATTGTCAGGGATCCTCCGTGGGGCAAGGGCAGAGGAGACTCCAAAGCCGAGCTGAAACCTGGCACCAGGCACAATCGGTTTCCCCCGCAGTGCCACAAGAAGCCCAACTATGAGGAGGGAGGCCGAGACGGGGAGAATTCCGAATAAGGAACCAGCCTGGTCACCTGCTTGGAGCTTCCCGGGACGCCGCGCCCAGCTGATCCTCAGCAGCCCCATGATGCTCACCCGTGTGGCCGTTGTTCTTCAGAGGAAGAGTCTCTTCGGGAGGCAAACCGTAGCCAGACAGGAGCAGCGGTTCCAGCTCGCTGCTGAAGCTGACAGTAGCTGTGTTGATGTTGATGGGAGACTGCATGCGACCCTCACAGTGGGGGAAGACAGATGGCCACTCTGGCATGCCTGGAAGAGAAGGACATGCTTCAGGGGCCTCAGAGCCATTGACCTGCCTCAGAGGGTGGGGAACGTTGGGTAGGGAGCCTGGCCAGCCTCACTTTTGCTGCTCTTCCAGAAAATGCAGGATAGAGCAGCAA
Organism: Rhabdophis nuchalis; assembly: GCA_039707465.1. Taxonomy (NCBI): domain Eukaryota; kingdom Metazoa; phylum Chordata; class Lepidosauria; order Squamata; family Natricidae; genus Rhabdophis; species Rhabdophis nuchalis. The sequence continues at coordinate 249,883,006 of CM077644.1, forward strand.
AAAGGAGACTTCCAGGCGGTTTTCTTCACAAACGTCTTCCCAGCTCTGGCTTTAAAAACCTAAAAGCTCAATTGCCTGCATGAACTGGCTGAACCTGGGAAGCAGCTGGTCCTGCCAGGCTATGATGCCTGCCAAGCAGCCTCGATCTGGGGGCCGATATGGGCAGAGGCCGCAAGGGTTCCCTCTGGCCTGTAAATGCAGGTGGGCTGACAACTCTGGGCTGGGCGGGCAGGAGGGAGGGAGGGGGCAGCTACCCATGGAATGCAGTCAGATGCCCTTGGGGGGCTCAGTGCAAGGGCAGCTCTTATCGCCTCTGCTGCGGGGAGGAATGCGGGCGGTGGGCATTGATCAATGACCCACAAGAGGGCTAAGGTAGGGCTGGCGGGGGGCAGGGGAGGGACAGGAATGGGCCTTCCTTGCTGCTACAACCTGAAGGCCCAGATATGCCCAGGCAGGCTTTGGGTTCAGTGGAGCTAGAGAAGACCTGCGGCAGGTGTGACCAGAGCTAGCTGATCATTAACCAGCCGTACCCTGGCCAGGCCCCAGGGGAGTCAGAGCAGGCTTTTACCTTGGTAGCTCCAGTGACGGTCCTTGTGCCTGGGAAGACCTGGGGAGCAAAGAAGAGAAGCTGACTCCAGTCGCTGCCCCCACCATTCCCTCCCCTCAAAAGCAAAAAGGGGAGGTTCCCCTTGCCTCCCCCCCCTCCATTTTAATTCTGACATGGGGAACACCGTGGTTGATTCACACACACACACACACCACACACACACACACACACACATGACCTTGAATGATAGCCCAGGCCAGAGGCCGGATGGTGGGCTAAAGAGCTAGAGCGCCTGTCTGCCTCCCTCTTCCACAGGTTCCCCTGGGGATCTGCTTTGGGCAGATATTTGCCTCTCCAAAGGCTGGGGGCTGCTTCCACCCAGGCACTGGCTGTGGGAGGCAAATTCCTTGTGCTGCTGCCCCAGCCAAGCTGCTTTTGGCAAAGGGGGGGGGGGAGGATTGGGTAGGGTTGAATGGCCGAGGTATAAAATCCTTTGCAGTGTGCTATGAGGAAATTGCAACTATACCTCTCCATCCTGCGCATAATAAAGCTGCAAAGCCATTGTGGTAAGATGTAGAGATGGCCACGGCTTTTGATGACTTTAAAGGGGGGGGGGGTTAAAGAAATCCCTGAGCAAGAGGCTTTGAAGACTCCGCGTCACCCCCCAGGTGGGGGCAACCTCCCTCCAGCCCAGCGCTTGAGTGGCCCTCTGAGTGAGCCAGACTCCAGGGATCTTGATCCGATCCTGCAGTTTAATCTTAGGTAGAGAAAAAAAGAAAATACCAACCATGGATAATGGATGCCCCCTCCCTTTTTTTTTGCACCCATGGATAACCTGTCCAAGACTTAAAAGGCTTCCAGACAGTCAGTCTTTCTGCCGCTCCCATCTTGAAACTGTTTCGCTAGCAGAAATAGCCTTCATGAGTTAGTAGATGGAGGTGCCATCCTTGGATGCCCTACAAATGCCCTGAACCAGGCAGACAGAGCTGCAGACTCAGCTGGAAGCGTGGGCTGATCTGTCAGCAGCTACCCCCCCTCCCCCCTCCTGGCTGCCCCTTGGGGAGAAGATCTGCCGGCCAAGAAGAGCAGGAGGCAGAAGGGCAGCCCAAGAAATCACCCCTCCCTCCCATGGGACATCTGGGAGGCACCCCAGAATTTATTTAAAACATTTGCAAATCTGAAACCAAAGTCTGGGTGTCTTACAAACAGGAATAAAACACACAGAAATAAACCCAAGAGAAGAAAACCTGGTGCCGGAATCACCCTTTCCTGACCCCGCCCTTGCCCCGTCCCAATGCTTGGGGGAGGAGCCAGGTCTTAAGTGCGCTCCTAAACCCCAAAAGGGTGGGGGTCCACCAGAGGGCCTCCCATAGGGCAGGGGCTGCTGAGGAATGAGGCTGGTTGGGGGAAGGGAAGGCTCACTAAGGAAGAGAAGCAGCTTCTTCCCACCTGACCTCAGAAGTCAGAGCTACCTGGATAAACCCTTTTGTGTGACCTTCTACACCAAGCTGGAGACAGTCCTCTCCTGGCAGTGGTGCTCTGGGGTGGGGAGAGGGAGGAGAGCAATTCCTTGCAAGGTTCTCCCTGTGCTCAGGTGGAGGGAGAGGCAAGAGAGAGTGGCAGCCACCCCTTCCTCCTCTAGCCTCTGGGACAGACTCGGAGCCCCTCGGGCGGTCAACCTCTTCTTTTCCACCCCGGGGGAAGCCCCCCCCCCCATGTTGACATGAGGTGGCCAAAGTTTGGAGGGGTTTTCCTTCCTATGTCAAGGTCCCTCGTCCCAATTTGGTCTTGAGAGAGCTCCACTGAACCTGTTCTGGGACTGAACTGTGCAAGGTGGTGAGGGAAGGGATCTACTAGGAGCTCCTGAGTGGACAAGAGCTCAGTGGAAGGCCACGTGTCTCAGCACAGCCACAGAGAGCATGTGAGGCACCCAGAAGCCCAGCATCTTCTTTGCAGAGTGACTGGGTGGAGAGGAGGAGGTGGGATGGGGAGGATGGGTCTCTGGGGACCAGAAGGACAAAAGAGGAGACTTGGCACAACATGGAGCTGCCCTGGTTGTCCAACTGCCCTGGCCCAAGAGAAAAACGGAGCAAGGTGGACACAGGGACCCTTTAAAAAAGGCCGCCTCATCCGAAAGACTTCTGCCCTGGCCGTCCTTGGAAAGAGTTCTCCCAGCTTCTTTGGGGGTCACTCTGGTTGCACACAGTGACTCAGATTCCGTCCAGCGGCTTCTTTTCCCCCAGGGGCCAATCCCAGCGCAGCTCCATCTTCTCACGGAAGAGAAGAGAAATGAAATGGGAAGGAAAGGCCTGTGTGGAACCTTTTCATGAGGGCTGACTCACAGTATGGCAGGGAGCCCTTCAGGATCAGCCCCACCAATTAACCACCCCAGGGAGAATATTTGACTCTGCAATTAAGTCTTTAGGCTGCAATACTACACCTGCTTACTTGGAGCTCAATAATATTGCTTTCAAAACTCCTGCACTAACGATGGTACCCAGTAGGAACATCTGCAGCCCCAAACCTAACTCAGAGAACCTCTATAATGCAACAAGAGTTACTTTTGAGCAACTATGTATTATGCAGCTGTCCTATACCTGGAATCTCTACTTATAATGTCTCAGATGAAGCCTCCTAAATTGAATAGCTGCGAGGAGGGTCTGTTCCCCCCCCCCCCCCCCCCAGGACATACCCAGCAGGCAAAAGATAATTGGAGGAGATGGCTAGATTAGAGACCCTCATTTGTGTTACACAGCAGGGAAACGGGAGGGTATTTGCTCTAAAACCTGGATCTGGACATGGAGACGGCAGCTTCCAACCTTACGAAAAGGTTCCTAACAGGAAGAAGAAAAGGTTCCCAGCTGAACAAACCAAATGGTCACCTGCATTCTGGAGCTCAGAGGTTGAACTCTTCACAGCTACAAGCCAAATAGAAACGCTTATTGTTTCAACACACACACACACGCGAGAGCGAGCGCAAGTCGTTGGCCTTCATGGCAGGTGAAAATCCCGAGAGCTCCAGGGGGAACCAAAGTCAATGCTCCAAGCAAGAGACAGGCGACCACCCGTCACTAAGGATATTATAAGGGGATTCCCGCATGGAGTCCATAGCCCCCCTCAAGGGACTCTTCTGTTCCAAGAGCCTTTGGCGTCTTCACGGCTATCGCCTACTTTGCCGTGAGCGGTTACAACTTTGACTCGGGAGCAATCTTTGCTCCAGAACCGCCGAGAAAGGGAGTCGCCGGCGGTGAACAGCCAAGGGCATTCTGGTGCCCAGGAAGTTGCCCACTCCCGTCAGCCATTGGTGCTGTCCAACGACAACCCTGCTTTCCAGCCGGAGGAATTTCCTAGAGCTTCTTCGGTCGGAGGGGGAGCGTTCCCCACTGAGCGGACTGTCGGAGGGGTGTTGCGGGAAGGAGGTCGCCCCCTCAGGCCGTCCAAACCGGAGCAGCCCTGCCGGCCGCCGCCTTTGAAGCAACAGGTGAAGCTGATGGCCCGAAACGAAGCCGTGGAGGGGGATTCTGCCGCCGCCCCTCACCCACCTGCGTCGTCGTCCTCGTCGCCCGCTGCGCAAGGTCGCGGGGCGGCCCAGAGCAGCAGCAGCAGCAGCAGCGAGGAGAGCCGGAGCAGGAGCCTCTTCGCGGGGCTCATCTTCGTTTGCCCTCGAGGTCGCCTCTGCAGCCAGCTAGGCCGGGAGTCCGTGGCAGCGGAGCGTCTCCCAGAGCTCGAAGGGACGCGCCTGACGCCTTTTATAGGGGGCAGTAGTTGTGCCCCGACGCCCCGTCTTAGCCTGCGGAGGGAAGTGCTAGAGCTCCGCGGGAAGAAGGTGCCCCCTTTCGGCCCTAGCCGAGGCTTCAGGCGTCTCCGCTCACTCTCGTCTCTGGTCGCAGCGGCTCTCCCAGCCCCACTGATTAATTGTGGCCGCAGGGATCACACACAGCCCCCCCCCCGGAGTAGGGCTGTGTCCGTCCTCACACCGGCAGGCTGGTCACGTCCCCCTTTCCTGCACGACGTGTGCTCGTGGATTGAGCCGGAGGCCGGTGCCATTCTCCGGAGCCTGGTCTGGATCGCCCTGACCTTCTTGCGGGATCAGGCTAGGCTCGGGACAGGGGCCCTGCAAGGCTCCGAGTCCCGCCTTTTTCTCTGGGCAAAACCGGCCTTGTGCGCCTGGAGCGGCATTGCTGCGGGGCAATGAAAAGACTGCTCACCTCCTCCTTCCTTAAGACTCCACGCCAACATCCTGGCTGAGCCTCTTTGTAAATGGCGGTGCTGCTCTTGAGGCCGGATTGAACCCCAGATGCAGCAGTGGCAGCAGCCCTTCTATCTATCCACCCCTGACCTGGGGCTCCAGCCGGGATGCAACCGTTTGGCGGCGTTTTATAATTCTATAATTTTAACAACCCCCACCCCCGCAACTCTTCCAGAAGAGGAAAGAGCGACCCTCCAGGCTACCATGTACGAGGTTTCCAATTCAACGCAATTGATAAAATCTAGTCCCCCTTACGGTCGGGACAAAATTTAAATCCACGCCCGCGACATAAATGAACTCTTCTGATACTAGGAACTGATCTGGGAGCTTTATAGCCTCCAACGAGTGCCGCCTAGAGTCGCCCCAAACAGCCAGATGAGCGGTATATAAATAATGAATAAATGAGAAATAAGAGATGAATCGGGCATCGTCTGAATAAGCGAATCGCTCCTGGATAGCGTTAGGGCTGGGCGAGCGAGACTATGAAAAAGCACCGCGCCGCCCCTTTTGCGCGCCCCTCCTAAGTTATAGGACCAGGTCCTGGACTCCCACCTACCCACCGCCGCACCTCCCAGCGGGCAGCCTTTCCCCGCGGAGGCTTTTTTTATTTTTTTTATTGAAAGAGTTTTATACAAACAAATTTCCCCCCCTTCTCCCCCCCATACATATAATGTAATTCAGTTACAAATACTGTACCCCCCTCCTCCCACCCAACATAATATAGATTTCTCATAAAATAACATTACCCCCTTGTCCCCATCTTTTAAGCTAATTCATATAAATCTTATACAGGCTCCTATAAACCCTCTGGAGCCTGGGGATGACGTAAAAAGCATGCCAAATGCAGGGGGTCATGCACATAGCATTATGGATGTGACACACCTGTGCACATCGCCCCTGCACTCCCCCTGCTATTGGCACGTGAGCCAAAAAAGGTTAGCCATCACTGCCCTATACCATTTCAGACTAATGGCTATCCAACATTTTCTTGAAGACTTGCAGTGTTGGGGCATTCACAACTTCTGGAGGCAAGCTGTTCCACTGGTTAATTGTTCTGACTGTCAGGAAATTTCTCCTCAGTTCTAAGTTGCTTCTCTCCTTGATTAGTTTCCACCCATTGCTTCTTGTTCTGTACCATTTCAGACAAATGGCTATCCAACATCTTCTTGAAGACTTGCAGTGTTGGGGCATTCACAACTTCTGGAGGCAAGCTGTTCCACTGGTTAATTGTTCTAACTGTCAGGAAATTTCTCTTCAGTTCTAAGTTGCTTCTCTCCTTGATTAGTTTCCACCCATTGCTTCTTGTTCTGCCCTCAGGTGCTTTGGAGAATAGTTTGACTCCCTCTTCTTTGTGGCAACCCCCTCTCTCTATTCCTCTACCTGCCTACCTACTGTAATACAATAATACAATAGCAGAGTTGGAAGGGACCTCGGAGATCATCTAGTCCAACTCCCTGCCTAGGCAGGAAGCCCTATAGCATTTCAGACAAATGGCTATCCAACATCTTCTTGAAGACCTGCAGTGTTGGGGCATTCACAACTTCTGGAGGCAAGTTGTTCCACTGATTAATTGTTCTAACTGTCAGGAAATTTCTCTTCAGTTCTAAGTTGCTTCTCTCCTTGATTAGTTTCCACCCATTGCTTCTTGTTCTGCCCTCAGGTGCTTTGGAGAATAATTTGACTCCCTCTTCTTTGTGGCAACCCCCTCTCTCTATTCCCCTATCTACCTACCTACTGTAATACAATAATACAATAGCAGAGTTGGAAGGGACCTTGGAGGTCATCTAGTCCAACTCCCTGCCTAGGCAGGAAGCCCTATACCATTTCAGACAAATGGCTATCCAACATCTTCTTGAAGACCTGCAGTGTTGGGGCATTCACAACTTCTGGAGGCAAGTTGTTTCACTGATTAATTGTTGTAACTGTCAGGAAATTTCTTTTCAGTTCTAAGTTGCTTCTCTCCTTGATTAGTTTCCACCCATTGCTTCTTGTTCTGCTCTCAGGTGCTTTGGAGAATAATTTGACTCCCTCTTCTTTGTGGCAACCCCCTTTCTCTATTCCCCTATCTAGCTGGCTGGGGAATTCTGGGAGTTGAAGTCCATCAGTCTTAAAAGAGCCGACTTTGCAGACCCCTGCCCTATACCATTTCAGACAAATGGCTATCTAACATCTTCTTAAAGACTTCCAGGGTGGGGCATTCACAACTTCTGGAGGCAAGCTGTTCCACTGATTAATTGTCCTAACTGTCAGGAAATTTCTCCTCAGTTCTAAGTTGCTTCTCTCCTTGATTAGTTTCCACCCATTGCTTCTTGTTCTGCCCTCAGATGCTTTGGAGAATAGTTTGACTCCAGTGCCTTTTTGGCCATAAGAGGCCTCCGTAGTTAATGACTGTTGGTAGGCGGAGTTACTGGGAGTAAACACATTTTTCAGTTAGTACTTTTTTTTGTGTTTACTTTACACATGATACAAGTGTGCTAGGCACAAAATGATTAGCTATTCTATTATCGGAGGTCCTTGGCTACGTTGTGTCAAAATTTGAGGCAAATTGGTCCAGTACTTTTTGAGATTAGTGGATTCGTACAAACTATTTTACATTTTTATTTATATAGATTATTGGGTATTTTAGCTTTAAATGGGATTTTTAGCACAGGTATTAGATTTAATTCATTTTTAGTTATGTTTGTATATTTTGTATATGTGTATATTTATTGTTTTTATTCTCCCTGTGCACCGCCCTGAGTCCCTGTGGGGAGAGGGAGCGGTTTACAAATTAAAAGTTATTATTATTAACAAGAAAGTTTTTATAAGACGCTCCATTCAAAAATTTTGGATTGGAATTTTAAGAGCATTTTAATTATGGGAGATTGGAATGGAGTGATTTCTCCAAGGATAGATAAGAGAACGATGATCAAATCTACTACCAAACTACCACAGGCTTTTTTTGATTTACAAGAGGACTTGGAATTAAAAGATATTTGGAGAATACATAACCCAAACGAGTTGGATTTTCCTTTTTATTCAGATAGACATAAATCTTTCTCAAGGATTGATTTCTTTTTGCTAACATCTGATTTACTTCCTAAAGCTAAGAAAACAAAGATATTTTCTAGGACATTAACAGATCATAGCCCGGTGTGGTTAGAGATTGAATTAGGGAGGAGGTCAAGAAAGTCATGGAGACTAAATGAAAATGTATTTAGATATGAAAAAAATGTTGATGAACTTAAAAACTATATGAAGGAATTTTTTAGCTTTAATTTGAATAAGGGTACCCCTATGGAAATAGTTTGGGATGCAAGTAAAGCTTATATGTGTGGGGTCCTGATACACATGAATTTTAAACATAAACAAAGCAGACAGAAAAAGAGGATAGAATTGGAAGAAGAAATAAAAAAGAAGGAACAGTTACTTATAGCAACTCCAAAAGATGGGTCACTCCAGATGGCGATAAAGCTATTGAAAGATCAATTTCAAATGCTTATATCAGAACAAACAGCAACTAACTTACAATTTGCCAAACATAATACTTTTGCTAATGCTAATAAACCTGATAGAGGTGGTTGGCTTATACCTTGAGAAAGAAAACGAATAATAGAATTATTGATAGAATTGAGTATGGAGGAAAAACGGTATATCAACAAGATTTGATTAAAAAATCATTTGTGGACTATTATGCCAAGTTATATGCACAGGACAATATACAGAATAAGCTAGTAGATGATTACCTGGAAGGAAAAAGGGTTACCAAAATATCTGTGTTTCAAAAGGCAAATTTGGAACGTTTGATAACTGCTGATGAGATTACTCTAGCTATAAACCAACTTAAACTAGGTAAGGCTCCAGGGATTGATGGTTTGACTGCAATTTATTATAAAACTTTACAACTGGAGATGATTGAATATCTTACAGAATTATTTTGCAATATACAGCAAGGAGGTAAAATACCCTCCTCATGGAAAGCGGCTTTTATATCGCTGATACCCAAAGACAAAGATGGCCCTAAGAAACCAGAGGACTACAGACCGATATCTCTTTTGAATACAGATTATAAAATATTTGCTAAAGTACTAGCCAACAGATTGATGCCAGTTATCCAAGAGGTTATTCATCATGACCAAGCAGGATTTATTGAAGGTAGACATATGAAGGAGAATGTAAGGCAACTTATAGATTTAATTGACTATCTTGATAAGAATAAGCAGATCTCTGCAGTGCTGGTTTTCTTGGATGCGGAGAAGGCCTTCGATCGAGTGAACTGGAACTTTCTAACCAAGACTTTGGAAAAGATGGATATGGGACTACAATTTCGACAGGCGATTGGAGCAATATACCAGCAACAAAATGCACAACTTATTATTAATGGAAATTTGTCTACCACTTTTGAGATACAAAAAGGTACAAGACAAGGTTGCCCATTATCTCCATTGTTATTTATTTTAACTTTAGAAGTCTTGTTGAATACAATTCGGGACTCAAATTCCTTAAATGGTATAGTTATTAGGCAAAAGGAATACAGAACTAGAGCATTTGCTGATGATCTGGTTGTTACCCTTTCACATCCTTTGAATTCAATAATACAGATGAAAAATATTATAGCAGAATTCGGCATGGTGTCTGGGTTTAGACTAAACCAAAATAAAATGAAAATGATTGTTAAAAACATGATAGAGACTCAAAGAAAGAGACTTGCAAGTTTGGCAGGTTTTGAAATAGTTTCCAAGGTCAAATATTTAGGTATACAAATTGCAGACTCAAACACAAAACTCTTTCAAAATAATTATGAAGTGTTTTGGCAAAAGATACAGAAAGACCTACAAGCATGGAAAAAGTTACAACTATCTTTGCTTGGAAGAATTTCAGCAATTAAAATGAACATTCTACCTAGATTTATTTTTTTATTCCAGATGATACTGGTGCTCAAATCAGATAAAATTTTGTTAGATTGGCAAGCAACATTAAATAAATTTGTTTGGAAGGAGAAAAAACCGAGAGTAAAGATGAAGATTATGCAAGATACTCGTGAAAGAGGTGGCCTTAGACTCCCAAACCTTCGATTGTATTATGAAGCAGTGGTATTGACGCACGTAGCAGAATGGTTTGGGAAAACAAAAACTGAATTGCTGAATATAGAAGGTCACAACCTTGTTTTGGGATGGCATGCATATCTTTTTTATGAAGATAGGGTGGACAAAGTGTTTAATAATCATGTTCTCCGAAATGCCTTGATGAGAATATGGAAGAAGCATCGGCCTAATTGGGATTATAAGATACCGCTTTGGCTGGATCTTGCAGACACCATGTGGATTACAAATACTAAGTCACTCGGGGGGTGTTTATATAAAGATGTGCTTTTTGCAGATGGGGGGTAGATAGCAGCTGAAAACTTTGGAACAACTGTTAGAAGAAGGAATTATTTTAAATTGGTTACACTACAAACAGTTACAGATGAGATGGAAAGAAGATCAAAGGGTCGGTTTCATGGATAAAGAAGTGGAGCTGATTAACCAGGTAAAAGAGACTGGCCCCAAACATGTTAAAAGAATATATAATGTATTGTTAGAAAGAGACTCAGAAAGCGAATTGGTGAAGGATTGTATGATTAAATGGGCTCAGAATTTTGATGAACCGGTTATGATGGATACGTGGGAAAAAATATGGGTTCAGAATGTTAAATTTACACAGTCACAGAATTTAAGGGAGAATTTTTATAAAATGTTTTATAGATGGTATTTGGACCCTAAGAAATTATCATGTATGTACCCAAATGTTCAACCAAAATGTTGGAGATGCGGGTGTTTAGATGGTACATTTTTTCATGTATGGTGGACCTGTGCTAAGGTTAAAGCTTTTTGGATAAAAATATGGTGGGTTATGCAAAATGTATTGAAGAAAAGACTACAATTTACTCCGCAAATGCTTTTATTGGGTATAATTAAGGATCTTTCAAAGGGGGAAATGAAATTGTTTTTGTATATGGTTACAGCAGCTAGGTTGCTGATTGCTCAGCATTGGAAAAAAGATTTTTTACTGACGATTGATCAATGGATTCAGAACGTGGCGGGGTTTGCGGAAATGGCAAAAATTTCAGCTTTCTTAAAAGATCAGAAGCAGGAGAACTATACACAGGAATGGGCAAAATGGATTGACTATATACAGAATAAATACCAGACTAGGAAATATTATGTAGCCTTTAGGTAAGAATGTCTAGATTTATAGGGTGATAAGTAAGGGATACAATGTGAACAGAGTAAATAATATATGGGTTGTTTGGAATTATTAGAGTGGTGTATAGCGGAAGTCAGGGGGGTGGGTTTGAAGAGGAGGAGGGGGAGGGTTAGGGTGGAGGGTGGGGAAATATATGTGGATAATTAATTTAGAAGATGGGGTTAATGGGATATTGTTACTTTAAGAGAAATTTATATTATGATTTATATATGTTTAATTAATCTAGAAGATGGGGTTAATGGGATATTGTTACTTTAAGAGAAATTTATATTATGATTGTTGGGAGGAGAGGGGGTACAATATTTGTATGAGAAACTTATTTTAAGACGGGAGGGAGGGGAGGGGGCACAGTACTTGTATGTGATTTATATTATATGTCAGGGGGGGAAAAGGGGGGGAAACCTGTTTGTATAAAACTTTTTCAATAAAAAAAACCATTTTCAATTCACATAAAACATGCAAACGAAAAAACAAAAAGAATTTAAAAAATGATCCATATATACAAATGATACCAATAGTAGAGAATATCTGTGGCTCTGGATTGAATTGTGGGGTCCTTGGTGCTCTTTAAGCTCGGCTGATTTCTTCAGACATTTCATGACCCAACAAGGTAACATCATCAGTGCTTGAAAGGAGGGGGGTTTGCTCTCTGTTTATTTATTTTATTTTATTAAATTTATACCCCGCCCTTCTCCTTGTTAGGACCCAGGGCGGCGCACAGGCATTAATTAAAACCACAAAATACAATAAATATCAATTAAAATATATTAAATTAATAAACCCGTGTTGATGATAAAAGTTACTGCCCTCCTCACATGGAACCCAGCAGGTCAGCCCCCTACGACTATGTTGGAATATGTTGGTAGTCCTCAACTTACAACTGTTTAGTGACCATTCAAAGTTATGACAGGACAAAAAAAGTGACTTATGACTGGCCCTTATTTGTACAACCATCACAGCATCCCTGGGGTCACGTGATCAAAATTCAGGCGCTTGGCAATCAGCATGTATTTACGATGGTTTGGGGGGGCTGGGTCACATGATGGCCGTTCGCACCCGTCCCAACCGGTTTCGGATAAGCAAAGTCAATGGGGAAGCCCAATTTATTTAACAACTGTGTGATTTACTTAACAACTGCAGTGGTTCCCTTAACAACCTTGGCAAAAAAAGGTCATAAAATCAGGTGCAACTTGTTTAACAATCATCTTGTTAACAAAGGAAATTCTGGTCACAACTATAGTCTTAAATTGAGAACTGCCTGTCATTTAGTCCTCGCCCAGTTCTTCTGAGCAGAAACTTTGTTCATACCTGCGTAAGAGTAATGATGGCAAACTATTGGGTGGGCCACCACAATGAGCCCCTCCCTCAAGCACAGCTCAGCCCCCCCCCCCTCTGGAATTCCACCCAGTCACCCCATTCCACATAAGGAATTCCTCCCAGACGTCTGAGAGCCTCTGAGAAACTGTCCTCGGAATGCCCCAAAGGGGCTTTTTCTAGAGGCCGCTGGACTTTCTTGATTTCTGTTGAAGACATTTTGCTTCTTATCCAAGAAGCTTCTTCAGGTCTGACTGGATGGTGGGAAAGGGAAGGATGTCTATTCCTTGCAGACAGCTGGCCATTTGCATCCTTTTAGAGAGTCGTTCAGGCCACTCGGAGGTTTATCTGTGTGTGTGTGTGGGGTGTGTGTGTGTGTCACCCGAGTGGTGCCTATGGGTGTGTGGAGCCTTCTTGGGTCTGCTGAAAGGACCCTGTTGTAGAGAGGAGATAGCCGATGTCCACCTCTCCACAGGGAGGGCTGTCCAGTTGGGAGCTCTGCGGCCTCTGTGAGCCCCCTTCTCAACCCAGCGCTGCTCTCTCTGGAAAAGGTGGGCTCTGGCGTCTTCCAAAGAGCGGCCTTTGCCTTTGGAGTGCAGGTGGGCTGCTGAATCTACTGCTGGTGGGTTTGTCCTCCCATGTTGTGATAGGCTTCCTTTGTGAAGTGGGAATGGCTCTCAAGGCCGGCGGGAGGACGGGCAAAACGGCCAGTTCAAAGTAAAGCAAACGGAGAAGCGGTTTCCGAGCCTTAATAAAAGTGCAAATGCTCAAAGGAAAGACCCAGGCCGTCCCTCGGCCTCTTCCCCGGCCTCCCTCCCTCGTGACTCCGGAAGGGGCGGCGCTGGGTGGCCGTTTGAACGCGGGCGGGAGGCTCAGCGGCGGCGGCGCTCGGGCAGACCCAGCTAGCTTGGCCGAGAAGGGCGGCGGCGCAAGGCCCGGCTCTCCCGCCCTCTTCTGGGCTCCCGGCCGCTCTGAAGCTGCGCCCGCGACGGAACCGTCTTCCCGGGGATGAGCGCCGTCGCTACGGGCCCTCCCGGGCACAGCCGCAGCTCCTCGCCGGAGCGGAGGGCCGACTGGGAGCACAAGCGCCGCGCCGGAGCGGAGGAGCTGCTCCGGACCGAAGGGCGATACCTGGAGCAGATGGAAGGGGTGGCGACGGTGAGGAAGAGGAGGAGGAGGCGCCGGCGCTCCCGCGTCTCTTGCGGGTCCCTGGGTGCCCGCGGGTGTGGAGGCGGGCGGGCTAACTTCGTGGGGCAAGCGAGACGAGGGGAAGGATGTGGCGGCCGGGGTTTAAGGGGCCTGTCTCCTTTGCAGCAGCGGCCCCCGGGTTACTGTTAAACAGGCCTCTTGGAGAACAAAATAGGGGAGGAGTAAGACTAGACTGTCCCACAGGGGCGAGTGGTTGAACAGGATTGAGTGAATTGACACTTATTTTCAATCTTTGTTCATACTGGAAGCTATTCAAGCTCTCTGGAAATGGACTAAGCTAAGCTACACCGATACATCAATGCCTTTCCCACTAATGTATGTCTACTTCCCCTTATGGAAGAAGGCAGCTGAAAACAGCTCTTTACCGAAATGTTTAAAACAAAACTAAGCAATAGGAAGCAACTGTGGCAGCGGCTCTCTCTCTCCGCCAGCCCTACACACTCACTCTCTCTCCCACCGAAAGGGTTAAAAATATTCCCCGTAGAAAGAGCAGGCCAGCAATTCCCCCCGCCCCCCCCCCCCCTTTTAGAGGAGAGAGGCATGGGGAGGTGGGATCAGAGCAATCCGGAAGGGGACCCAAATGCTGGTGACTTGAACAATCTTCACTGTATTTGCCTTGGTTAGGAAAGGGGGGGGGGCAGGGGAGGTTCCGGTGCTGCCCCCTTCATTGCTTTGCTGGATCATTTCAACTTCAGCCACCCATGAGATTCTCCGTGTTCTCCTCCTTTTCGAAACACTCTTTTTGGTGTTCCTTGGTCATTTAGCCACATTTATCTTGTTTGCATACATATGTTGTTTTTATGTTTCTGTGCACACTGGTTATATTACCTTGCTGTTTGTATGAGAGCTAATGTACTGGAGGCAAATTCCTTGTGTGTCCGGTCATATTGGCAATAAAGTCTTCTACTTTGTAGTCTAGTCTAATCTAGGCTATTATTATTTTAAAAGTTTAAAATCTTCTTTGGTAAGATACATACACATAGCTTGGATTTGAATTTCTTCCACAATTTCACACAATCAGGCTTCCTTCTTTTATCTCTATTACATTTTTAATTTCCCCAATTTCACAGACACACATATTTATTTTGATTTCTTGCTTTTTATTTGGTAATTCTTGACCATTTACTCTTCATGTTCTGAGTTACAGTCTTCTCTCGTCACCACCAACAGGGGTCCATGGATTTGACTTCCACTGCCCATTATGGCTTTGGTCAGTTGAGATTTTTGCTAAGTTAGCAGCCAATCTATAGGCATGCCACATTCATTATTCTAAAGAGATTCCTGGTTAGCTTAGTACATTTTGGCTAGTAGGTAGCAGGATAAGCAAAGCCCAGTTTTAGCTCAGACTTGGTCAATTAATTTTATTTAGGACAGGCTCTCTGAAGTTTACCTTGCAATAGGCATATAGTTTCTTGCATCAACAATAAGGCAAACTTATTTATTATATTTATATTTATATTTATTCAATTTATACCCCGCCCTTCTCCAAACGGACCCAGGGCGGCGCACAGGAAAATTAAAATACATACAAAACATCATATAAAATTTAAAAA
The DNA here is from genome assembly GCA_039707465.1 of Rhabdophis nuchalis. NCBI lineage: Eukaryota > Metazoa > Chordata > Lepidosauria > Squamata > Natricidae > Rhabdophis > Rhabdophis nuchalis. Next base: position 249,898,103 of record CM077644.1, read on the forward strand.
ACTAATTCAATAGAACCTGTGCTAAAACCAGATTAAAATCCCCAAATTTAAAAACTATCTAAAAGTCAGTATAGGAGGCTACGCTAGGCCGGCTAGATGGAACAAATGTGTCTTAAGACACTTGCGGAAGAGGCGGAGGTCAGAGATGGTGCGAAGTTACCATCTTATTACTTATTGGGTAAGCTATTTTGATTAAAAAGCAGTAAAGAACCAAACTTGAGATGCCCAATGAGTCAGATTTTCTCCATGTTACAGGAAGAGTGAAAATAGGAATATTGTACTCGGCTTCACCTGGGCAGTAATGGTGCTATGTCCCTTTTCAGTACTTTGTGGTCACCCTGAAGACCAAGGGGATCTTGAAACCCGACATCCACAATATTCTCTTTGGACCCTGGCAGTCCATCTGCTCCGCCAGCCGGTAAGGTCAACCTTGTGTCATTGTGGCCGGGAGTGGGGGTGGGGAGGGAGGAGGGAGAGGACAATGCACTTTCATTGGCCTTCCTTGGAATTCACCCATCCCTCTAAGGTTGATGGAAAGGAGCCAATGCTTTATTGTTTAACCAACTCCTGTGCAAAGAAGGCTCCATCATAGGATTAGCTGGATGTTGCTGTGTGTAGGATTTGGCATGAAAAATTAAAGTTGTATGCAAGAAAGTAGGATAAAATGAGCTACAGCTCATCAGTCTTTTGTGAATTTTCCATTAATTTCTTCTGTACCTCCAAAAATTCTAATTTAGAACTGACTTGATCTTTCCTCATCTCCTTGATTTCTCTCACCAAGATTGCAAGAGTTTCTTCGACAGCTGTTAATCTTGCATCTGTGTCAGGTTTTTCAGATAACATCGAAGTGATTTTAGGTTGGTGTTGCTTTTTTGAAGCCATGGTGAAAAGTTTATTCCTGTGTCAGTAAAATGGCGCCTGCTGGAGAAGTAAGCGGAGCAAGAAGGAGCAGTCCAATAAACAAATTTGTGGATGTTACCAAATCAAAGTCCTGAGAGAATCCACAGTAAAACAGTCATATAAAGTAAAGAAGGCACTTCAAGGGAAGGATCAATTAATCAAACAAAACATCAGGTAGAAGAAAGGAGAGGCAATCCCATTCTCAGGATAATGTCAGTAATCATCCGTAATTAGTGTCTCAGAAGAACAAAGGAACGCCATCCGCCCACCAGGGAGCCGCCGGGAATCCACAGAGTGTGAAATTGCAATTTAGTTGCCAGACTTCGATTCAAAGTCCCCCCCCCCCCCCTCATTAGTGACCTTGTGTCAGAGGGGGAGCCGGACCTGGTAGGAATAGCGGAGACCTGGTTGGGCCACGAGGGAGGTCATCCCCTCGTTGAAATGTGCCCACCAGGTTACCGCGCATTTCATCAGCCGCGGGCCCTAGGCAGGGGTGGTGGGGTAGCGGTCATTATCAAGGAAGGCCTGGAGCCGAGAGAGACCATTGTGCCGCAGACCTCTGGCTGTGAGTCCCTCTGCATGAAGTGGGGCCTAGGGAGGCAGTTGGGCTTGCTGGTTGTATACCTGGCTCCCCGCTATGTAGCAGCAGCCCTGCCCGAGCTCCTGGAGGTGATCGCTACGGTGGCAGTGGAGACCCCCAGACTTATAGTTATGGGGGACTTTAACCTGCCATCGTTGGGCGAATCATCCGTGGTAGCTCGGGAGTTCATGGCTTCCATGACGGCCATGGACCTGACCCAAGTAATTCATGGCCCCACCCATGAGGGTGGACATACGCCGGACCTCATCTTCGTCTCGGGCCAATGGAAGAGTGATCTGGGTACAGGGGACATAGACATCATACCCTTGTCATGGTCAGACCACTCACTTCTCCGACTCGACTTTCCGACCGCTGCTCCCCTCCGCGGGGAGGCGGAACCAGAGTTACCAATCTGGTACCGCCCCAGGCGCTTGATGGACCCGGATGGGTTCCAGACAGCGCTTGGGCCATTTCCTGTATCCCTGACCCGCGCCCCGATGGAGGACCTCACGGCCGCATGGAATAGTGCGGCCGTGGGAGCCTTGGATCGGGTCGCGCCCTTGCGGCCTCTCTCGCGGCGGCGAACCACCCTGGCTCCTTGGTTTACTGAGGGGCTGCGGGTGATGAAACGCCGCAAGAGATGCCTAGAGAGAAGATGGAGGGCTAGCCGCTCTGAATCTGACCGGACACAGGTAAGAGCCCATTTACGGACTTACATTGTGGCGCTGAGGGTGGCCAAACGTCATCATTGTGCCACCCTCATAGCATCCGCAGAAAACCGCCCTGCCGCCCTGTTTAGGGTGACCCGTTCCCTCCTCCAACAGAGGGAGCGGGAAGCCCCGTTACAGGGTAGGGCAGAGGAATTTGTGATTTTTCTGCAGGAGAAAACCGCCCAGATACAGAGTGAGCTAGCCCCCATTCATGGCCCAGTGGGATGCCACGAGGGAGATCTTGTTTGGGAGGAGTTTGACCCCGTTACTTCCGAGGATATGGACAGGTTACGTGGGCGACTGCGAGCCACCACATGTTCATTGGACCCGTGCCCCTCCTGGCTTGTACTGGCATCCTGGGAGGTGACACGAGGCTGGCTCCAAGAGGTTATCAACGCATCCTTGAGTGAGGGTTCCTTGCCTGCCTCCCTAAAAGAGGCTATGGTGAGGCCCCTCCTCAAGAAGCCCTCTTTGGACCCAGCTATTTTGAACAACTACCGTCCAGTCTCCAACCTTCCCTTCTTGGCGAAGGTTGTTGAGAGTGTGGTGGCACAACAGTTTCCCCGTCACCTGGAGGAAGTTGACTATCTAGATCCGCGCCAGTCCGGCTTTCGGCCCGGGCATAGCACCGAGACGGCATTGGTCGCGTTGGTAGATGATCTCTGGAGGGCCAGAGATGGGGGATGTTCCTCCATCCTGGTCCTATTAGACCTCTCAGCGGCTTTCGATACCATCGACCATGGTATCCTATTGCATCGGCTGGGGGGGTTGGGGGTGGGAGGCACTGTTTTGCGGTGGTTCTCCTCCTACCTCTCTGGCCGATCGCAATTTGTGCGGGCAGGAGAGCAGAGGTCGACCCCGAGACCCCTCACATGCGGGGTGCCTCAGGGGTCGGTCCTCTCGCCTCTCCTGTTTAATGCATATATGAAGCCGTTGGGTGAGATCATCCGTGGTTTTGGGGTAGAGTACCATCTGTACGCTGATGACACCCAGCTGTACATATCTACCCCAAACCACCCCAACGATGCCGTAGCGGTGATGTGCCAGTGCCTGGAAGCCGTGCGGATCTGGATGGGAAGTAACGGACTTAGGCTCAACCCGACCAAGACCGAGTGGCTGTGGTTTCCGGCTGCCCGATTCAACCAGCTTTCTCCAACGCTGGCCATAGGGGGCGAACATCTTGCCCCTGTGGATGGGGCGCGCAATTTGGGTGTCCTCCTGGATACCCGGCTGTCTATGGAAGAGCAAGTGACAGCCGTGGCCAGGAGGGCGTTTTACCAGGTTCGCCTGGTTCGCCAATTGCGCCCCCTATTGGATCGGGACGCCCTTCGCACAGTCACTCATGCCCTCGTGACATCCCGACTGGACTATTGTAACTCTCTCTACATGGGGCTCCCCTTGAGGTGCACCCGGAGGCTTCAGTTAGTTCAGAATGCGGCCGCGCGAGCAATTATGGGCACCTCTAGGTTTGCCCACGTAACACCGCTCTTGCGCGAGCTGCACTGGCTACCTGTCGTCTTCCGGGTGCGCTTCAAGGTGTTAGTTATCATCTTCAAAGCGCTCCATGGCTCGGGACCTAGCTATCTGCGAGATCGGATCCTGCCCCACACATCCTCACGACCGATTCGCTCCCACAGAGAGGGGCTTCTCCGGGTGCCGTCCACTAGACTTTGTCAGCGGGCGACGCCCAGGGGAAGGGCGCTCTCTGTGGCGGGCCCGGCCCTCTGGAACGACCTTCCCCCTGATATTAGAACGACCACCGACCTCCGCTCCTTCCGTGTAAAATTGAAGACCCATCTCTTTCGACTGGCCGGCCTTGAATAGTTCTCTCTGTCTTTTAATTATAAATTTTAAATGGGTTTTTAATTTATGTTTTTAGCACGGGTAGATTTATTTAATTCGATTTTAAGAAATATTTGTATTATTGTATATTGTTTTTAATTATGCCTGTGCACCGCCCCGGGTCCCTGTGGGGAGAGGGTGCGGTTAATAAATCCCAGCTTATTATTATTATCAAAGCTTCCGCAATCATTCCAGAAGGACGTTAATCATCGTTAGATGAGTTTGGGTGCGAGTTTCTGTGCGTTCCCCAGCCGGGGAAGCAGATTCAAAACGCCACTTATTTGCTCCGAGGGGGGGTTTCACAAGCTCCCCCCTCCATCGCCTGGTTAGGTAAAGATTGCAAGCAAAGGAAAAAAGTAACTCACTTTCCACTTTGAAGTCAAGAGTCTCAGCCAGGCCTCCGACTCTGACAGATCAGTTCTCTTCAAAGCGCTAAATGTTCCGACCCTCCGGAGGGGAAGGGAACCAAGCCCCCCGCAGCATGTTCTCTCACTCCTGGGTCGAAGACAAGGACACCCCCCCCCCCCGACCGCCATCAGGACAGGGGAATCCCAGCAAGCCGACCGTACGGCAGGATTCCGTTGAAAGGAATTCCCTGCCCCTTGGGGGGCAGTAAGGGCAATAAAACAGCGGAAGAGTCAAAGACTCAACCGTCTCCTCCGAGAGACCGGAAACTCCTCTCAGTAATTCAGTAGATTTTAAAGATTAATGTGTAATTTAAACCAGAGACTTTCGTTTTGGGAAAAATGGATGCAAAACAAAGTCATGCAACTTTGTTTTTGTATTTGAAAACTGCAGCAAGATTACGATATGCTCAAAAGACGCCGCAAGGCCTACAAGGGAAGAAGAGTTTGTGTAGGTAACCATATCGTTTTTGCCACAAAGTGAATCAAAAGCTTCTTTTTCCTTTTTTATCTTTTCTTTTTGCACCTCTCTTTTATTCTTTATATTAATTTTTGTTAGTATTTATCTTTCTTTATAAATGTAACAAAATTTATATAAGAAAAAATTAAGTTACAAACTTGTGTTTTTCGCAAAAAAGAAATGCATACAATATTAAATGATTCCTTACCACAACATCTTCATACACATTGGAGTTAGCCCCATTTCATAGAACCATGGAATCATAATGCCGTAGCGGTGATGTGCCAGTGCCTGGAAGCTGTACGGATCTGGATGGGAAGTAACGGACTCAGGCTCAACCCGACCAAGACCGAGTGGCTGTGGTTTCCGGCTGCCCGATTCAACCAGCTCACTCCATCGCTGGCCATAGGGGGCGAACATCTTGCCCCTGTGGATGGGGCGCGCAATTTGGGTGTCCTCCTGGATGCCCGGCTGTCCATGGAAGATCAAGTGACGGCCGTGGCCAGGAGGGCGTTTTACCAGGTTCGCCTGGTTCGCCAATTGCGCCCCCTATTGGATCGGGACGCCCTTCGCACAGTCACTCATGCTCTCGTGACATCCCGACTGGACTATTGCAACTCTCTCTACATGGGGCTTCCCTTGAGGTGCACCCGGAGACTTCAGCTAGTCCAGAATGCAGCCGCGCGAGCAATTATGGGGACCGCAAGGTCTACCCATGTAACACCGCTCCTGCGCGAGCTGCACTGGCTACCTGTCGTCTTCCGGGTGCGCTTCAAGGTGTTAATTATCATCTTTAAAGCGCTCCATGGCTCGGGACCTAGCTATCTGCGGGATCGGATCCTGCCTCATACATCCTCACGGCCGATTCGCTCCCACAGAGAGGGACTTCTCCGGGTGCCGTCCACTAGACTGTGTCAGCGGGCGACACCCAGGGGAAGGGCTCTCTCTGTGGCGGGCCCGGCCCTCTGGAACGACCTTCCCCCCGATATTAGGACGACCACGGACCTCCGCTCCTTCCGTCTTAAATTAAAAACTCACTTTTTCCGTCTGGCCGGCTTGGGATAGTCCCCCTGTCTTGGGGTTTTACTGGGTAAATTTTAGTTTAGTTAGTTAAATGGGATTTTAGCACAGGCCGAGTTTAATTTGGCTTTTAAATTGTTTGTATATTTTATTGTTGTTTGTATGTTTTTTACTGTTTTTATTCTACCTGTGCACCGCCCCGAGTCCCCATGGGGAGAGGGAGCGGTTTATAAGTATTAAATGATTTGATGATTTGATTTGATAATGTTGGAAGGGACCTTGGAGGTCTTCTTGTCCAACTCCCCTGCCCAAGGCAGGAGTCCTTAACCATCCTGGACAAGTGGTTACCCAATCTTGTCTTGAAGTCCTCCAGCAATGGAGCTTCCACAGCTGTAAGAGGCAAGCTGTTCCATTGATTGATCACTCTGCCAGCAAATACACCCCTATTTTTAGGTTTAATCTCTCTCTGATGAGCTTCCACCCACTGCTTCTAGTTCTGCCCTCAGGCGCAGTAGAGAGCAAATAGAATAGAATAGAATAACAGAGTTGGAAGGGACCTTGGAGGTCTTCTAGTCCAACCCCCTGCTTAGGCAGGAAACCCTACACTACTTTAGTCAAATGGTTGTCCAATCTCTTCTTAAAGAGTTTGGAGCATTCACAACTTTTGGAGGCAAGTAGTTCCACTGGTTGATTGTTCTCACTGTCAGGAAATTTCTCCTCAGTTCTAAGTTGCTTCTCTCCTTGATTAGTTTCCACCCATTGCTTCTTGTTCTGCCCTCAGGTGCCTTGGTGAATAGTTTGACTCCCTCTTCTTTGTGGCAACCCCTGAGATATTGGAACACTGCTATCATGTCTCCCCTGGTCCTTCTTTTCATGAAACTAGACATACCCTGTAACCATTCTTCATATGTTTTAGTCTTCAGTCTTCTAATCATCTTGGTTGCTCTTCTCTGCACTTTTTCCAGCGCCTCCACGTCTTTTCTACATCTTGGCGACCAAAACTGAATGCAGTATTCCAAGTGTGGCCTTACCAAGGCATTATAAAGTGGTATTAACACTTCTCGTGATCTTGATTCTATCCCTCTGTTTATGTAGCCTAGAACTGTGTTGGCTTTTTTGGCAGCTGCTGCACACTGCTGACTCATATTTAAATGGTTGTCCACTGGGACTCCAAGATCCCTCTTACAGTTACTACTATTGAGCAAGGTACCAACTGTGCATTTTGTTTTTCTTGCCTAATTGTAGAACCTTACTTTTTTCACCATTGAATTTCATTTTTGTTAGACAGTGCCTAATGTTCAAGTTTGTCAAGATCCTTCTGTATCTTAAGCCTATCTTCTGGAGTGTTGGCTATTCCTGCCAGCTTGGTGTCGTCTGCAAATTTGATGAGTTTCCCATTCATTCCCTCATCCAAATCATTGATGAAGACGCTGAAGAGTACTGGGCCTAAAACAGAGCCTTGGGGGACTCCAATGCATACTTCCTTCCATGTAGATGCAGTTCCATTGAGGACTACACATTGAGTGCGGTTGGTCAGTCAGTTACGAATCCATCTGGTGGTGATGCTGTCTAACCCACATTCTTCTACTTTATCTAGTAGTAGGTTATGGTCTACCTTATCAAATGCCTTACTGAAGTCCAAGTAAACTATATCAAAGGCATTCCTCTGGTCCCCTAGTTTGGTCACTTTGTCAAAGAATGCAATAAGATTGGTCTGGCATGATCTGTTTTTGATGAACTCATGTTGGCTTTTGGCTATTACTTTGTTTGCTTCTAGGTGTTCGCTAATTCGTTTCTTGATTATCATTTCCAGAATCTTTCCTGATATTATTGAGGTCAGGCTGATTGGTCTGTAGTTTCCTGGATTTTTTTTACCTTTTTTGAAGATGGGAATCACATCAGCTCTTTTCCAGTCCTCTGGCAGTTTCCAGTGCTCCAGGATCTCTGAAAGATATAGCACCACAAAAATTAGATTAGGAACTCAAGTTGAAATAGGGAAGAAAATGGTAAGAGAGCACCTGTCTAACCTAGATGAGTTCAAATCACCAGGACCGGATGGATTACACCCCAAGGTTCTGAAGGACCTGGCAGATGAGATCTCGGAACCACTGAGCTGTTTTGGATAGGTTGGACTGTTTTATCCCTTTGTATTTATTTATTTATTTATTTTATTTTATTCGATTTGTTAACCGCACCAATCTCCGTCGAGATGGACTCTGGTCAGTGCACAGGACATTAAAATATACAATAAATAACAATATACAAAAGTTAAAAAGAAATTAAATAGAAAACCTGTGCTAAAATCCCATTAAAACTTGGCTGAGGCTCTGTTGTTCTAAAATTCAAGTTCTACGCCAGTCCAGCTTGCTGGAAAAGAAGTAATAATAATAATAATAATAATAATAATATTTAATTTTGTATACCGCGTCCTCTCCCCAAGGGGACTCGGAGCGGCGCACAGGGAAATTAAAACATATAAAATATATACAAACAATAAATAAAAAAGATAAAAACAGATTAAATTGATCGTCCCTGCGCTAAAAACCCCATTAAAACTAAATTCCCTAAACACCCCAGAGGTAGAGACTAACCAAGGCCGGCCAAGCAGAAAAAGTGTGTTTTCAGTTTTTGACGGAAGGAGCAGAGGTCCGTAGTTGTTCTAATGTCGGGGGGGGAGGTCGTTCCAGAGGGCTGGGCCCGCCACAGAGAAGGCCCTTCCCCTGGGCGTCGCCCGCTGACACAGTCTAGTGGACGGCACCCGGAGAAGTCCCTCTCTGTGGGAGCGGATCGGCCGTGAGGATGTATGGGGCAGGATCCGATCCCGCAGATAGCTAGGTCCCGAGCCATGGAGCGTTTTGAAGATGACAACCAACACCTTGAAGCGCATCCGAAAGACGACAGGCAGCCAGTGCAGCTCGCGCAAGAGCAGTGTTATATGGGCGTACCTTGCGGTCCCCATTATTGCTCGCGCGGCTGCATTCTGGACCAGCTGAAGTCTTCGGGTGCACCTCAAGGGGAGCCCCATGTAGAGAGAGTTACAATAGTCCAGTCGGGATGTCACGAGAGCATGAGTGACTGTGCAAAGGGCATTCCGATCCAATAGGGGGCGCAACTGGCGTACCAGGCGAACCTGGTAAAACGCCCTCCTGGCCACGGCTGTCACTTGATCTTCCATGGACAGCCGGGTATCCAGGAGGACATCCAAGTTGCGCGCCCCATCCACAGGGGCAAGATGTTCGCGCCCTATGGCCAGTGATGGAGTCAACTGGTTGAATCGGGCGGCCGGAAACCACAGCCACTCGGTCTTGGCCGGGTTGAGCCTAAGTCTGTTACTTCCCATCCAGATCCGCACGGCTTCCAGGCACTGGCACATCACCGCTACGGCATCGTTGGGGTGGTTTAGGGTAGATATATACAGCTGAGTATCATCAGCGTAGAAATGATACTCTACCCCAAAACCACGGATGATCTCACCCAGCGGCTTCATATATGTGTTGAACAGGAGAGGCGAGAGGACCGACCCCTGAGGCACCCCATATGTGAGGGGTCTCGAGGTCGACCTCTGCTCTCCTGTCAACACAAATTGCGATCGGCCGGAGAGGTAGGAGGAGAACCACCGTAAAACGGTGCCTCCCACCCCCAACTCCCCCAGCCGACGCAATAGGATACCATGGTCGATGGTATCGAAAGCCGCTGAGAGGTCTAATAGGACCAGGATGGAGGAGCAGCCCCCATCCCTAGCCCTCCAGAGATCATCAACCAACGCGACCAATGCCGTCTCGGTGCTATGCCCGGGCCGAAAGCCGGACTGGCGTGGGTCTAGATAGTCAACTTCCTCCAGGTGACGGGGAAACTGTTGTGCCACCACACTCTCTACAACCTTCGCCAAAAAGGGAAGGTTGGAGACGGGACGATAGTTGGCTAATAAAGCTGGGTCCAAAGAGGGCTTCTTCAGGAGGGGCCTCACCATGGCCTCTTTAAGGGAGGCAGGCAAGAAACCCTCACTTAAAGAAGCGTTGACAATCTCTTGGAGCCAGCCTCGTGTCACCTCCCAGGATGCCAGTACAAGCCAGGACGGACACGGGTCCAGTAAACATGTGGTGGCTCGCAGTCGCCCATGTAACCTGTCCATATCATCGGAAGTAACAGAGTCAAACTCCCAACCAAGATCTGTCTCGTGGCATTCCACTGGGCCATCAATGGAGACTAACTCGTCCTGGATCTGAGCGATTTTCCCCTGCAGATAAATCACAAATTCCTCTGCTCTACCCTGTAATGGGGCTTCCCGCACCCTCTGTTGAAGGAGGGAACGGGTTACCCTAAACAGGGCGGCAGGGCGGTTATCTGCGGATGCTATGAGGGTGGCACGATGACGTTTGGCCACTCTCAGCGCCACAATGTAAGTCCGTAAATGGGCTCTTACCTGTGTTCGGTCAGATTCAGATGGAGTAGACCTCCATCTTCTCTCTAGGCATCTCTTGCGGTGCTTCATCACCCTTAGCTCCTCGGTGAACCAAGGGGCCAGGGTGGCTCACTGCCGTAAGAGAGGCCGCAAGGGCGCGACCCGATCCAAGGTTCCCGTGGCCGCAGTATTCCATGCGGCCACGAGGTCCTCCATCGGGGCGCGGGTCAGGGGTACAGGAAGTGGCCCAAGTGTCTTAAGTGAGTGGCGGAAGAGGGGAAGGTCGGTGATGGTGCGGAGTTCGAGGGGGAGGTCGTTCCAGAGGGCGGGCCCCGCCACAGAGAAGGCCCTGTTCCTGGGCGTCGCCAGCCGGCATTGACCGGCAGTCAGCGCCCTGAGAAGGCCCTCTCTGGGGGAGCGAATCGGTCGGTGGGAGGTATGTGGTAGGAGGCGGTCCCGCACGTAACTAGGCCCCGAGCCATGGAGCGATTTAAAGATGGTAACAAGCACCTTGAAGCGCACCCGGAAGGCCACGGGTAGACCGTGCAGCTCGCGCAGGAGAGGTGTTACATGGGAACTTTGAGATGTTCCCAAAATCCCCCGCGCAGCCGCATTCTGGACTAACTGGAGCCTCCGGATGCACCTCAAGGGGAGCCCCATGTAGAGAGCGTTGCAATAGTCAAGGCGAGATGTCACGAGTGCTTGAGTGACTGTGCGAAGGGCGCCCCGGTCCAGAAAGGGACGCAACTGGCGTACCAGGCGAACCTGGTAAAAGGCCCCCACTGGTCACAGCCGCCACATGGTCATCCATGGACAGCCGTGAATCCAGGAGGACACCGAAGTTGCGAGCCCTTTCCACAGGGGCCATTGACTTGCCCCCGATAACCAGCAATGGAATTAGCTGGCTATGCTGGGGCGCCGGAAACCACAGCCACTCGGTCTTGGACGGGTTGAGCCGGAGTTTGTTACTTCCCATCCAGAGCCGTACGGCCTCCACACACCGGGACATCACTTCGACAGCATCGTTGGGGTGGTAGGGGGTAGATATGTACAGCTGAGTATCGTCAGCGTACAGGTGGTACTCTACCCCGCAACCACGGATGATCTCACCCAGCGGCTTCATGTAGATGTTAAACAGGAGGGGCGAGAGGACCGACCCCTGAGGCACCCCATATGCTAGGGGCCTCGACGTCGACCTCTGCCCTCCTGTTAGTACAAATTGCGACCGACCGGAGAGGTAGGAGGAGAATCACTGTAAAACAGTGCCCCCCACTTCCAGCCTCTCCAGTCAGTGCAATAAGATACCATGGTCGATGGTATCGAAAGCCGCTGAGAGGTCTAACAGGACCAAGATAGAGGAATAACCCCTATCTCTGGCCCTCCAGAGATCATCCACCAACGTGACCAATGCTGTCTCCGTGCTGTGCCCGGGGCGGAAGCCGGACTGGCGCGGGTCTAGATACGCAGTTTCTTCCAGGTGCCGAGGGAACTGTTGTGCCACCACACTCTCAACAACCTTCACAAGAAAGTGAAGGTTGGAGACCGGACAATAATTACTTAACAATGCTGGGTCAGGGAAGGCTTCTTGAGGAGGGGTCTCACCACCGCCTCTTTTAAGGAGGCAGGCAAGGAACCCTCACTCAAAGAAGCGTTCACTATTTCCTGGAGCCAGCCTTGTGTCACCTCCCAGGAGGCCAGTACCAACCAGGAGGGACACGGGTCCAATAAACATGTGGTGGCATTCAGCCGCCTCGGCAACCTGTCCATGTCCTCGGAAGTAACAAAGTCGAACTCAGCCCACAAAACGGTCTCAAGACCCGACTCGGACAATCCGCCGAGATCTATTGGAGTGGAGGCCAAGTCGTCCCAGATCCGAGCGACTTTATCCTGCAGATAAATTCCAAATTCCTCTGCTCTGCCCTGCAAAGGAGCTTCCCGCGGCCCTTGATGAAGAAGGGAGTGGGTCACTCTAAACAGGGCGGCAGGGCGGTTATCTGCGGACGCGATAAGGGTGGCGAGATGTGAACGTTTCGCCCTTCTTATCGCCACAAGGTAGGTCCTTAAATAGGACCTTGCCTGTGTTCGGTCGGATTCAGAGCGAGTGGATCTCCACCGGCTCTCCAGGCGTCTCTTGCGGCGTTTCATCACCCTCAGCTCCTCTGTGAACCAAGGAGCGAGGGTGGATCGGTGCCGCGTGAGAGACCGCAAGGGCACGACCCGGTCCAAGGCCCCCGTGTCAGCACTATTCCATGCTGCCACAAGACCCTCAGTCGAATCGCGGGCTAGGGTTACAGGTATGGGCCCAAGCTCCGTCTGGAACCTATCAGGGTCCATCAGGCGCCTGGGGCGGAACCATCTCAATGTCTCTGGTTCTGCCTCCCCGCGGTGGGGTGTAGCGGTTGGGAAGTCGAGCCGAAGGAGAGAGTGATCTGACCATGATGGCTAATTCCCCTACTCCTAGATCACTCAACCACTGGCCAGGTCTAGTGTGTTTCCCCCTGTATGTGTGGGGCCCTGAATTACCTGGGTCAGGTCCATGGCCGTCATGGAGGCCATGAACTCCCGAGCCACCCCGGATGACTCGCCCGCCGATGGCAAGTTGAAATCCCCCATGACTAAAAGTCTAGGGGACTCAACTGCCACCTCGGCGATCACCTCGAGGAGCTCAGGCAGGGCGGGGAGCCAGGTACACGACCAGCAGGCCCAACTGCCTCCCAAGACCCCATTTCACATACAGGGATTCACACCCGACTACCTGAGGCACAGTGGCCTCCCTCGGCTTCAGACTTTCCTTAATAATAACCGCCACCCCCCCCCCTGCCCTGGGCCCTAGGCCGGTGAAGTGCCAGGTAACCTGGGGGACACATCTCAACGAGGGGAACACCTCCCTCGGGCCCCAGCCAGGTTTCCGTAATACCCACCAGGTCCGGGTCCACCTCTGCAACTAGATCATAAATGACCACGGACCTGGCGTTGCACAACAGCAGCCTAGGGCCTGGGCTCTGTAATCCCCAACCTCCTAGGTTGCGGGAAGAGCCCTGGGGGTCGGGGCGGGCGACCGTTTGCAAGCAGCGGATACGCCCCCCCCCCGACACTTGATATGACCCCCGGCTCCCGCCATACCTGCCCCTCCCTAGGACCGTCATGATGGAATGGCCCTCTGTAGGATCAACCCTTATCTCCCCCCTAATATTGGACCCTCCACCCTCGCTCTCGCCGCTCACGGCTGGACTAGCAGAGCCAACATAGCCAAGCCCACCCACCACCCTGGGACCCCTTAAAACCCGATTTAAAAAACTAACTAAAAATTTGCGCAGCTTCTGTTTCTCCCACCTCTCCTGGCTAATAAGCCCGTATAAAGACAGATGCAAAAAAGACAGAGTTAAATAGTTCTGCTTTCTCCCTGTTGCTTGTTACCTTCTTGCCACTTTCTCCCAGCAATGGACCAATTGTTTCCTTAACCTTTTCCTTGTTTTTAACATGTTATTTTTTACTTTCGTGGCAAGTCTTTCTTCATTGTGAGCCTTAGCTTTCGTCACTTCATCTTTGCAGGCTCGGGCTGTTTGTTGATATTCTGCCTTAGTTATGTCCCCCTCTTTCCACTTTTTATACTTATCTTTTTTGTCTTTCAGTTTGTCAGAGAGTTCTTTATGCAGCCATGCTGATTTCTTTTGGGAGCTGTTATTTTTCTTCTTCGTTGGTATCGTGCTACACTGAGCTTTTATAATCTCATTTTTCAAAAATTTCCAGGCTTCCTGAGTTTGTTTTCCCCTTGAGGATTCTCATCCATGGAATCCTTCCCAAGCTCTCTCTAAGTTTATTGAAATTAGCTCTCCTAATGTACCAGCAGAATGAGGTTGCCATCTTGAAGCAGGTCCCGAAAAAGATTAGAGAGATAAGAAGGAAGTATTCCTTCTTGTCTAAAAGATTATTTAAAAAGGGGATTTGGTTCAAGTGGGTGATGCCAGAGGGGATGTTGGTGTTCTGGGAGGGAGGGAGGGTGAGAATGAAAACAATTGCAGAGGCGGAAGCCTTTCTTAAAAAACATTCCTCAATCCTGGAGGATGAAAATGGGAGAGCGGAGGGTGCCGCGCCCGCGCCCACTGGAGGTCAGGGAGAGGAAGATACAAATGCCAAAAGACTTAGATCTCAAAAGTGACTTTATTTTTGTATTCTACAATTTTTATTCGGATGTTTATACATGATTGCTAGCATAGACTTTACAATGATATCTTTGTATTTCTTTCCACTTTGTAGTACAAATGAAAATTTACTGTATTAATTATATATTCTTTTATGAAGCCTCGGATGGGGCCATTGACTCTGACATGGAGGTTCTCACAATGCAGGATCGGATCCTGCCGCACACATCCACACGGCCGATTCGCTCCCACAGAGAGGGACTTCTCCGGGTGCCGTCCACTAGACTTTGTCAGCGGGCGACGCCCAGGGGAAGGGCTCTCTCTGTGGCGGGCCCAGCCCTCTGGAACGACCTTCCCCCCGACATTAGAACTACCACGGACCTCCGCTCCTTCCGTCTAAAACTAAAAACATATCTGTTCTGCTTGGCCGGCCTAGGATAGTCTCTCTTCGATGGGGCTGCTAGAAATTTTAGATGGGGATTTTAGTTTTTAATTGGATTTTTAGCGCAGGGAAATATTTAATTTGTTTTTTAACTATATGTATGTATTTATTGTTTTATTAGCCCTGTGCACCGCTCCAAGTCCCTTCGAGGAGAGGGAGCGGTCAACAAGTTTAATAAATTATTATTATTATTAATTATTATTATTAATGTCTTTTTAAAACCTTATTTACCTTGCCCTATTTGTATAAAAATTGGTAAAACTCAATAAAACTTTTTCAATAAAAAAAAAAGTTAGCTCTCCTAAAGTCTAAGGCTCTAGTTTGACTTTGTTCTACTTCTTGTGTTTGTGTAATGTTGAATTCCAATATTGCATGGTCACTTGCCCCCAGGGTTCCTGTGGCTTCAACACCTTCTATCATTTCCTCTCTGTTAGTGAGAATTAAGTCCAATATGGCTGATCCCCTTGTTCCCTTCTCTACTTTTTGGGAAACAAAGTTGTCTGCTAGGTTTGCTAGGAACCTGCTGGATCTTCCACTTGGTGCAAAGTTTGTTTCCCAGTTGATGTCTGAGTAGTTAAAATCCCCCATTACTATTGTGGTGTGCTTCCTACATACTTTAGTTAGCTGGCTGGCAAAAAGTTCATCTACTTCCTCTGATTGTTTGGGTGGCCTATAGTATAGTCCTATGGCAATGTCATACCCCCCCCCCCAACCTTTAATATTGACCCAAATGCATTCAAGATAGTTCTCATCATTGTTGTGCTCTATTTCTGTAGAGATGTAGTTATTTCTTATATATAAGAAGCTCAAGCTCTCGTGACGTCCCGGCTCGACTACTGTAATGCTCTCTACATGGGGCTTCCCTTGAGGTGCACTCGAAAGCTACAGTTAGTCCAGAATGCAGCCGCGCGGGTGATTACGGGAGCATCTAGATGCTCCCACATAACACCGATCCTGCGCGAGCTGCACTGGCTTCCTGTGGTCTTTCGGGTGCGCTTCAAGGTCTTGACGACCATCTTCAAAGCGCTCCATGGCTCGGGGCCTAGTTATTTGCGAGACCGCCTTCTGCCCCATACATCCCTTCGGCCGATCCGCTCCCACAGAGAGGGCCTTCTCAGGGTACCATCGGCCGGGCAATGCCGTCTGGCGACACCCAGGGGAAGAGCCTTCTCTGTGGCGGGCCCAGCCCTTTGGAACGACTTACCCCCTGAACTGCGCACCATCACCGACCTCCGCCTCTTCCGCCAGTGTCTAAAACACATCTTTTCCAACAAGCCGGCCTAGCCTAACTTCCCATGGGGACTTTGGTTTTAGCATAGGATTAGATTAATTTAATATATTTTTAAATTATGTATTTATTGTTTATATGTTTTTTAAATTCCTGTGCGCCGCCCTGGGTCCTTTGTGGAGAAGGGCGGGATATAAATAAAAATAAATAAATAAAAATAATGCAACTCCACTTCCTCGTTTGTTTGGTCTATTTCTTTTAATTTGGGTGCCCTCCTGGATTCCCGGCTGTCCTTGGAGGACCATGTGGCGGCCGTGGCCAGGGGGGCGTTTCATCAGGTACGCCTGATGCGCCAATTGCGCCCCTTACTGGACCGGGCTGCCCTTCGCACAGTCACTCAAGCTCTCGTGACGTCCCGACTCGACTACTGTAATGCTCTCTACATGGGGCTTCCCTTGAGGTGCACCCGAAAGCTACAGCTAGTCCAAAACGCAGCAGCGCGGGTGATTATGGGAGCCACTAAATGCTCCCACATAACACCGATCCTGCGCGAGCTGCATTGGCTTCCTGTGGCCTTTCGGGTGCGTTTCAAGGTTTTAACTACCATCTTTAAAGCGCTCCATGGCTCGGGGCCTAGTTATATGCGAGACCGCCTCCTGCCACATACAACCCTTAGACCAGTGCTTCTCAATTATTTTCTGTCATGCCCCCCCTAGGAAGAAGAAAACATTTCGCGCCCCCCGCGCGACTGTAAATAGTATCATTTGTCTATAAAATTGTTATAAGTACACCTCTGCCGAGGTCAAACGCGCCCCCCTTTACGGAGCCTCCAGATCCCTGATCCTCTTTGTTGCTCTTCTCTGCACTCCTTCTAAGGCCTCGGCACCCTTTTCGCATCATGCTGACCAGAAGGGGATGCAGGATTCCAAATGTGGCCTCACGAGTGAATTATAGAGTGGTCCTGTCACTTCCCTTGGTCTCTCGATTGATGCACCTAGAACTGCGCTGGCTTTTTTGGCAGCTGCAGCACATTGCTGATTCATACCTCAGCAATGATCCTCCAGGACACCTAGATCTTCCTCAGTTCCTACCATAGTGTCCATCCAGGTATCTTCTATACCTGTGCATTTGTTTTTTCCCCCTAAGTGCGGGACGTACTTTTCTCACCGGTGAATTGCGTCTTCCTGGATATGCTCAAGTCTGCCGAAATCCTTCTGAATCTTGACTCTGCCATCTAAAGCTTTGGCACCCCCCCTCCCCCAGCCATCTTGCTAATCTGCAGGGAGTTCCCTCTCTATTCCCTCATCTAGGACACTTATGAAGACGTTGAAGAGTGCCAGGCCCAAGACCGAACCTTGAGGTGCCCCATTGCGGGTCTAGGATGGCCATGGCCACCTTGCCATGACCAACTTGCCATGGCCAATTCACCACAGCTAACTCGCCACAGCCAACTTGCCATAGCTGTCTCGCCACAGCCAACTCGCTGCAGGACAAGAGTGACACTAAATATCAACGAAATGGTGGAATAGAATAATTAAAGAAAGGATGCAAAAGAAGGGACAGGATGAAATGTGAATGGCAAAAATTAAAATATTTTTATTTATTTTAAATAATTACATAGGCGTGTTACATTGTTCTGCAGTGAGGTGTCCTGTGGCGAGTTAGCTGTGGCAAGCTATCCTACTCTCCCCACCCCTCATACTCCTCTCCATATAGATGTAGCTCCATTGAGGATTACATGCTGGGTGCAGTGTGGTTAGCCAACTGCTAATCCACCTGGTGGTGGTACTGTCTACCCCATATGGTTCTACCTTAGCAATAAGCAGACTGTGGTCTATTTTGTCAAATGCCTTATTGAAGTCTAAGTATACGACAGCCACAGAATTTCCCTGATCTACTTATTTAGTCACTTTATCAAAGAAGGTAGTAAGATTTGTCTGGCATGGTTTGTTTTTAACAAATCCATGCTGGCTTCCATTGATCACTTTGTTCATTTACTAGATGCTCATAAATCCTCTGCTTGATTACCTTTTCCAGTATTTTCCCAGGCATTGATGTCGAGAGGCACATCCTTAAAAAAGAAACTCTTCCCACAGCCCAGCAGAAATGGGGAGTCCTCTTCTGATAGAGGAGAAGATTTGTAGCACCGGGTTGAAGTGATGGGTCCTTGAAGCTTGGCTGTTTCCTTGCAGGCATTTCATTACCCAAAGTAGGCAATTTCACCAGTGCTGGATCTGATGTTAATAATAATAATAATAATAATAATAATAATAATAATTTAATTTTATATCCCGCTCTCTCTCCCCAAGGGGACCCGAGGCGGGGCACAGGCAACTAAAAATACAAACAAGACCACCGACAAAATACAAAATACAAAATTAAAAATGAATTAAATTAATCCTGCGCTAAAACCCATAACTAAACTAAAAATTACCCCTAAAACCCCTAACCTAAAAAGAGACTACCCAAGGCCGGCCAGGCGAAAAAAGTGTGTCTTTAATGTTACCTAGGAAGTCCAGCATTGTTGACGTGACCTAGCTTGGATAATGAAAGATCTGGAAGAAAACAGCCAAGCTCAGAGGGCTCCCAAGGGCCCTCAGGTGCTCTTCTGTCAGCTGACAGATTCTGACTTTTTCTGTAAGGCAGATGTAATTGTTTTAAATTTCCTGTGTGCCGCCCTGGGTCCGTTTTAGGAGAAGGTGCGGGGTATAAATTTGAAAAATAAATAAAATAAAAATAAAATAGTAATTGGTCAGGTCAGCAAAGAAACTTTAGAGAGCCTCACAAAAAGGCAAGATAGATGGAGCGGAAGAAGTTGGCCCTCTGAGCAGTTTCTGCTCCTCTTTATGCTGTGCCCTTTGCGCTTGCAGGTGCCGTTGGGCAGCTGCTTGTGGGAGCCCCCCTTTTCCCCAGGAAGAAGGCGAGGGCAGAAAGGCCCCTGGCCATTTCCTTCACAGCTCCTCTCTTTGCTTGCAGGACTCTGCTTTTCCACCTGGCCAGTGGCCATTTTGCATTAGGACTCGAGAGTTTCTGCCACCAGCTGGTGTTCTATGTCCGTTACGCAGAGAATCTGGAAGCGGCCCAGAACATCCTAAAGGTAGGCCCTTCTTGGAAGTCACGGTGGTTGACTTCACAGGTCAGAGGAGGCAGTGCTTTATGGCCGGCATTGCCCACTCTCCTCCCCCCCCCCCCCGGTTTATTCTTCCAGCTGTCCGTTCTTGGCAGCCAAGGGCCTCCTTGGGTTGTTTGTTTGGCCAAGAGAGCTTGGTCTGCAGATGAGGCTGGGGATCTGTTCTGAGAACTTGCTAGCCAGCCACCCTGACCTGCTTCTCCCCTTTACTGGGCTGCATCTGCAGAAGCTGGTGAAGAAGAACAAAGCTTTTTCCCGCTTCAAGAAGCTTCAAGAATCCCGTCCAGAGCTTAAAGGTTGCCGGCTGGAAGAGCTACTGCCGCTGCCCCTGCAGAGGCTCCATCAGTAAGTGGCAGAAGAGCCGAGTCCCCCCCCTTCTCTGGCTGGGAAGCCAATCTTCACCTGCCCCTCCTCCCTGGGCTGCTGAGAGAGGCTGCTGGGGGCCATGGCTGGAAGAGCTTTGCCTCCACTGCTTGCTTTGCAAGGTGGGGGGCGGGGGGGGGGCGGGACTTGGGGTATGTGGTGGTGGGGGCTGGAATCTCTGATGTGCAGCTGAGAGGCAGTTGTTTACATCTCCTCCACCTCTAATATCTGCTTGTTAGGTATAAGCGCCTCCTGCAAGATTTGGTGGAGCACACTCCCCCGGAGAGCTCTGGATTTGACCAACTCCAAGGTAAGATTCCAGCTAAGCCCTACGATGCGCCCCTGGATTTTTGCCTTCAGCTGTTCACTCTTCATCCCAGCAGCAGAGACCCCCGAGTCTTGCCTGACATCCTTTTGTAGGGGCGGCTATTCTCCCCTTCCCAGCTACCCAGGCAGGAGAACAGGTGACGTTGCTCTTGGGTGATATGCTGCCGCTTGCAGGGTTCCTAAGGTCTGTCTCGGAGGTCCTGCACCGAGTCCAGGAAATTGCTCGTGCCCAGGAGAACCTGCTGCTGATGAGACAGATTCAGAAGCAGCTGAAGGGACGGAAGACCCAAGTGCTGGCTCCAGGTGAGGCCTCTGTGTCATTTGTCAAGTTCTCCTAGGCTACACAGTCATGACGAGGCTATAACTAAACACAGGCCAGGCATAGAATAAAACCAGCAATTAATGCTACAATGCAAGGATCAGGCTGGAAACCAGGGACCCTGAATTCTAGTCCTGCCTTAGACACAAAGCCCGTTGGGAATCCTTGGGCTGCTCCTTCTTTCTCAATCCTAGGAAGGAGAAGGTGGGCAAACCATTTCTGAATTTTTGCCAAGAAATTTCAATTTTAATTTTATTAGACTTGTATCCCGCACCTATCTCCCCGAAGGGACCCAGCTGCAGGGATTCCTCCAGGCAGTTGCCAGAAGTCAGCACTGATTTGAAGGCACATACACAAAATAAAGACAAACCCAATGAAATCAGTATCTTTACCAACTGATAAAGAAGAAACATTCTAATCCTTTTTTTAAACTGACAAATATGACTTCAAGCTCAGTTCGGGGGGGGCGGGGGGGATCAGAACTGAAATCCCAGGTGGGGAACCTATCAGCCCAACCAACTGCACAAACCTTTGGCTCATCAGAGGCCTTTCAAGTGACCGGTGGACCAATGAACAAGGCACGTTGTTTCACAAACATTTATCCAATGAAATGATGATGTAAAGAGGGGCAAAATGAAGAATGGTTTTACTCTGTGGCTGTTGTGAATCAGCAGGTGGGAGAAGTACAGTTGAGCCAAGATCATCTTCCCTGCCCAGGACCCTCTGGGCAACAGGGGAAAGATGCTACACAGGCATCTTTGGAAGCAGAGGTAGACCCACCTGGATGACCCTGGTGAGGATTTAGAGTTACCATCAGATGGGGGGGGGGGGGGCTAGTCCAGTTCAGGAGGTTGGGAAACTGCTACCTGCTCTTAGTTGACATGCCAGTTGCCAACTATGCCAAACATAGATGGAGGCTGGGAAAATCCAATGAGTATAAAGTGCTACTTCAGATTAGTGGATAACTTTAGCAGTAATCAGGTGCTGGCTTGGACTTTCAGAAACATAGAAAGTCTTGATACACGGAGCCCTCAAGGGTTCTTTTTGCAACCCCTCCCTCTTTTCACAGCTGCTTTTCCAGAGCTCACAGAATGCTGTTTCCTCCCCACCAAAGAGGCACTTGTTTACTTGCATTTGTATGTAACTGCTAGGAGCTGGGACAGGAACGGAGTATACATGCACGCACACGCAAACCTTATTGTAAACTCATTTTCCATTTACTTTCAGATTCATGGAGGAAAACGGAGTCTAAAGTAAATCTCTTGACATGTTAGGAATCCAAATGCTATCTCATTGTATTTGTTGAAGTCAACAGCTGAGTTTTGAAATTATGTGCCAGTGGCTTGCCTCAGCCCCAGTGTCGTTAATCCCTCTGCATCTCCCAGAGAAACCACTCCTGCGGTCACCGATGGACCGTAGGTGGTTTCAGAGCTTGCTTAATAAGTTCCTGGGTTTCTGTCCTTTTTCCCTGCAGGGCGCTGGTATCTCCAGGAAGGTTGGCTGATGGAAGTCCCCTCCAAGGGGGCGGAGATGCAGCGCAGAAGATGCTTCCTTTTCTCGGATATCCTGTTGTTAGCCAAGCCTTGCCACCCGCTCCATCCTTGGAATTCACACAAGTTTGCTTGCCAGGCCATTTACCCTCTCAGCCACTGCGTTGTGGAGAAGGTCTTTGGTCACACCCAGGGCCAAGGAGGGCTGCTCAGTGTAAGTGCTTTCCCCCCACTCCCAGGTTGTGCCAGTGGGCCACCTCCTCTCCCCTGGAGCCCATGGCTGATCTATGATGGAGGGTGATGTGGGAGGCACAGGTGGGGTTAGTGCCAAGAAGGGACGGCAGGCATTGATGACTCCCTAGCCAGGGACTTTAGGGTGGGTGAACTGGGGACTCTTTCTTTTGGCCACACAGCAGTTTTCTGTCCTTCTTTCCCTCTTTTCAGCTCTCCTTCCCACAAAAGAAGTTACTACTGATGTCTTGTGATCAGGAGGACTTTGCCAAATGGCACCAGAATCTGGTGATGGCTATCAGGTATTTATTTTTTATTTTTTTATTGGACTTCTATACCGCGCCACTCTCCCAAAAAGGGACTCGGGGCGGTGCACAGGAAACTAAAAACATGAATATAAACATATACCAAAAAGAATAAATACATCATATTTAAAATCTTATTAAATTAAACTATACCCTGTGCTTAAAAACAGTGTAAAAAACCCATTTGTTAAAACTTAATTTAATTTAAAATCAGTTGGTAAAATAATCTCGGGGAATTAGGCAAGGCCAGCTAAACGAAAGAAGTGTGTCTTTAGATGTTGGTGGAAGAGGCGGAGGTCCGTTATGTTCCTGAGACCGGGGGGCAGCTCGTTCCAGAGGGCAGGGCCCGCCACAGAGAAGGCCCTTCCCCTGGGCGTTGCCAGCTGGCATTGCCCGGCTGACGGTACCCGGAGAAGGCCCTCTCTGTGGGAGCGAATCGGTTGAAGGGATGTATGAGGTAGGAGGCAGTCACGCAAATAGCTAGGCCCCATGCGATGGAGCACTTTAAAGATGGTGACCAACGCCTTGAAGAGCACCCGAAGGGCCACAGACAGCCAGTGCAGCTCGCGCAGGAGAGGTGTTACATGGGAATGCCGGGAGGCGCCCAGAATCCCCCGCGCGGCCGCATTCTGCACTAGCTGTAGTCTTCGGATGCACCTCAAGGGGAGCCCCATGTAGAGAGTGTTTCCATAGTCCAGGCGGGATGTCACGAGTGCATGAGTGACTGTACGAAAGGCGTCCCGGTCTAGTAAGGGCGGACCAGGCGAACCTGGAAGAAGGCCCCCCTGGCCACGGCCGTCACATGGTCATCCATGGACAGCCGAGAGTCCAGGAGGATGCCTAGATTGCGAGCCCTTTCCACGGAGGCCAATGACTCGACCCCAATGGCCAGTGTTGGTGTGAACTGGCTATACCGGGACGTCGGAAACCAGAGCCACTCAGTCTTGGACAGGTTGAGTTTGAGTTTGTTACTACCCATCCAGGCCTGTACGGCTTCCAGACACTGGGACATCACCTCAACGGCATCATTGGGATGGTTTGGGATAGAGATGTACAACTGAGTATCATCAGCGTACTGATGGTACTCTACCCCAAAACCACGGATGATCTCACCCAGCGGCTTCATGTAGGTGTTGAACAGGAGTGGCGAGAGGACCGACCCCTGAGGGGCCTCGAGGTTGACCTCTGCCCCCCTGCCAACACAAATTGCGACTGACCGGAGAGGTAGGAGGAGAACCACCGTAAAACGGTGCCTCCCACCCCCAACCCCTCCAGTCGGTGCAATAGGATACCATGGTCGATGGTATCAAAAGCCGCTGAGAGGTCTAATAGAACCAGGATAGAGGAACAACCCCTATCCCGAGCTTTCCAGAGATCATCCACCAATGCGACCAATGCCGTCTCAGTGCTGTGCCCAGGTCGGAAGCTGGACTGGCGCGGGTCTAGATAATCAATTTCCTCCAGGTGACGAGGGAACTGCTGTGCCACCACACTTTCTACGTACAACCTTTGCCAAAAAGTGAAGGTTGCAGACTGGACGATAAATTTACCAACAACGCTGGGTCCAGGGAAGGCTTCTTGACTTTCAAAGCAGGCGGCAGGAACCCCTCACTCAAAGATGCTCTCACTATTTCCTGGAGCCAGCCTCGTGTAACCTCCAAGGATGCCAGTACAAGCCAGGAGGGACACAGGTCAAATAAACATGTGGTGGCCTTTAGCCGCCTCGTCGACCTGTCCATATCATCGGGAGTAACAGAGTCAAACTCCTCCCATAAAACTGTCTCAAGACCTGCCTCGGATAATCCCCCCCGGACTATTTTCAGTGGAAGTCAACTCGCTCCGAATCTGAACGATTTTATCCTGCAGATACTCTGCAAATTCCTCTGCTCGCCCCTGTAGAGGGGCTTCCCGCGGCCTCTGTTGTAGGAGGGAGTGGGTCATCCCAAACAGGGCGGCAGGGCAGTTCTCTGCAGATGCGATGAGGGCGGCACAATAATTATGTTTGGCCGCTCTCAGCGCCACTAGGTAAGTCCTTAAGTGGGCTCTTGCCTGTGTTCAGTCGGATTCGGATCGTGTGGACCTCCACCTGCTCTCTAGGCGTCTCTTGCGGCGTTTCATCATCCTCAGCTCCTCGGAAAACCAAGGAGCCTGTGTGGATCGGCGCCGCAAGAGAGGCCGCAAGGGCGCGACTAGGTCCAAGGCCCCCATGGCCGCACTATTTCATGCGGCCACTAGGTCTTCAGTCGAGCTGCAGGTCAAGGTCGCAGGTCATGGCCCAAGCTCCCTCTGGAACCTCTCCGGGTCCCCTTCTCCTAGATCACTCCTACACTGGCCAGAGACAAAAATTAGATCCAGTGTGTGTCCTCCCTCATGAGGTAGGCTGTATCCCTCCTGCTTCTTCTCTAAAGAACTCTCAATAACATTTAAGGAATCATTGGTCACAACCCAGTTCATTAGGCTGAGGCAGTGGCTGCATTTTAAGTACCGCAGCGTAGCTGTAGGGGAGTCTGGGGCTTCCCTTGTCAGTTCCTCCATTTCAGCTCCTGCCTCAGTTTCTGCCCCAAATGATCTCTGGCTGAGCAGACCCAGAAACAGTCCTTTGGTTCAAGGGAAGGCATTGCAGGGAGCCCTCAAACTGCAGCCGTTCATTCTGACTGCTCAAAGTTGCAATGGGGCTGAATGGACTTACTGGAGTTCATGGTCACATGCTTGTGATGCGGGCGTTTGGCATCCCATTTACATATATAGCCAGTTGCCCCCGGCGACTGTGATGCAATCGTCATTTGCAGGGTTTCCTTCTGGCTTTGCAGAAAATCAGTGGAGAGGCTGGCAGGGAAGCTCGCAAGTCTCAGCCAACTATCAAGGACTCTGTCTGGTCTCTGGCTGACAAAGGTCCACGCCAGAATCCGTGCAGTGTTTCCAGCTTGAGAAGCTGAGGTCTTGCACACCCTCCCCCCCCCCCACATCTCGTTCTCCCTCCTCCACTCGGCATCGCTTGGGGCTTGCACCTTCCTGCTGGGTTCCCCACAGATTTGATTGTGGAAGCAGGTGGGAAGTTGCCTCACTAATAACCAGGGCATTAATTTAATAATTACAACTGCCTAGATCAGGGGTCTGCAAAGTCGGCTCTTTTAAGACTGGTGGACTTCAATTTCCAGAATTCCCCAGCCAGCCTATGCTGGCTGGGGAACTCTGGGAGTTGAAGTCCACCAGTCTTAAAAGAGCCGACTTTGCAGACCCCTGGCCTAGATTGTCACCGTGAAGCAAAGTAAGTACACTTCATCGCTTCGTGATGGAAGTTCTGCCCTCAATGATGACCGTGGTGTGATTGTTTCCCTCTTCCTACAGAGAGCTTCAAGTCTGTGGCAGCCCACCCGCTCAGAAGGCTGAGTGAGCCAGCTGGACACTGCAGGAAATAGCCTGCATGGCCTGGGCAGTCGTCTAGCAATCGGCCAACCTGCAGACATTAGTGCTACCCTCCTTTGGACATCTGATTCAAGCATAACCCTAACACGGCTCCGTCCTTGGTTTGGTTGCCTGTTCTTTCCATCCAGAGAAGCAGGATGCTAGGAACAGCCCTTCTCCTCAGAGGCTGCTGGCTCCAGAACCAGCCCCACTTATTGAGCCTAGAGACAGGGAGCCTTGCCATGCAGTAGTCTTCTCAGCAACTCTCATGTGACACAGGAGGATGGAAGTGATTAAGATTCTACCCAAGCTACTTTTCATACCTGCAGATCTTGCACAGTGGGATCTTTTAATGACTGTGAATGATGGTGCTTTTTCCTTGTGAATTCTATTGCGAGATTAGTTTTGCCTGCCAAGTCAGTAAAGATTTTGGGCTGGAACTCGGTGGGTCTTAAAAACACGTCAGGGCACAGACAGGTCTTTCAGACTGCATGCTTGGGAGCCAATTACTACATAATCCAATTCCATCAGTACAACCAGGGCAGACAAACTGCTGCTTTAAGCGTTTTCAAATTCTGTAGCTATGCAGCTACAACCGCAAATGGAGACAAAGTCTGGTATTGCTGTAATTCCCAACAGATATTAGGAAGATTACTTTTGAATCTTTGTAGCTAACAGTAGAATGTGGGGGTGGAGATTTTCCAGATCCTCAAATTTTAGACAATAGATTCCATTTTTTTAAGGCAAGGAGGGAGCTGTATATGGTGGCTTTCTAACAATTTTATTACAATTTATTGTAGCAAAACAATTTCTACGATAAGTTTGCCAATTGCATCTAAAATGAGTAGATGCAATAAGCAAATCACATAACATTTTCAAATGCATCTTGTTTTGCAATGTGTGAATGTAAAATCCATGTGAACCCAGCCCAATAGGTTGGGATGGTCTATAGTGATACTGAAAACTGCAGGATAAGTAGGGAAAACACAGTTCTGACTATAAAAGGAATTTAAAAAATCAGAATATATTTTTATTCTAAAATGTTGCAGTGTGGAAAATTATGCTTTCCTAAATGGATACTTGCTTTTAGAGATGACTTAAAAGACAGCATAATAATATAATCATTTGTAGGTTGCTCCATTTAAGAAAAAGGTCATGTGAGGAAATAGCCAAAAATAAACATTTGGCAGATTTTGCTACTTGGTGCATTTTCCAGAGGAGCAGTTTTATCCATTTGTCATAGCAACACTGTAGATCAGACATCCTTCTGTGGAGGAGAGGCATCCTAAATGGTGGAAGTTATATGGACATGCAAGTGTGCACATCTATACAGTGATCCTGGAACTACAGAGAAACTTGAGGGAAATCACAAAACACATTGTGTTTTATGCTGGCTCAACAGGAGAGAAAAAAGTTTATCTTGCTTTGAGGGACTATCCTTCACCAGTTCTTCCTTTCTGAAAGGAATTAATACTCCTTTCTTTTCTTAGTAAATTCCTTTGCAGAGGTCACTCGCCTTAAGATAGCCCAGGCCACAGTCTCTTTGCCAAGCTGCTTAAGTCGGAGTCTGACCAGTCCAGAAACAAAAAGTAATTAGTAAGAACAAAGGCTTCGTCCAATTTGCTTCCTCAAACATGATGAGCATGATCGTTTTTAAATTTGTGTGTATTGTATGTTTTTAGTTGGTTTTTTAATTTTCCTGTACACCGCCCCGAGTCCCTTCGGGGAGAGGGGGCGGTTTATAAATATAATAAATTATTATTAATTATTATGAGCACCAGCAGAGAATTCCAACTGTGTTATTAGCAAAGCCCACACTGCTTCAAGCATTATAAAAGTAATATGCTTTTAAAAATTGCACTACAAAAAGATGTTACAGATATTCCATACATTAAATATTTCATGTTTTCTTTCCAGAATTTTATTTGATTTGTATGGCTGCCAGTTTCACCCAATTAACTCTAGACAGCCATACAAATTGAACGTAGGAACAAATATAAAAATGCTATAATTATGTATTATATTAATCTGAAAGAAAATTGTCTGGATGGGGAACTGAAAATATTAAATATATTTGGAACGCAAAATACAACGGCGATGTTACAGATTGTAGGAAAATTCAATTCTTTGCAACGATTTTTCTTCAAAATTGACTTTCTCAGGTGTGTGTGTGTGTGTGTGTGTGTGTGTGACAAAGAACCCTGGGATAGCTGCAGTAGCAAAGGTATGAATTACCAATATTTAATGGCATCCAAGAAAAATTGTTCAATGAGAAACAGATGAGCTAGGAGAAATTCAGCTTTTGTTAGGGGGATAGAAATGGAGATTTAAATGTCCAAAACCATGGAGTTTTAAAATGGACTCAAGTGGGATGTAACAGATAAGAGTTTATACTACTTAGGTTTTTATTGCTGGTCATTACTGGAATTTTGCTGGCCAATAGGGAGATTTAGAAATGGGCTCACAGGCAACGGGGTGACGTATGGAAGGAAGCACTGGGGGGTGGGAGGGCTCTGAAGAGGCGGCGGCCGGGGTGGGATCCTTACAGCGATCTGCTGGAGACCGAGTGGGAAGCTTCATTTTTTTTCTCTTGGTTTCGCCTTCCTTTGCTGCCGCTTCTCCCTCCGGAGGGTCCTCCGTCAGACGGCCGAGCCCCGCTCCTCCCGGTAGCCCTTCAGCAGCTGGTTGACCAGCGTCTTCTCGCTGTCCCGGCGGGGCAGCGGCAGCGGCGGCAGCGGGTTGCCCTTGTACTCGATGACCGCCCTCTCGGCCCGGTCCAGTTCGCCGTTCTTGGGGACCCGCACCATCCGCGTGTAGCCGCCCTGGAGGGAGGCGAAGCGGGGCGCCAGCACCTGGAAGAGCTTCGGCACCAGGTCCTTCTCCTGCAAAGGGCGGCAGCGCTCAGTCCCGGCTCCTCGGCCGCCGGGAAACCCCTCCCCCCCAGCGCCCCCTCCCCCCCAGCGCTCACCGTCAGCCAGAAGTCGGCCAGGCGCATGGCCCGCGGGTCGGCGTCGCCGCGCTTGGCGTGCTCGATCAGCTGCGGGGCAGAAGCGACAGCGGGGTGAGGGGGGGAGGAGGGGGTGTCGCAGGGGCCCCTCCCTCCCCCTCCCCCTCCACTCACGTGCTCGGCGTAGAAGCGCATCTCGTCGGCGCGGACGCGCGTGGTCTCGATCCTTTCATGGCGCACCAGGCTCGTGACGAGGTTCCGCAGCAGGTCGAGGCGCGAGCGCGGCCCGAAGCCCAGGCGCCGCCGCACATGCCCGTGGGAGATGCCCAGCGCCGCCGTCAGCCTCATGGCCGCACCAGGGACGCCCCGAGACACCGCGCGCAGGGGGGGCGGAGGGAGGGGAGGGCCGAGGGCGCGGTAGCCGAGCAACCGAGGGCGGGGCCTGCGAAAGGCCCCGCCTTCCCCGCACCTCCCAGAAGGTCCGGCCGTCTCCCGGCGAGAACGGCGGCCCTGCCCGGGAGCGGTGGGAGCGGGTGTCGTGTTGGGGCGGCTTCCCTTGCCGGCCCGTCCGGAGCAGTTTCGGGAAGAGGTTCTGGCCCCGAGCCCCCGAGGAGGACTTGAACCGGGTGTTGGCCTGGCGGCTGCTGGCCTTTCAGGCGGAGCGCACAAGTTTCTGGGTCTCCCCGAGGAACCCCCGCATTTGCCTCCGAACGTCCCGGTCTGTGCGACCTGTTCCGACGAAGGCTGCTTCCCTCGAGAGGAACTAAAATCCACAGAAATCCTAAGGACCCGCTTTTCGTCTTAGAAGAACAAGAAGGGATTCTATTACAATTTCATGCAGAAGCTGAAAACTTTGGCATAATCTTAAAAGCAACAACAAAAGATTTTACAAATGGGAGCAAGGTTTATTTCCCAGTGTTAATGTTGTGTTTTTAAAAAGGTGTATTTAAAAGTTGGCAGAAGTGTTATAATAAATAACATTTAAAATGTTTATTTTAAAATAATGTAAGCCGCTCACATTTCATTGTAGGTACCTGCTGAGTATTGGTGTTTCAGATAATTGATCTATTTTTAAATCGGAGCTGTTCAATAAAGGCCAGGTACTCACACCAATTGGAGGGTGGGGCAGGCTGAGGATTTGGGCTTCTTTAACCTCTCTGAATCTTGTCTGTCTAGGCATCTTCATCGTCTGCTGAAAAAAAGTATTTATTTAAATCACTGCCTCAGGCTTATTTACTGACCATACAGTACTAATGCAGTAAGCATTGTTTCAGTTTAGGAAGTGTGATGTTCTAAAATGAATTCCAAACAATATTTTCAAATGTGGTTGAGATAATCATTTTATTTAGCAAATGATACAGCTTCTTTTAGAATACTCTCATACATCCATACTATTGCCTTTTAGTCTCTAATCCTGGCAAATTAATAGATTTCAAATAGATTTTTTTCTTTAGTATCTTAATGGTTTTTATGTTGAAATTTGCTTTAATATTCTTTCTAGTGTTAAAAATATTCTTGAACTTCATATCCATCCCATCTAGAAGTCCATTGATCTCAGTTTGCTGAGTGAAATGTCCTTCAACACGTACAAATGTGTGATTGGTGTTTCCGAGAGAGGATATGCAAAACTTAGTTGCAGTTTCAGAAATACCTCCTTCAATAATACATTTACTTGAAATGTTTCTTTCATGTATAATGATGATGAACGATTATATTGGCAAAATTCAATTCAGCTATAGATGTTCTCTAAGTCTCCCTCCCCCCACCTCAGCAGGAGATGTTTAGCCGATCGGAATAGACTCCTCGAGAGTAGGAAGCAGATAGATCTCAAAGAGAATCCCTTGGTCGGCTCCCTTGGGCCCTCAGTGGGAATGTTGCAATGCGAAGGCACACCTCTTGTAGGCAGCGTAGAGCAGGAGCATGGCCCGCAGCATTTGCCGACATATCGCCATGGCCATGCGCACTTGGGGCTCCCGGAGCCCTCGGGGCCAGCGCTGGTGGGCGCTTAGAACTTGACGGAAGGCTGAATGCTCAGATATCCTGAGGGAGCCACTCCAGCGAGGGGGCTGTACTGTCACAAGGTGTCCAAACACCGAATCGATCCCTGTGAGACGCACAGCCTGAGGTTTACGCACAGACCCACTGTGTCCTCTTGTCTCCCCAGCTGCTCCCGGGGGCTGTCCTGCTCCCATCTTCGCACGAGGCTCCAGGACCAGGCTGAGGCCCTGGAAACAAAGCTGCACTTCTAAATCTGCAGCAGCTGGGCTCCGTCCTCCTCGGAAGAGAGGCTTGGAAGCCCCCGGCCTGGGGAGGGTGCCCCTCAGCCACTGCAGAGATTCATCAAGTGGAGACCAGGGTGCCCACAGCTGGTAACCCCCATCCATGGTCAAGACCACAGAGTAGCCCTTACCCCATGTCACCCCTTACTCTGGGGGCATCTTTGTACTACTTGGTGCCCTTGGCAACTCCGTCTGAACGTGGACAGCTTAGAACTTTCTGATTGATTCAATGTTCCGGAAGCCCCTCTGCCAGCTTTTGTTCTCTGCTGCCAATGGCACAGTGGCCCTTGCAAATGATGAAACCAAAGTACAAGAGGATAGGTGGCAGACTGAAAATAGGGTCTAGGGTTAGGGTGAGTAGTTAGGGCTTAGGGTTGGGTTTAGGGTTAGAGCAGTGGTTCCCAACCTTTTTTTGCCCATGCCCCACCTATGCATCACTAAAATGCTGATGTCCCCCCCCCCCCCCCCAATATAATACTTTACTCAAAAACTCTACTCATAGGCCATTAACCTAGTTCAGGGGTCTGCAAAGTCGGCTCTTTTAAGACTGGTGGACCTCAACTCCCAGAGTTCCCCAGCCAGCATAGCTCTGGGAGGTGAAGTCCACCAGTCTTAAAAGAGCCGACTTTGCAGACCCCTGACCTAGTTCAAACAAGGTTCAAATTGCCCCCATTAAAAATCAACCCCCCCCCCCCCGTGGGCCCCACATTGGAATCCACCGGGCTAGAGCCTAGGGGTTTAAGGCCTTAGGGGGTTGAGGGTGAGGGGGTTAGGGCTAGGGACGATTTACCGAAGTGTAGAGGGAAAAAAAGGCATTTTTTTTAATGTTTAGGAGAAAACAAAATGAAGGGCACGCCCCACCCCACCCCCGTCTCGCCCAGGATCTCGGAGGCTGAGGATCGAAGTCCCTCAGCCCAGAGTGGCAGGAAAAGCACCGCCACTCTATGCTCCTCTTAAGGGGTCAATCCGCTTCCGTTTCCCTTCTCCCGCATGGCTGCCGACTTCTGTGCCCATGCTTCTCCGAGCGACCTTCCTAGCACGGCCGACTTCCTGTCCGTACTCTACGGCCATTTCCCAGTGCCTTCGAAAAGCGACCTATCCATCATGGTGGACTTCCCGTCCATCCTTCTCAGTCATCCCTCCAACTTCCTTGTGCAGCGACCTGTGCCCGGTGGGATTTTAAGCTTATTGTTCTGTACCTTTATTATCAAACACTTCATTATCAACATTAATGGGGCAACAGGAGGACCAGGGGCCGCAACACGGAGAGAAGAAGGAATCCCGCTTCCAAAGTGAAACCGAGTTAGAAAGGTGTACGATAGCTTCAACGCTAAGGGACAGAAAGCAGTGCCCTCCTGTGGTCCAAGCAGGTATAGCAGGCAGAAAAGGGGAGAAAACAACCCTTTTAATAGCCTTTAAAGATTATTATTGTGTATCTTTATTATTAGACACTTTCGTATTAATATTAATAGCGCAACGGAAGGCCTAGCAGCTACACAACAGGCACAGAAGAAATAATCCCGGTTCAAAAGCGATAAACCGAATTTTAAAAGTTCTACTATCGTGTGTCCTACGAAGGTATAGCAGTCACCAAGAGAAATAAACTTTTTTCTTTTTTTTCTTTTTTCCCCAAACAATTTTTATTGATTTTTACAATTTTTATAGGAAAAGGGGAGATGGTAAGGTTCAATGATAACATTTTAGGACTTCCATGTCGGGGTTGGTGATCGCCTCCAGGGCTTCATACAAATACATTTTAAAAAATATATAGTGGTGAGAAATAGATATATCATATTACATTTCATACATTCAATCATTTTTTTTTAACATCCAACTTGGTTACAGTGAATTTCAAAAGATATTTTTGAGATCTGAGTCTCTTAGCAATAGTTTCTTCTTCCTCCTTCCAATGGGCGGAGCTGTGGCCCCTCCTGCTCCCTCTTTTTCTTCTAGGAGAGGGGAGTGCTTTCTAAGAAAAGGCTCCGCCTCTTCTGTTGTTTTGATTCTAACTCTACCCCCTTCCCAGTATACCAGCAATCCCTCAGGCATCAACCATTTAAATCAGATCCCTTTTTTATATAACTTTTTTGATAAGAAGGAATACTTCCTCCTAATCTCTCGAATTTTTGGGGGGATCTGTTTTAATATGGCAATTTCTTTGTCTTGATATTTTAATGGCCCACCCCGTTGAGCTCTCAGTATCTCATCCCTGGTAGACCTTCTTAAAAATTTAATATGAACTTCTCTTGGTACATCATTTAACCTAGCATATGCAGAATTAATTCTATAAATCAAGTCTATATCTCCCCAGAAATATTCTTTATTTTCTTTTGTATAATCTGCTAAAATTGTACACATTAAGTCCCTAAGATCTTCCCCTTCCTCTTCAGGAACATTCTGAAATCTGAGGAAAAAAGACATTCTTTCAAACTCAGCCTTTGACATCTGCATATTAATTTCTACCGTTTCTTTTCGCATTTCTCCTAACTCCTCTTTCGTCTCCTCTGCTCCCCTCTCTAGCACTTCAATTTTTTGTTTATTTTCTATTGTATTCCCTTTTGTCTCTCGCAATTCTAATCTTAAATTTGTCAAGTCCTTTCTCATTTCTTATATTTCTTTCATTATATCCTGCAGCATCACCTTAGTAGTTGGGTCTTGGGAAGCCTCTCCAGCTGTTTCGTTTTGTAGCATCTCAGTAATTTTCCCTTGTTGTAAAGTCGGACTGGATCTGGCAGATGATGGAGCAGAAAGGGACTTTCCAGACGGTAGCTTTCTGTGTGCCATTGTTCTACTTTAAGTTGTTTCAATAAAAATGGTGTCGGAGAAGTAAGCAATCAGAGGTAAGCTCCTTCCGCCAAAAAGTTAAGACCTACTTGTTCCATCAGGCCGGCTTGGCCTAATTTATGCTCCTCACCCCAGTCTGTAATTCAAATTGTTTTATTTGGTTTTATGGGATATAGTTTTTAATGTTTTTTAAATTTTAGTACAGGGTTATTTAATTCGATCTTAATTATGTATGTTTTGTTATGTTTTTAGATGTTTTTAATTTTCCTGTACACCGTCCCGAGTCCCTTCGGGGAGAGGGGGTGGTTTAGAAATTTAATAAATTATTATTATTATTTATAGAGAAGTCCGAGATGTTGGAGAAAAGTTCAATTCAAAATTCAAATCCAAAGTTATAGTGAAAACCAGAGAATCATCTAATTGGAGAAAAAAAATCTACTTTGGGAGAGTCACAGAAGGCTCCTTGGGGGGAGTTTAGTATAAATTGTCAATTAAGTTGTTAAAAACTCTGTGGGGCTGCTTTCCCTGAGTCAGGGGAAGTTTCCAATTAGGAACAAAGAGAAGCCATTTTCCGCCTCATTGTCGGGAAGAAAGTGTGAACGAAAGTTCCATTTGTTGCAAAAGGCTTATTACAATGTTGCCACTATAACTCCATAGGTAAAAAAGTTTCAATTTTAAAGTAGTGTTATTCGGATGCCAATAATCCTTTTTCCTTCTCCTTTCGGGAGAACATTTCAAAGCGCCGCTATTTATGAGGGGGGGTTTCTACAAGCGAACTCCCCCCTCTATTCTTCTTTTCGGGCTGATTGAATGAATTAAAAAAACCTCACAGTTCACATTCTTAAAGCAGGAGACCCTGTGCAATCCTCTGTCCCCAGCATTTTAGTCCAAATAAGAATTTTCCGATTATTCCGACATCCATTGGCGAGAGGAGTCTGTCCCTCCCCCTATCCGCTCTGCAGCTCCTAGGTCGAAGCGGGAATGGGACCCCACCGACCGCCATCTGTGTGGGGACCCCCCGCAGCTGTCCCTACGGTAGAGGGTCTCTCCAGGACCCTCAGTGCCCCCAAAGGTGCCCACCAGAGAAAGCAAGCGGCGGACATGTCGGCAAACACATCTGTTGCTTCCAGAAACCGGAAGCAAGTCCCAAGAAAAATAAACTTTTTTCATGTTTTGTTGTGGTTAGTTGCCTTCCTGTCCTCTACCACCCACCAGAGTCCATTTAAACTCACGCCTTCTGCTTCAGTGACTCCATCCAGCCACCTCATTCTCTGCCATCCCTTTCTTCTTTTGCCCTCAGTCTTTCCCAGTGTAGGAAGTTAAAACCCATCCCTCTCCTAGAAAAATGAAATATTCTAGGAAATATTGAAAAGGCAGAATATTATATTTCCCTGGATGTGAAAAGGGAGAAACATGTAGCTCCCTGCAGTTTCCTGCCCATTCCCCTTTGTCAATGGGCCATTAAGACGCCCAAGCCAGTCCCTTTACATAATAAAGAGTTCTCCCCTTCTTTTCCAGGGTGATGGGATTAAGGCATGACTAACCATCACCCTCTCACCACATGGCATCTGAGAACTCAACCAAACCTGGATTCAAAACACAGCCTAGAGCCGTGATGGCGAACCTATGGCACAGGTGCCACAGGTGGCACGCGGAACAATTTCTTAGGGTACCCGAGGCATTGCCCTGTCAGCTCTAGCGTGCTTGTATGTGTTGGCCAGCTGATTTAGGCCTTCTTTTGAGGCCGTTTTTCGCCCTCTGGAGGCTTCAGGGAAGCTGCTGAAGCCTCTGGAGGTCGGGTGGGAAGCTGTTTTCACCCTCCCCGGGCTCCTAGAAAGCCTCTGGAGCCTGGGGAAGGCGAAAAAAGGGTGCCAAAAGCAGGGGGGGGGGTCGCGCACATAGCATTCTGGGTGTGGCATGCCCACGCACGACCCCCCTTCGCTCCCCCTGCTTTTGGCACGCGAGCCCAAAAAGGTTAGCCATCGCTGGCCTAGAGAGTTGCCCCTGCATTGCCCCATGGGAGTCTGACAATCAATCAGAATACAAGATCAAGATCAAGATCAAAGGCCAGAGAGGGCAGCTCAGTTTCCCTTATCTTCTTCTCCACCAACATTGAAGCATGTGATCAACTTTTCTGTTCAGGACTCAAGCCATTAACCCATCATTAAACCATCTTTCCAAGCAGCCTCCATGTCTCCAGCGTCTTTTTCCCCACTTGGAGCCGAACCCAGAAGGACATTTCTTTCAACACCAACATGAGGCTCTTCTCCAGGGAGTCCTTCCTTCTCCTGAGGTGGCCAAAGTATTTGAGTTTCCTCTTCAGGATCTGGCCTTCTAAAGAGTGGTCAGGGTTGATCTCCTCCAGGACTGACCGGTTTGATCGCCTTGCAGTCCAAGGGACTCGCAGGAGTCTTCTCTAATACCAGAGTTCAAAGACCTCCCTTCTTTGGTGCTCAGCCTTTCTATTTTTTTTAAAAACAATTTTTATTGGTTTTACATGTATAAAAGGAAAAGGGGTGCATAGGGTATTTTTTAACATTTTAGGACTTCCATGCCAGGGGCGGTGACTGCCCCCGAGGCTTCATGCAAAATATAGTTAATTAAATGGTGACAAGAGATACATGTATATCATATCATAAACTTCATACATTCAATTGTTTGTTTCATATCAACATCCATTTTCAGGAATTACAATAATAGTTTCAAAATAAACTCATTTATGTGATCTGAGAATCTTTGCTATTGTTTCTTCTTTCTCTTTCCCGCCAGTGGGCGGGGCCATGGCTCCTCCCGTTCCCTCTTCTTCATCTCCCAGGATTAAGGAATGTTTTTTTAGAAAGGCCTCTGCCTCTCCTACTGTTTTAACTCTAACTCTACCTCCATCCCAGAATACCAACATTCTTTCAGGCATTAACCATTTAAACCATCCCCCTTTTTTGTATAATTTTTTGGATAAGAAGGAATACTTCCTTCTTATCTCTCGAATTTTTTTTGGAATCTGCTTCAAATATGGCAACTTCTTTTTGTTGATATATCAAAGGCCCCCCTCGTTGTGCCCTTAGAATCTCATCCCTTGTGGACCTTCTTACAAATTTAATGTGAACCTCTCTAGGTACTGCAGGCCCAAGATGTAAAATCTTTTTAATGGGATGGCCTCCATTGTTAATTCTCTGGGAGAAAAATCTGCCCTCCTGTGGGGAGAGCCGGTACTGCAGGCCCAAAATGTAAAATCTTTTTAATGGGATGGCCTCCACTGTTAATTCACTGTTAATCAAGGGTTGGGGGGTGTCAAAGTTTGGGCTCAGGGTCAAAAGGTCATAGTCAAGGGTCAAAGGGTCAGGGTCAAAATCAAAGGTCAGGGAAGGTCAAAGGTTGATCTCGAGGTCATATGTTGTGGTCAAAAGGTCAGGTCAAAAGGTCAAAAACAACTGCCCACGGCATGCCAGAAACCGGGCTGCATAAAGAAGCAAAGCCCCCTCTGTGGGTTCCAGGCAGCATGCAAAACCATGCCACCCCCTCCGGCTTGCGGAACAGCCTCCCTCCATGGAAGGGGTCCCTGGTGCCCAAAAGGTTGGGACCTGCCGAGGGAGAAGGCGAGGGTCAGGAGCAGATGCCAGCGAGGCAAGGAGGAACGCTCTGGTTGTAGAAGCTTGCCCTGAGCCTCAGTTATGTGAAGCTTGCCGGGAGGGGCTGTGGTGTTGTGCCTTTGCGGGATCGTATCCTGCCCCATACATCCCTTCGGCCGATTCGCTCCCACAGAGAGGGACTTCTCCGAGTGCTGTCTGCTAGGCAATGCCAGCGGGCGACACCCAGGGGAAGGGCCTTCTCTGTGATGGGCCTGACCCTTTGGAACGACCTACCCCCCGATATTAGAACTACTACGGACCTCCGCTCCTTCCGCCAAAAAGTTAAGACCTATCTGTTCCATCAGGCCGGCTTGGCCTAATTTATGCTCCTCACCCCAGTCTGTAGTTTAAATTATTTAATCTGGTTTTAATGGGATACAGTTTTTAATGTTTTTATAAATTTTAGTACAGGGTTATTATTTAATTCGGTTTTAATTATGTATGTTTTGTTATGGTTTTAGATGTTTTTAATTTTCCTGTACACCACCCCGAGTCCCTTCGGTGAGAGGAAGCGGTTTAGAAATTTAATAAATTATTATTATTATTATTATTAAAACAGGTGTGGATGCCCCCCCCCCAACACACACACAATACAATACAATAGCAGAGTTGGAAGGGACCTTGTAGGTCTTCTAGTCCAACCCCCTGCGTGGGCAGGAACCTTATACCATTTCAGACAAATGGCTATCTAACATCTTTTTAAAGACTTCCAGGGTTGGGGCATTCACAACTTCTGGAGGCAAGCTGTTCCAGAGGTTAATTGTTCTAACTGTCAGGAAATTTCTCCTTAGTTCTAAGTTGCTTCTCTCCTTGATTAGTTTCCACCCATTGCTTCTTGTCCACCCACAATGATGGTCTGGAAGGGGACCAGTTGACATTGGTAGTTGGGTGGATCTGCTTTCCTTTCCAGAAAAGCCACTGATCTGCTTGAGCCAGGACGCCAGCCTGACCCTGGTTGCCTCTTCTTTCTGTGCATTCAGAATCTCCAACCTGATGCGAGTTTTGGGGACAGAAGCTGTCCAAGATCCAACCAAAGTGGAAGCCCATGTCCGAGCACAGATGGTAAAGAGGCAGAAGTACGGCTGTGAGTCCCTCTGTGTGAAGT
Source organism: Rhabdophis nuchalis (assembly GCA_039707465.1). Lineage (NCBI taxonomy): Eukaryota > Metazoa > Chordata > Lepidosauria > Squamata > Natricidae > Rhabdophis > Rhabdophis nuchalis. The sequence continues at coordinate 249,936,544 of CM077644.1, forward strand.
GGGGCCTAGGGAGGCAGTTGGGCTTGCTGGTTGTATACCTGGCTCCCCGCTATGTAGCAGCAGCCCTGCCCGAGCTCCTCGAGGTGATCGCTACGGTGGCAGTGGAGACCCCCAGACTTTTAGTCATGGGGGACTTTAATCTGCCATCGTTGGGCGAATCATCCGAGGTAGCTCGGGAGTTCATGGCTTCCATGACGGCCATGGACCTGACCCAACTAATTCAAGGCCCCACTCACGAGGGTGGACATACACCGGATCTTATCTTTGTCTCAGGCCAATGGACGAGTGATCTGGGTATAGGGGACATAGTCATCACACCCTTGTCATGGACAGACCACTCACTTCTCCGGCTCGACTTTCCGACCGCTGCTCCCCTCCGCGGGGAGGCGGGACCTGAATTACCAATCTGGTTCCGCCCCAGGCGCCTGATGGACCCGGATGGGTTCCAAACGGCGCTTGGGCCAGTTCCTGTACCCCTGACCCGCGCCCCGATGGAGGACCTCGTGGCCGCATGGAATAGTGCGACCACGGGAGCCTTGGATCGGGTCGCGCCCTTGCGGCCTCTCTTGCGGCGGCGGAACACCCTGGCTCCTTGGTTTACCGAGGAGCTGGGGGTGATGAAACGCCGCAAGAGATGCCTAGAGAGTAGATGGAGGTCTTCTCGTTCTGAATCTGACCGGACACAGGTAAGAGCCCATTTACGGACTTACATTGTGGCGCTGAGAGTAGCCAAACGTCATCATTGCGCTACTCTCATAGCATCCGCAGAAAACCGCCCTGCCGCCCTGTTTAGGGTGACCCGCTCCCTCCTTCAACAGAGGGTGCGGGAAGCCCCGCTACAGGGTAGAGCAGAGGAATTTGTGATTTTTCTGCAGGAGAAAATTGCTCAGATACAGAACGAGCTAGCCCCCATTCGTGGCCCAGTGGGATGCCACGAGAGAGATCTTGTTTGGGAGGAGTTTGACTCCGTTACTTCCGAGGATATGGACAGGTTACGTGGGCGACTGCGAGCCACCACATGTTTATTGGACCCGTGTCCCTCCTGGCTTGTACTGGCATCCTGGGAGGTGACACGAGGCTGGCTCCAGGAGGTGGTCAACGCTTCCTTGAGTGAGGGTGCCTTGCCTGCTTCCCTAAAAGAAGCGATGGTGAGGCCCCTCCTTAAGAAGCCCTCCTTGGATCCAGCTTCTTTGAACAACTACCGTCCCGTCTCCAACCTTCCCTTTTTGGCGAAGGTTGTTGAGAGTGTGGTGGCACAACAGTTTCCCCGTCACCTGGAGGAAGTAGACTATCTAGATCCGCGCCAGTCCGGCTTCCGGCCCGGGCATAGCACCGAGACGGCATTGGTCGCGTTGGTTGATGATCTCTGGAGGGCCAGAGATGGGGGTTGTTCCTCCATCCTGGTCCTATTAGACCTCTCGGCGGCTTTCGATACCATCGACCATGGTATCCTATTGCATCGGCTGGGGGGGTTGGGGGTGGGAGGCACCGTTTTACGGTGGTTCTCCTCCTACCTCTCTGGCCGATCGCAATTTGTGTTGACAGGGGGGCAGAGATCGACCGCGAGACCCCTCACATGTGGGGTGCCTCAGGGGTCGGTCCTCTCGCCCCTCCTGTTCAACACATACATGAAGCCGCTGGGTGAGATCATCCGTGGTTTTGGGGTAGAATACCATCTGTACGCTGATGACACCCAGCTGTACATTTCTACCCCAAACCACCCCAACGATGCCGTAGCGGTGATGTGCCAGTGCCTGGAAGCTGTACGGATCTGGATGGGAAGTAACGGACTCAAGCTCAACCCGACCAAGACCGAGTGGCTGTGGTTTCCGGCTGCCCGATTCAACCAGCTTACTCCATCGCTGGCCATAGGGGGCGAACATCTTGCCCCTGTGGATGGGGCGCGCAATTTGGGTGTCCTCCTGGATGCCCGGCTGTCCATGGAAAATCAGGTGACAGCCGTGGCCAGGAGGGCGTTTTACCAGGTTCGCCTGGTTCGCCAATTGCGCCCCCTATTGGATCGGGACGCCCTTCGCACAGTCACTCATGCTCTCGTGACATCCCGACTGGACTATTGTAACTCTCTCTACATGGGGCTGCCCCTGAGGTGCACCCGGAGGCTTCAGCTAGTCCAGAATGCAGCCGCGCGAGCAATTATGGGGACCGCAAGGTCTACCCATGTAACACCGCTCTTGCGCGAGCTGCACTGGCTGCCTGTCGTCTTCCGGGTGCGCTTCAAGGTGCTAGTCATCATCTTTAAAGCGCTCCATGGCTCGGGACCTAGCTATCTGCAGGATCGGATTCTGCCTCACACGTCCTCACGGCCGATTCGCTCCCACAGAGAGGGGCTTCTCCGGGTGCCGTCCACTAGACTATGTCAGCGGGCGACACCCAGGGGAATGGCGCTCTCTGTGGCGGGCCCGGCCCTCTGGAACGACCTTCCCCCCGACATTAGGACAACTACGGACCTCCGCTCCTTCCGTCTTAAATTGAAAACTTACTTTTTCCGTCTGGCCGGCCTGGGATAGCCTCCTTGCCTTGGGATTTTATAGAATAGGTTTTAGTTAATTGGGATTTTAGCACAGGGTTTATTTAATTGGCTTTTAAATTTTGTTGTTTATTTATTGTTGTTATATATTGCTTTTATGCTACCTGTGCACCGCCCCGAGTCCCCGTGGGGAGAGGGGGCGGTATAGAAACAATAAATTATTATTATTATTATTATGATGATGTGCTCTTCCTCCTCCCTCCCTCCCAGTGGCCGAGGATTCTGGGAGAGGATCTGATTGGGAAACCGATGAGGGGCCAGAACATTCGACCCCTTTGACCATCTTCCATTAACAATCTGACGCTTTGAGACCAGTTGCCGGAAAGGAGGGTTATAAATATATAAATCAATTAAAGTGGGGAACTTATCTGAAAGATGGGTGGGTGGGGATGCGAATGCAGAAGAGCCCCCCCCCCCTGTTCCTGCTGCAGACTTTCTGTCTGGGACAACCTGGGGAGGGGCATCTTGCAGGCCCATTTGCTGGGGCCCCACAGAGGATTGCTTAGACAGGCTGCCTTGTTGTGCGTGCAGAGCTAACGAGGAGGCAAAGGCTGCACGAAAGCCCACGGTGGAACAGAGGAAAGCAAAAAAGGTGAAAAAGCTGAAGGAAGACATTTTGCGTTCACATAGCCGTTTACAGGTAAGTGTCTTTCTTTCCCCAAAGTGAGGGCAGTTCCCTGCTCTCTTTTAGCTGCCTATTCCCCTATGTGACCCCATCTGTTCCTTTCTTTTGCCCAGAGACCGGAATCTAGGTAACCCAGCAAAGAAATTCAAAATTGAAGCTAACACCAGCCAGTAACTTACATCACCTAGCCCACAGTCTGCAGTTAAATTGTTTTAAATTGGTTTTAGGGATATTGTTTTAATGTATTTAATTTTTTAGCACAGGGATATTAATTTAATTCGGTTTTATATTTTGTATATTGTTGTTTATATGTTTTTTAAATTGCCTGTGCACCGCCCCGAGTCCCTTTTGGGAAAGGGTGCGGTGTATAAATCAAATAAACTATAGTTGTACTTAACCGGAGTTGTGGTTTTACACAAAGATGTCAATGTGGTGGTGGTAGAAGGAGGTAAGAGGATGGGCGAGCAGGCCGGGTTGTATTTTTATTGGGATGGCCCACTGTTAATTCACTGTGAGAGAAATCTGCCCCCCTGTGGGGAAAGCCAGTACTGCAGGCAGAAAAAAGAAAAAGGTTTTTATTGGGAGGGCCTCCACTGTTAGTTCAACGTGATAGAAATCTGCCCTCCTGTGGGGAAAGCCGGTACCGCAGGCAGAAAAATAATATAAAATAAATTATTGGTATAGCTCCCACTGTTAATTCACCGTAAGAGAAATCTGCCCTCCTGTGGGGAAAGCCGGTACCGCAGGCAGAAAAATAATATAAAATAAATTATTGGTATAGCTCCCACTGTTAATTCACCTGGAGGGAAATCTGCCCTCCTGTGGGGACACCCGGTACTGCAGGCAGAGAGAAAAAATCTTTATTGGGACGGCTGCAATGTTAATTCACCGGGAGAGAAATCTGCCCTCCTGTGGGGAAAGCCGGTACTGAAAAAAGGCAGGAAAAAAATCTTTATTGTGATGGCTGCAATTTTAATACACCAGGAGAGAAATCTGCCCAACTGTGGGGAAAGCCAGTCCTGCAGGCAGAAAAATGCAATACGCCATACGTCTGCACGATTTTTGCCAGTAGTACGAGAAACTTGTCCACAATGGCACGGAAGCCACAATGCAAAGGAAGAGGTTTATTGCTCCGCGACTGATTCGTGCAGCAGCCCCCCCCTCGTTCCTTTACGTGCAATCTTTCTGTCCCAGCTGTCCTGCAAGCAACGCAACGAGCTTTCCTTCGCTAGCGATCTATAAAGCGATCCTTTTTTGGTAAGCAGTCCTAGAGCGACAGTCTGTTCCGCCATCCAAGAAGGAACCACAAAAAGCAATAAAACCTTTGAATAGGATCTTTATTGTTCCGTATTTTCATTCAACGCCTAGAAGGGCCAGGGGGCCTCCATACAGGCACAGAAGAAGGAATCCCGCTTGAAAAGCCTTAAACGGAGGTCTCCCGCTCATTAACCCGTTAGCGGTGCACAACAGGCACAGAGGAATCCGATCGAAAAGCCTTAAACCAAGTTGAAAAGGCGTATAACAGCGTCAATCGATATAGAATCATGTTAAACAATAGGGACACTCCCTCCCCTCTCTCCCTCCTCCCTTTTGTTCCTCCCCCCCCACTCGCCCCCGCCCCCGCCCGCCAAGGCGCTTAGCTCCGCCCAGCCGGCCACGAGGGCTGCTTTGAGCGGGAGGCTACCTCCGTCAGGTCCACGTGGAAGAACCGGCCGCCGCTCTCGCCAGCAGCGCCGCCTCCTTCAGGCAGAAGAAGAGCGAATCCCAACCGGCGTCCAGGAACAGAACTGCGGAAGGGTGAGCGGGGAAAGGAGGGGGCCAGAGGGCGCTGCGGGGGGAGGAGAAGGGAGGAGGCAGGGAGCGGGCGAAGTTGCGTTCCTGCGCGGGTGGCCCCGGGGGCCGGTCCGGAAGGGCAGCAGACTCCGCTTCACCGCTCCGGCCCTCACACGGTAGTCCCTGTGCGGGGGCAGAAGAGCGCGAGGGGACGGCGAGCGCTCGAAGTTTACAGGTGAGTAGATTTGCGTTACGTTTACTACCTCCATTCCGTGCTCCTTGTAATGAAATCTTTTTAAAAAAAATATAAGGTATGCCTTTCATTTCCAGGCCGCCTCACCTCTCCCCAGATAACTTCTGTTATATGACAAAAAGGGGTATAAAACTCAAGTCTGACCGAAAAAGGCTGACCTCCATGTGCCACAGGGCTAGGAGACCCCTTTGTCTAAAATCCCCCCTCCCCTCCCCCTTTTCTAATCGCACTTTAGTGGCAAATACAATACAATAGAATAGCAGAGTCGGAAGGGACCTTGGAGGTCTTCTAGTCCAACCCCCTGCCTAGGCAGGGAACCCTATACCATTTCAGACAAACCGCTATCCAACCTCTTCTTCAAGCTTCCAACGTTGGGGCATTCACAACTTCTGGAGGTAAGGTGTTCCACCTCATTGTTTTCACTGTCAGGAAATTTCTCCATATTTGTAGATCGCTTCTCACCTTGATTAGTTTCCATCCATTGCTTCTTGTTCCACCCTCAGGTGCCTTGGAGAATAGTTTGACTTCTGTGTGGCAACCCCTGAGATACCGGAGCACCGCTATCATGTCTCCCCTAGTCCTTCTTTTCATTAAACTAGACATATCCAGGTCCCGCAACCGTTCTTCATATACAATAATACAATACAATACAATAGCAGAGTTGGAAGGGACCTTGTAGGTCTTCTAGTCCAACCCCCTGCGTGGGCAGGAACCTTATACCATTTCAGACAAATGGCTATCTAACATCTTTTTAAAGACTTCCAGGGTTGGGGCATTCACAACTTCTGGAGGCAAGCTGTTCCAGAGGTTAATTGTTCTAACTGTCAGGAAATTTCTCCTTAGTTCTAAGTTGCTTCTCTCCTTGATTAGTTTCCACCCATTGCTTCTTGTCCTGCCCCCAGGTGCCTTGGAGAATAATTTGACTCCCTCTTCTTTGTGGCACCCTCTGAGATATCGGAACACTGCTATCATGTCTCCCCTGGTCCTTCTCTTCATCAAACTAGACATACCCAGCTCCTGCAACCGTTCTTCATATGTTTTAGTCTCCAGTCCCCTAATCATCTTGGTTGCTCTTCTCTGCACTCTTTCCAGAGTCTCCACCTCTTTTCTACATCGTGGCGACCAAAACTGTATGCAGTACTCCAAGTGTGGCCTTACCAAGGCACTATACAGTGGCATTAACACTTCACGTGATCTAGATTCTATCCCTCTGTTTATGCAGCCTAGAACTGTGTTGGCTTTTTTGGCAGCTGCTGCACACTGCTGGCTCATATTTAAATGGTTGTCCACTAGGATTCCAAGATCCCTCTCACAGTTGCTACTATTGAGCAAGGTACTACCTATACTGTACCTGTGCATTTTGTTTTTCTTGCCTAAATGTAGAACCTTACTTTTTTCACAATTGAATTTCATTTTATTAGATAGTGCCCAATGTTCAAGTTTGTCAAGATCCTTCTGTATCTTAAGCCTATCTTCTGGAGTGTTGGCTGTTCCTGCCAGCTTGGTGTCATCTGCAAATTTGATGAGTTCCCCATTTATCCCCTCATCCAAATCATTGATGAAGATGTTGAAGAGTACTGGGCCTAAAACAGAGCCTTGGGGGACTCCACTGCATACTTCCTTCCATGTAGATGCAGTTCCATTGAGGACTACACATTGAGTGCGGTTGGTCAGCCAGTTGCGAATCCATTTGGTGGTGATGCTGTCTAACACACATTTTTCTACTTTATCTAATAGTAGGTTATTGTCTACTTTATCAAATGCCTTACTGAAGTCCAGGTAAATTACATCAACAGCATTCCTCTGGTCCACTAATTTTGTCACTTTGTCAAAGAATATGTTTTAGCCTCCAGTCCCCTAATCCTCTTCGTTGCTCTTCTCTGCACTCTTTCTAGAATCTCCACATCTTTTTTACATCGTGGCGACCAAAACGGAATGCAGTATTCCAAGAGTGGCCTCACCAAGGCATTATAAAGCGGTATTAACCCTTCACATAATCTCGATTCTATTCCTTTGTTTACGCAGCCTAGAACCGCGTTGGGTTTTTTGGCAGCCGCCGCACACTGCCGGCTCATATTTAAACGGTTGTCCACTAGGATTCCAAGACCCCTCTCACAGTCGCTACTATCGAGCAAGGTAACACGTACCCATGCATTTTGTTTTTCTCGTCTAAATGTAGAACCTTCCTTTTTTTCACCATTGAATTTCATTTCATTAGATAGCGCCCAATGTTCAAGTTTGTCAAGATCCTCCTGTATTTTAAGCCTATCTTCTGGAGCGTCGGCTATGCCTGCCATCTCGGCGTCATCTGCAAATTTGACGAGTTCCCCATTTATTCCCTCATGCAGATCATCGAGGAAAACGTTGAAGAGTAGATGCAGTTCCATCGAGGAAGACGCGTTGCGTGCGTTCGGTCAGCCAGTTACAAATCCATCTACTTTATCTAGTGGTAGGTTACGGTTACTTTATCAAACGCCTCGCTGAAGTCCAATTAAATTATATCGACAGCATTCCTCCGGTCCACCAATTTTGTCACTTTGTCGAAGAACGCAATAAGATTAGTCCGGCACAATCTGTTTTGACCAACCCACGTTGGCTTTCGGCTATGACTTTGTTTACATCTAGGCGTTCGCTAATTCGTCGCTCGATTATCTTTTCCAGCATCTTCCCCGATATCGAGGTCAGGCCGATAGGTCTATAGTTTCCCGGATCTATCTTTTTTCCTTTTTTGAAGACGGGAAGCACATCAACTCTTTTCCAGTCCTCCGGCAGTTCCCCGGTGCTCCAGGACCTCTGAAAGATATAGTCCAGCGGTTCCGAGATCTCGTCTGCCAGTTCCTTCAAAACTGTTAGCAACTCTGGGTTCAGAACCAGTGCTGGTCCCATAACCAGGGTTAGCAAATAAAGATGGAATAGTGTAATTCACCGGACAGTAAGGAGATACGTTGTTGTAAACCACAAACAAACTCTAAAACAGCGATAGTAAGAAAATAAATAGACTTTACTTTGTAGCAACTAAAATGCTTCTTCTGACTAACTCTCAAACAAGGATAACAGTCCTACATCAAACGGAGTTTATCTTACAGTGATGTAAACAAAGCCTCCTCCTTCAACTTCTCAACCGCTCTTTTGCGAGCTGCACTGGCTGCCTGTCGTCTTCCGGGTGCGCTTCAAGGTTCTAGTTATCATCTTTAAAGCGCTCCATGGCTCGGGACCTAGCTATTTGCGGGATCGGATCCTGCCTCATACATCCACACGGCCTATTCTCTCACACAGAGAGGGACTTCTCCGGGTGCCGTCCACTAGACTTTGTCAGCGGGCGACGCCCAGGGGAAGGGCTCTCTCTGTGGCGGGCCCAGCCCTCTGGAACGACCTTCCCCCCGACATTAGAACAACCACGGACCTCCGCTCCTTCCGTCTAAAACTAAAAACATATCTGTTCTGCTTGGCCGGCCTAGGGTAGTCTCCCTTCTATGGGGTTGTTAATAATTTTAGATGGGGATTTTAGTAATTTTTAACTGGGAATTTTTAGCGCAGGGATATCATTTAATTTGCTTTTATTATGTGTGTATATTTATTGTTTTATTTGCCCTGTGCACCGCTCCGAGTCCCTTCGGGGAGAGGGAGCGGTCAACAAATTAAATTTATTATTATTATTATTATTATTCAAACGGCAATCGGGAACAACACAGGAAATCACAAGGAATCGAACAGGGAATGAGCTTGTGATTCTGAGCTTCCTTTATACTATAACTGTATAATTACAGCCAATGAGATTATAAGTCAGTTCTTAAAGCTACACAATTCCTTAAGAACATAGGCTCATATATATTGCCAACCCAATATAAGGCTGAATATCCTAACATACTCCCCCTTTGGTTGATCAATATATATTTACATCCTTAATCCAAAATGCATCATAACATTCCTTGTGCTATATTACTCCTTGAGCCTTCTTAAAACGGTCAGCCACATTCATCTCTGACATACCGTAAACAAGCTGTACCATTTCATCCTTTATACACTCCCTCATATTTACATACCTAAGATCAGCGTGCTTGATCTTGCCTATACAGTTTATACAGCTATAATTGTATCTATTAGTATAGCCACTTGATTGTCCTCACTTACAGTAATTGGACACCTTTCATACCTAAACCTCTCAATAATTGATTTTACACTTCACAAACCCAGATTTTCTAAAACCTTCTTGACTATTCCTTAACAACTAACAGTGATGTTGTTTAGCCTTCTTCATTACCCAGTAACCTCTGCATGTATATAATAATAATAATAATAATAATAATAATAATAATAATAGTTTTATTTATAACCCGCTCTCTCTCCCCGAGGGGACTCGAGGCGGGGCACAGGGAATTAAAAAACAATTAAAAACAAGCAAAATACAAACATAAAAACAATAAATATAAAATTAAAAGGCAGATTAAATAATTATCCCTGCGCTAAAATCCCCCAATTAATTAAAAAGAGACTACCCTAGGCCGGCCAAGCGGAAAAGATGTGTTTTTAATTTTAGACGGAAGGAGCGGAGGTCTGTGGTTGTTCTAATGTCGGGGGGAAGGTCGTTCCAGAGGGCTGGGCCCGCCACAGAGAAGGCCCTTCCCCTGGGCGTCGCTCGCTGACAAAGTCTAGTGGACGGCACCCGGAGAAGTCCCTCTCTGTGGGAGCGAATCGGCCGTGAGGATGTATGGGGCAGGATCCAATCCCGCAGATAGCTAGGTCCCGAGCCATGGAGCGCTTTAAAGATGACAACTAGCACCTTGAAGCGCACCCGAAAGACGACAGGCAGCCAGTGCAGCTCGTGCAAGAGCGGTGTTATGTGGGTAAACCTTGAGGTTCCCATTATTGCTCACGCGGCTGCATTCTGGACCAGCTGAAGTCTCCGGGTGCACCTCAAGGGGAGCCCCATGTAGAGAGAGTTGCAATAGTCCAGTCGGGATGTCACGAGAGCATGAGTGACTGTGCGAAGGGCATCCCGATCCAATAGGGGGCGCAACTGGCGTACCAGGCGGACCTGGTAAAACGCCCTCCTGGCCACGGCTGTCACTTGATCTTCCATGGACAGCCGGGTATCCAGGAGGACACCCAAGTTGCGCGCCCCATCCACAGGGGCAAGATGTTCGCCCCCTATGGCCAGCGATGGAATCAGCTGGTTGAATCGGGCCGGAAACCACAGCCACTCGGTCTTGGTCGGGTTGAGCCTGAGTCCGTTACTTCCCATCCAGATCCGCACGGCTTCCAGGCACTGGCACATCACCGCTACGGCATCGTTGGGGTGGTTCGGGGTAGATATATACAGCTGAGTATCATCAGCGTTGAGATGATACTCTACCCCAAAACCACGGATGATCTCACCCAGCGGCTTCATGTATGTGTTGAACAGGAGAGGCGAGAGGACCGACCCCTGAGGCACCCCACATGTGAGGGGTCTCGAGGTCGACCTCTGCTCTCCTGCCAACACAAATTGCGATCGGCCAGAGAGGTAGGAGGAGAACCACCGTAAAACGGTGCCTCCCACTCCCAACCCCCCCAGCCGATGCAATAGGATACCATGGTCGATGGTATCGAAAGCCGCCGAGAGGTCTAATAGGACCAGGATGGAGGAGCAACCCCCATCTCTGGCCCTCCAGAGATCATCTACCAACGCGACCAATGCCGTCTCGGTGCTATGCCCGGGCCGAAAGCCGGACTGGCGCGGGTCTAGATAGTCAACTTCCTCCAGGTGACGAGGAAACTGTTGTGCCACCACACTCTCAAAACCCTTCGCCAAAAAGGGAAGGTTGGAGACTGGACGATAGTTGTTTAATAGAGCTGGGTCCAAAGAGGGCTTCTTGAGGAGGGGCCTCACCATAGCCTCTTTAAGGGAGGCAGGCAAGGAACCCTCACTTAGGGAAGCGTTGACAACCTCTTGGAGCCAGCCTCGTGTCACCTCCCAGGATGCCAGTACAAGCCAGGAGGGACACGGGTCCAATAAACATGTGGTGGCTCGCAGTCGCCCACGTAACCTGTCCATATCCTTGGAAGTAACGGAGTCAAACTCCTCCCAAACAAGATCCGCCTCGTGCAATCCCACTGGGCCATCAATTGGGGCTAACTCGTCCTGTATCTGAGCGATTTTCTCCTGCAGATAAATCACAAATTCCTCTGCTCTACCCTGTAATGGGGCTTCCCGCACCCTCTGTTGAAGGAGGGAACGGGTCACCCTAAACAGGGCGGCAGGGCGGTTATCTGCGGATGCTATGAGAGTGGCGCAATGATGACGTTTGGCCACTCTCAGCGCCACAATGTAAGTCCGTAAATGGGCTCTTACCTGTGTCCGGTCAGATTCAGATCGAGTAGACCTCCATCTTCTCTCTAGGCATCTCTTGTGGCGTTTCATCACCCTTAGCTCCTCGGTAAACCAAGGAGCCAGGGTGGCTCGCCGCCGCAAGAGAGCCCGCAAGGGCGCGACCCGATCCAAGGCTCCCGTGGTCGCAGTATTCCATGCGGCCACGAGGTCCTCCATCGGGGCGCGGGTCAGCGGTACAGGAAGTGGCCCAAGCGCCGCCTGGAACCCATCAGGGTCCATCAGGCGCCTGGGGCGGAACCAGATAGGTGACTCAGGTTCCGCCTCCCCGCGGTGGGGGGTGGCGGTTGGAAAGTCGAGCCGGAGAAGTGAGTGGTCTGACCATGACAAGGGGTTTTAGGGGTAGTTTTAGTTTATGGGTTTTAGCGCAGGACTAATTCAATTCATTTTTAATTTTGTATTCTGTCTGTGGTTTTAACTGTATTTTTAATTGCCTGTGCCCCGCCTCGAGTCCCTTTGGGGAGAGAGAGCGGGATATAAAATTAAAATTATTATTATTATTAATTATTATTAAGGGTGTGATGACTATATCCCCTATACCCAGATCACTCTTCCATTGGTCAGAGACAAAGATGAGATCCGGTGTATGTCCACCCTCGTGGGTGGGGCCTTGAATTAATTGGGTCAGGTCCATGGCCGTCATGGAAGCCATGAACTCCCGAGCTACCTCGGATGATTCGCCCACCGATGGCAGATTAAAGTCCCCCATGACTAAAAGTCTGGGGGTCTCAACTGCCACCGTAGCGATCACCTCGAGGAGCTAGGGCAGGGCTGCTGTTACATAGCGGGGAGCCAGGTATACAACCAGCAAGCCCAACTGCCTCCCTAGGCTCCACTTCACGCAGAGGGACTCACAACCGGTGGTCTGTGGCACAATGGTCTCTCTCGGCTCAAGACCTTCCCTAATAATAACCGCTACCCCACCACCCCTGCCTAGGGCCCGGGGCTGATGAAAAGCGCGGTAACCTGGTGGGCACATTTCAACGAGGGGGAGTCCTCCCTCGTGGCCCAACCAGGTCTCCGCAATTCCTACCAGGTCCGGCTCCCCCTCTGACACAAGGTCATAAATGAGGGGGGCTTTGTTGACCACGGACCTCTCAAAGCGCATGCAGATATGCCGTCTCCATTTCCAGGTGATTAATTACACATATTATCCTGGGGTATAATCCATCCAGTCCTGGCGATTTGAACTCATCTAGGGTAGACAGGCGCGCACTTACCATTTCTTTCCTATTTCAATGGTTGTTCCTAATCTGATTTTTGCGGTAGGTCGGACTGGTTTTTTTCCTTTGCGTCAAGACAGATGCAAAAAATGAGTTAAATAGTTCCGCTTTCTCCCCATCGCTTGTCACTTTCTTGCCATTTTCTCCCAGCAACGGACCAATTGTTTCCTTAACTTATTTTTCTTGTTTTTAACTATAGGGAAACGTTTAACGTAAATGACTGTAAGGTTTGTCAAACGCTTAAGCCAAAAATGAAGCAAAAGACTTAAACGGAGGCTTGGAAAACAAAGAAAACAGACTTTATTCTTTGATCAAAGTTAAAGTTCTGGGTAAGAAATCTCCATACACATGTACAAGAGACATGGTAGGAAAGTTCTACAAAAACTCAATGGGACTGTCCCCTTTCTTATAGAACCAAAAGAACTTTGTTCTTCAAAAAGGTGTTTGTTCTTTGCATTCTAATTACTCTATTCTAAATCATTCTAATCAACATTGTAAACTTCAAGTCAAACCTTAAGTCATATAACCTAACATATTGTAAAACTTAGATCATAAATCCTAACTCAGATTTGCATCCTTCCTGGCTCAAAAGGTTTGTTATCTTTTCCCTTCTCTGTTTGCTTAATTGCCCATTTAGCAGCACAAAAGGTGTGAAGATTGCTCTGGTATTTAAAGTTACATTCTCTTTTCCTGAAGGAAGCAGAGGTGGCATAGGAAGAGCAGAGGTGGCATAGGAAGATTTCAGATCTTATTACAGGAAGGATGCAATGCATTGCAGGCATATGTCTCCACAGCAATATAACTTGTCTAAATACTAAACAGAACATCTCTAGAATAACATAGGAAAATACTTTCACACAATATATCATGTCTAAATACTAAACAGAACAGATCTCTAGAATAACATAGGAAAATACTTTCACAGCAATATAAGATGCTACAACATAACAGATAGCAAGTTTCTACTTAAATGCAACAGATATCTAATTTCTACAGGCAATAATACCTGTTTCTTGTATTATTAAAATAACAAGTTTCTATTTTAATACTTGTATCACTACCCTTCATGACTAATGGGGAAGCGGGTCTCAACCTTCCTAACACCTTGACTCTCCAATACAGTTAGTCACGCGTGGTGACCCCCAACCATAAAAATTATTTTACGTTATCCGTATTTTTCTTTGAAAATACGTGTTTTCCAACGGTCTTATGAGACGGTTGCGGAAGGCCCCAAAGGAGTCACGACCCACAGGTCGAGAACCACCGGTTTAAGAGTTTCGGATTCTTGAGTGAGCTAATACAGGACGTCTTTGGTTATCGGGATGGGGGGGGGGAGGGAAAAGAAGAAAGCAGTCTCCTAACCCCCCTCCCTCTTCCACCATTTTCCAATGAAAACCCAATCAAATTCCTAAGGGGGATGGAGAGAAGAGCTGTTTTTAAGGAGGAAGGCGGGGGGGGGGGGGGGGGGGGGAAGACCGGGTAACAAACGGTTCTTTCTCTTTATCTCCTTCTGTCTTCCATCTGTTCAAATCCCCTTCGGTATGTCCAACAGCCCTCCTCCTCTCCAGGAGTTGCTT